>CM077095.1:45357518-45507906 GCA_039513925.1 Platanthera zijinensis
CTCTCGAACTTCCCGAGGACTACCCGGTGAAGTTCGCCTGGGGTGCGGGGGTACTAGGTAAATGGTGGCGCTTAAAGCCCCTTACCCTTTTCGAGAGATTTTTAGGTGGGGTAGAAAATTAAAATGAGGTGGGTTGATTATAAATATTTAAATATATATAGAAATATTTTTTTGATTTATGTAGAAGTAATAGCGCAAGCATTTTCAAATATTGACGAGAAAACTCCCCGACAACGGCGCCAAAAACTTGATGGGCTAAACCCGAACAGGAAAGCATTACCTGTCGAATTGTAGTACCAAGGTCGTATTTAAACACGGGGTTGTCAATACTAGTACTCACGCTTGAAATATTATCCTACCGGAAAATAGTTGGATTTTGAGAATTTTTTAAGTAAAATGAACGATAAATTGCGAGACGAAAAGTTATATATAAAAAATGGTTAGCATTCGATCATTGATTCACCATGAAATGAACGAGAAAATCAAAAGGCATAGTTTTAAATTGCCAAATCCAACTCGGCCGTGACGGATCCGAAAATGAGACAAAATCTCGCTAGAGCATTAGGCCTCCTAACTTATAGACTCTTTGATCGAAATCTCTTACAAACAAAGGAAGCCTAAGTTGCATTATCGAAGTGATCCGCATATTGGATTTGACTCCAATCCGGAAGATTTACGTCGTCCTATCTCTAGGGTTGCATTAAACTCCTTCCTTCTTTGAGTGATCTTTCACATTCACGAGCCTCTCGGCTACTCGAATATGAGATCAAAAGCCTACTACCGTATACCGGAAATAAGGAGTCGACGAAATAAAATCAAAGAAGGACCGAGTAGAATTAAGCAAAAATAAAACTATAGAATAAAGTAATTCTCATTTCAAATCATGGATCCTCATGATCAAATGCTAAGAGGAAATTAGCTACGCATAATGGAAAAGAAAGACAAAATAAAAGAAGAGAGGAACATTTTCATTACTTGCAAAGATAAAAGAGAAACAATATTAAGAAGGACAATATTATATTATGATGAAAAGAGAGATTACAATAATGAAAAGACTACAACAATAATGAAAAATAACAACTCACTAGCTCTCTTGCTCTTACAATTCAACTCCAAATTTAACTTAAACATCACTTCCAAAAAGAACTAACTCCTTGGCTTGAGGGATGGGGAAGCTTATATAGGGATGTGGAGAAGTTCTAGATGATAGGAAATTATGAGGGGACAAGGGGGGGCCGGCCCACATGAAGGGGGGATGATTCATGCATTTCAATAATAAAAGGGAGAGAGAAAAGAGGGGGGGGGGGGGGTTCATGCATTTCATTTATGGAAAATATAAAATAAGAAGGGGGGATGAATGGAAACTTGTAGAAGGGAGAGGGAGAAAAGTGGCCGGCCACATCATTGGGAGGATTCATGCATGCTAATTAATAAAGAGAGAGGGAGGGCAAAGTGCATGCATGAGATAAAAAAGGTGGCCGACCATGTGAAGGAAATATTCATGTATGGTATTAATGAGGAGAGAGGGGGTGCTCCAAAGTGTAGAGGGCCGACCAAATATATTGAAGAGTGGGCTGGCTGCATGGGCTCGGGTAGAGGGAAAGGAAGGGCCTTGAAGTGGGCTGCACTTGTGGTTGATTGGTGTGCTCGGGCTGCTCCATATGCTTGAGGGCTGCTTTAATTGGAAGTGGGCTGCACTAATTTGAGGGAGGGGTCGGCCACCTACAACACAAGATAAAACAAAGCATTAGTTGATGATAATAACACATAAAATAAAACATAACTAAGCCATCAAAACATTAGTTAAAATAGAAATAAAGATAAAACATAACACAAGTGATGACAAACATAATTTTTCAATATTAATTATAATAATAACATTAGATATAATAATAACACAAAGATAATAAAAATAACCAAACATAAATAAATTAAAACAAAACATGACATATAACATAAGTTTGTAATTTTGTCAAACATATTATGAACATAACACAAAATAAAACATAAGTTTATAATAATAAAAACATAACATAAAATAACAAAAACCAAGCCTACAAAAACATAAAATTAAAATGATATTTAGGAAATAAGCTACTAAATTACCCCAAAAAAGGATGACTAAGACTAGTCATCAGTCAGCAAATCTAGCGAGATTCAGAAACTCCCTTTGATATTCTACCATTGACTTGGATCCTTGCTTCAACTGCAGAAACCTCTCTTTAAGCTCGTCTCCAGCAATAGAGGGGTTTAAATGCTCTAAGAAGGCTTCAGAAAATTAACTCCAACTAATCTCAGTGTAAACTCAGCCTTGGAAAGTGGAACCCATACTGGACTTTCGCCACCTTTTTGCGTGTGACTCCAGGACTAACACAGCTAAGGTCACAACCATACTAACTGGATATCTGATACTTGCGATTAGCTCTTGCACAGTATCCAGCCGCTCCTCAGTACAAATATGCGACTCCGTCCATGGTAAACAGGCGGGGAGAGGGCTCAAAAGGTACTCAGCCTGTTGTAACCCGGGGCTTGTTGCTATATCGGGGCCTGGTGGAATCTAATCTCATCTAGAATCGCTGTGGGTGTCTGTCCCAGCTCCAATTGCTTAAACTGAGTAATGATGGAAGGGGAGGGAGAGCCTACTAATGGTTCTGTGCACCCCAGGATCTATGTATAAATGTATAAACCTATGGTCAGGTTTCCTAATCGTAGGATTACGACTGGACATACTTATTATAAATTACACATGGGCCAACCACTGCTTCAACTATGTTAATTTGTCTGCAAACTGACCTATCGAGCGGGGGTTGCCCTGTTTATCACAACCCACATTTTTCCCAATAATTTAATTATATCAGAGAAAGGGGAAAACACGCGTCGTGATGCCATGCCGTGCAGGGGATAACTGCAGACGTTCAGGCATGACTCCAAACTCTATTGTTTTAAAAAGAAACATAAATTATTATGAATGAAATCCAGTTTATGTTTTGATGATAGTTGTAACGCCCCGCCTTTTCAGCGAGTATTTTTATTCTCGTTTGGCGTTACGATGACGCGTTTCCGTGGCTTGTGCCATGTGTGGAGTATGGTTAGCTCCTTGGAACTGAGTGCCCTGGTTGGTAGCCTGTTGGCAAGATCTCCCTAGCAAACCGAGTCGTTTTGGTGACCCAGTGTGGCCTCTCGGGGGGATGTTTGTGTTTGGCTTTGTTTGGGCATAACTCGAGTTCTGTTCGTCGAAAGTTAATTTCGACTTCGCCGTTGTGTTCGTAGCGTAGGTATTTAGCTACGGTGCGAATTTCGTCGAATTCCGAGGTGAATCGATTTTCGCGTCGATTTGGTGCTTTATGTAATTTTGTAATTAATTATATAATTATATAATTATATATATATATATATTTAGGATGAAATGAGTTAGCCGATCATCTTCTTCCCGATAGAAACCGCCGGCCCCTTGTACGAGAGAAATAACCGCCGAGCCTTCCCTTCGAACGCCGATTCCCGGAGCGTTTGTGGACGGAATTCGATTCCGAGAGTGGATACGGATTGCTCTCGTCGAGACCTTCATTCATGCGGTAAGAAATTCGATTTTCGTGGAGTTTTGGAAGGATTGGAATTTTCAGTTTTGGAAGTTTTCCGCCATTAATGGCCGAGTTTTTGTTCTAGGTGTTGCGGCCGTCTTGATCCGTGCGAAGAGGAGGAAAGAAGCCCAAAGCTTCGCTGAGATTTGAGGCAAGTGGTATTCTTGCCCTTGCCAAGTGTTTTCTTTGATTTTATTTGCTGAAATTGAAATCCCGGTTAGCCCAGGTTAGAGGCCTTGTTGTTCTCATTTTCTTGCTAACCATAGGGCTTAGTTCTTCCTACTGAAACCCCCCCTATGTTGTGATGTTTGGAATCCAAATTGTCGGCGCGAAGCCGTTGTTTTCCTTTAATTTTGACTGATGCTCTGGTTCGGGCGTAGCCGAGAGGGAGAGTTAGGAGGGGGGTGTGGTTGCCAATTTCCTTCGTTATGGTATTATTCGAATGGTTAGGCATAGTTTATACGGTAGTAGCGTGCGACGTTGATAGTTTTCTACTGCTTCTGCAGTGGCGTGAGTCGTGTGCGCGTTCCGGTGTCGTTCGGAAAATTCCAAACGGTACAGGTTTGCCGCGCACGGTCATTAACCTTTAGGGCGCACGACCACTGGTCGTGTGCCTCTGTTCGTGCGCGTATAAATTTCAGTTTCCAAAGTTCTGTCTCGGGCAATCGCACGAGCGCTGGCAACAGTGCGCACGACCACTGATCGTGCGACACTGATCGTGCGCAGTTGCTAGGTTTTCTGCCAGGTTTCCAGGTTCGTTTCGCACGATCATCAGCCGATGAGTGCGCACGACCACTGATCGTGCGTCACTGATCGTGCGCTTTGTATAATTTCCTTTGATAGGCGAATTTAGGTGATTTCGAGTGCGGGAGTTTAGATACTCAAGTGGCAGGCAATTACTTGAGTTCTGGATCTTCTGCCTTGGTCGTTCGACTGTCGTCGAGCTCCGTTTTCTTTAGTGGGTTTGTGGGTAGTAACTTAATTTTGGCGGCAAGTGAGGCTAGCTCACTCAAGGCCAAGGTTTAGGTAGGCACTGAGTGGGTTTCACTCAACGCCTAGTCGTGTTGGTTTATTTCAACACTCTTCCTTTACCTTGTATTTCGTTTCCGAGTGGATTTTTTTTCCAGTTGTATTTCTGGGTTTTTCTTGTCGGCCGTTTTCTGTATTTTCCTAAAGGCCGAATCGTGGGTCGTGGATAGTAGTGGTGGTTGTAGCTCTTATGGGGGTGGAGTTGTGTGATATAGCCAAGGCCACCCATGGATTTCTTGCTCCAGGTACGGGCTGGGCATGTCGGGTGGAAGGTCCCTTGTGTTTTCACGTGTTGACCCTCGAGCTTTTGACTTGGACATGGTGGATTGGGGGACTGCGTTTGCCTTCGATCCGGTTCCTCGTTGTTGTTTTGCTACTATCACTTCCCGCAGTTTAGGGTGTTAGAAGTTTCTTCTTTGGTAGTGTTGCAGCATTCTGGCTCTTGGTAGTCTAGTAGGCCCTGCAGGATGTTGTTCCTGGGCTGGGTCGTTGCTGTTCCTTTGCACGTTGTGCATTTCTTGTTGTCCTGTTTTGGTCAGTTGTGACTCTTTCTACTGCATGTTTTCTGTTATTTTGTCCTTTTGGTTGACTCTTTCATGCAGTTTTACCTTGATTTTGCTTGCTGAGGTATTCTGTTTTCTTTTGGAATACCCCAGGTTCTGAGCTGTAGCCGGTCTGGTGGCTAGGTGGAGGTGTTGTTGTTGGTGGACTCCCGGACTTTGGAGTTTTGTTTACCTTGTTTGTGAGGTTGTTTTCAGTACTTTCTTACAGACATATATGTGTGCTGGTGGGTTCGTGTCAGGTTGTTGGCGCCCACTAGTAGTTTTTACCTTGTACTAGATATATACTATTGCTGCTACCATTTATTTTTCTGGAGATAGTCTACTTGCTTTGAGAAGGTTTTATGCTAGGTTGCTAGTTATTTTTAAACTATAAATACTATTATAAATGAAGCTCATGATCAGCATGTTTTTATAAACTTAATCACTATATTCCAAATCACGTACGAAAACCGTTTTCTTATATATATTATATAAACTAAATGTAGTGTCTTGCATAGCATGAGTGGTTCTCTTGGGACCCTTATGCGCTCTTTAGGGTGTAAAGCCTAATTAAAGTATTTTCCGCAGCGTTTAAATATAGTTTTCTTTGTGGACTAGATGATCCACTGAGCCGAGGGATACGGACTCTAAATATAATTGATTTTCTATTCATTAAGCTCATAATTTTCTTGCATAAAGATTGTAGTTGGATTTGCCTGAGCGTCAGCAGTTATCCCCTGCTTGACGTGGCATCATGACGCGTGTTTTCTCTTACTCTGATAATTCTTAATTCGGAGAAAATGCGGGTTGTGACAGTTGGTATCAGAGGGAGGTTGCTTGACAAGTTAGTTGGGCAACCTTCCTTGGATGCTGTTAGTAGTTCAGCATCATGTCATTCACACACCGATATGTCATCAGCACGTCTTGGCAAAAGCACGAACACTACACTCATAGCATAACATGAAGTATACGGGGCATATTATGTAGTATGGGATGCATAATATGTGTTCGTATATGGATCCACCATAGGGGCTACATGTGAGGGTTATGTAGTATGGGATGCATAACCTCACCACATGACTGCGACTAGCACGTTTCTTTTTCGTTGCATGGAAATGTTATGTAGTATGGGATGCATAACATTTTCATGTGTACGCCGCTCATATCATGCATTAGGGCCTTCTTTTTAGAATGCATAGCACAATCATGCATATCATATCATTGCATAAGCACAACGCGCCGAGCTAAAGATTTGCAGGATGACATATGTACACACATAAGTTTTCAAACTAACATAAGTTCATGCATCCGATCTAGGCACAAGAGTTAGTGAGGTGGTGGTTAACCATCCTAGGTTAGGGCATATCATCTAATTATTGTGAAGAAGATAAACTCTCAGAGCAAGTTTAGCAGCTTTAAGTCTATATCTACATATGTATTGTCTGTACTGGTAGTCGGTTCTAGTCGTGGGATTTGGTTCTGATTTGCGTTATATTGATTTTTTTTTTTTTTTAGGATGGCTAGGCGTCCTGCGACCCGATCGACTCCCCTGTCTGAGGGTGAATCTTCTGGAGCTCAGAACGATGCGGTGATCGAGGGTCTGCGTCAGAGTAGCGAAGCTATGGGGAGGCAGTTGGAGGAAGTGCAAGCCCAGATTCAGTCTTTGGTGGCAGTTGTGGCAGGGCAGGCTCAGGGTGCGCAAGTTCCTGCAGGGGGCTTAGCTGTTCCTCCTCCTCCTGCACCCTTGAGGCCTCCAGTGGTGGTGCCAGCAGAGATGGCCTTCATCTCGCAGTTTCAGAGGCTGAGCCCTCCCACTTATGATGGGAAGGCAGATTTCATGGTGATAGACGACTGGCTGATCTCCATGGAGGAGATGTTCTCGTACTCTGGGATTTCGGATGATCAGAGGGTGATGATAGCCGCCTATCAGCTTAAAGGATTGGCTAAGAGTTGGTGGCTGAGAGAGAAGGAGAGCTTAGTGGCTGGATGCTCGTGGGAGATGTTCAAGGAGATGCTGTTGAGGAAGTTCTTACCCTCGGTCGAGCGTGACCGCCTCATGAATGATTTCCTCTATCTGAAGCAAAGGCAGCTCACGGTGGGTGAGTATGAGGTAGAGTTTAGTAAGTTGAGCCGTTTTGCCCCTGGATTGGTCAGCGTGGAGGCTGATCGAGTTAAGCGATTCCTCGGTGGTTTGAGGAGTGAGGTGCAGCAGTTGGCCAGTGCTTATGGGTCAGTGACTTATGCTGGAGTTGTAGAGGCTGCTCTTAAGGTTGAGGCCATTGAGACGGCGAAGAGCAGAGGCCAGCAGTTGAGGAAGGATAAGAGGAAGTTGGTAGAGGAGAAGAAACCCCTTGTACCCGATGTTGTTCCGGGAAAGAGGAGCAGGGTGGTGTGCAGTTTTTGTGGCCGGTCAGGCCATCCTGTTGAGAGGTGTTTCAAGAAGGCGGCAGCTCAGAAGAAGGAGCAGGTTCATGCTATTCAGGGTGCTCCTGGGAGAGATGTCTCCTGTTCAGTTTGCAAGCGATCCGGGCATGATGCAGCCCAGTGTTGGTCCAGGGTTAGAGTCTGCTATCAGTGTGGGCAGAAGGGTCACGTTAAGTCGAGGTGTCCTCAGGTCCAGTCAGCTCTTCCTGCAGTTCCATTGCAGGCTTTGCCTCCACCTCAGTATGTGGACAAGGGAAAAGGAAAGCTGAACGTGATTTCTTCCGAGGAGGCTCAGACTTCGACCCAGGTGATCTCAGGTTAGTAGTTGGTTGTTTTTTTTTGTTTTTCTTTCTAGCCTGGTAGTTTAGTTGCTAGATTATTTGCGGTACTGAAGTGCCAGTTCGTATTTTGGATTCTCAGGAGCGTGTGCTGCGAAAGAAGTCCATACCGATGGTGAAAATTCTATGGAAAAATCAGGATTTGGAGAGCGCGACTTGGGAGCTAGAGTCGGCCATGAGGAGGGCGTACCCTCACCTGTTTCTCTGATTTGATCGGTATGTTTCCCTTTGTAACTTCCGTTTGTTACTTTTTCCTTCTTTTGTAGGAGGGTTATGCGTAAAGTTTCGGGACGAAACTTTCTTTTAGGGGGAGTGACTGTAACGCCCCGCCTTTTCAGCGAGTATTTTTATTCTCGTTTGGCGTTACGATGACGCGTTTCCGTGGCTTGTGCCATGTGTGGAGTATGGTTTAGCTCCTTGGAACTGAGTGCCCTGGTTGGTAGCCTGTTGGCAAGATCTCCCTAGCAAACCGAGTCGTTTTGGTGACCCAGTGTGGCCTCTCGGGGGGATGTTTGTGTTTGGCTTTGTTTGGGCATAACTCGAGTTCTGTTCGTCGAAAGTTAATTTCGACTTCGCCGTTGTGTTCGTAGCGTGGGTATTTAGCTACGGTGCGAATTTCGTCGAATTCCGAGGTGAATCGGTTTTCGCGTCGATTTGGTGCTTTATGTAATTTTGTAATTAATTATATAATTATATAACTATATATATATATATATTTAGGATGAAATGAGTTAGCCGATCATCTTCTTCCCCGATAGAAACCGCCGGCCCCTTGTACGAGAGAAATAACCGCCGAGCCTTCCCTTCGAACGCCGATTCCCGGAGCGTTTGTGGACGGAATTCGATTCCGAGAGTGGATACGGATTGCTCTCGTCGAGACCTTCATTCCTGCGGTAAGAAATTCGATTTTCGTGGAGTTTTGGAAGGATTGGAATTTTCAGTTTTGGAAGTTTTCCGCCATTAATGGCCGAGTTTTTGTTCTAGGTGTTGCGGCCGTCTTGATCCGTGCGAAGAGGAGGAAAGCAGCCCAAAGCTTCGCTGAGATTTGAGGCAAGTGGTATTCTTGCCCTTGCCAAGTGTTTTTCTTTGATTTTATTTGCTGAAATTGAAATCCCGGTTAGCCCAGGTTAGAGGCCTTGTTGTTCTCATTTTCTTGCTAACCATAGGGCTTAGTTCTTCCTACTGAAACCCCCCCTATGTTGTGATGTTTGGAATCCAAATTGTCGGCGCGAAGCCGTTGTTTTCCTTTAATTTTGACTGATGCTCTGGTTCGGGCGTAGCCGAGAGGGAGAGTTAGGAGGGGGGTGTGGTTGCCAATTTCCTTCGTTATGGTATTATTCGAATGGTTAGGCATAGTTTATACGGTAGTAGCGTGCGACGTTGATAGTTTTCTACTGCTTCTGCAGTGGCGTGAGTCGTGTGCGCGTTCCGGTGTCGTTCGGAAAATTCCAAACGGTACAGGTTTGCCGCGCACGGTCATTAACCTTTAGGGCGCACGACCACTGGTCGTGTGCCTCTGTTCGTGCGCGTATAAATTTCAGTTTCCAAAGTTCTGTCTCGGGCAATCGCACGAGCGCTGGCAACAGTGCGCACGACCACTGATCGTGCGACACTGATCGTGCGCAGTTGCTAGGTTTTCTGCCAGGTTTCCAGGTTCGTTTCGCACGATCATCAGCCGATGAGTGCGCACGACCACTGATCGTGCGTCACTGATCGTGCGCTTTGTATAATTTCCTTTGATAGGCGAATTTAGGTGATTTCGAGTGCGGGAGTTTAGATACTCAAGTGGCAGGCAATTACTTGAGTTCTGGATCTTCTGCCTTGGTCGTTCGACTGTCGTCGAGCTCCGTTTTCTTTAGTGGGTTTGTGGGTAGTAACTTAATTTTGGCGGCAAGTGAGGCTAGCTCACTCAAGGCCAAGGTTTAGGTAGGCACTGAGTGGGTTTCACTCAACGCCTAGTCGTGTTGGTTTATTTCAACACTCTTCCTTTACCTTGTATTTCGTTTCCGAGTGGATTTTTTTTCCAGTTGTATTTCTGGGTTTTTCTTGTCGGCCGTTTTCTGTATTTTCCTAAAGGCCGAATCGTGGTCGTGGATAGTAGTGGTGGTTGTAGCTCTTTATGGGGGTGGAGTTGTGTGATATAGCCAAGGCCACCCATGGATTTCTTGCTCCAGGTACGGGCTGGGCATGTCGGGTGGAAGGTCCCTTGTGTTTTCACGTGTTGACCCTCGAGCTTTTGACTTGGACATGGTGGATTGGGGGACTGCGTTTGCCTTCGATCCGGTTCCTCGTTGTTGTTTTGCTACTATCACTTCCCGCAGTTTAGGGTGTTAGAAGTTTCTTCTTTGGTAGTGTTGCAGCATTCTGGCTCTTGGTAGTCTAGTAGGCCCTGCAGGATGTTGTTCCTGGGCTGGGTCGTTGCTGTTCCTTTGCACGTTGTGCATTTCTTGTTATCCTGTTTTGGTCAGTTGTGACTCTTTCTACTGCATGTTTTCTGTTATTTTGTCCTTTTGGTTGACTCTTTCATGCAGTTTTACCTTGATTTTTGCTTGCTGAGGTATTCTGTTTTCTTTTGGAATACCCCAGGTTCTGAGCTGTAGCCGGTCTGGTGGCTAGGTGGAGGTGTTGTTGTTGGTGGACTCCCGGACTTTGGAGTTTTGTTTACCTTGTTTGTGAGGTTGTTTTCAGTACTTTCTTACAGACATATATGTGTGCTGGTGGGTTCGTGTCAGGTTGTTGGCGCCCACTAGTAGTTTTTACCTTGTACTAGATATATACTATTGCTGCTACCATTTATTTTTCTGGAGATAGTCTACTTGCTTTGAGAAGGTTTTATGCTAGGTTGCTAGTTATTTTTAAACTATAAATACTATTATAAATGAAGCTCATGATCAGCATGTTTTTATAAACTTAATCACTATATTCCAAATCACGTACGAAAACCGTTTTCTTATATATTATATAAACTAAGTGTAGTGTCTTGCATAGCATGAGTGGTTCTCTTGGGACCCTTATGCGCTCTTTAGGGTGTAAAGCCTAATTAAAGTATTTTCCGCAGCGTTTAAATATAGTTTTCTTTTGTGGACTAGATGATCCACTGAGCCGAGGGATACGGACTCTAAATATAATTGATTTTCTATTCATTAAGCTCATAATTTTCTTGCATAAAGATTGTAGTTGGATTTGCCTGAGCGTCAGCAGTTATCCCCTGCTTGACGTGGCATCATGACGCGTGTTTTCTCTTACTCTGATAATTCTTAATTCGGAGAAAATGCGGGTTGTGACAATAGTCGTATCCCTCGACTTAGTAGATCATCTAGTCCACGATGTAAAATATAATTTATACGCTTGCGGAAGATACTTGTTTAATTTGACTCTAACATACTACATGAGTATAAATGTCCCCGAGAAACAACTCATGCAAAACAGACACTAGATTTATAATAAGTATAGGAAAAGTCTTTACACTAACTAGAAAAATAGTGACTTAGTTTTAAAAGAGATTGCATGGATGGTTTACTAATAATAGGTTTTTATAAGCTTGAAAATATCTAACATGCATTCTTAACAATAAATCATCCCAGAGAGCAAGTAATCTGAACAAAACATAAGACAATCACATCAGCTAGCAAGTGTCAAGGTTCAACAATTTCGTCGGCGTCAACAACCTGACACAAACCCACGGTACCAAGTATGTGTGAAACTAGGAAAAGAAAATTGAAACAATAACTACCTCGCTACGATGAGGGGAACAACCACAGCCGACCTGCTGCTGCAAGGGCTCCAAAACCGGCTCCTCCACCCAATAATTCTTCGAACCTTAGGCATTCTAAAGTCAGAACACCTCAGCAAGAGGGACAAATGACGGCAGAGAAGAAGCAAAATAAAATAAAGGTCAAACTGTGTACCAACCCAAGACCAACAGTACTGAAGTAAGGCATCAAACAGGAAAAGAAAGAAATACTTACATGAATCGTAACGTACTCCAACAAATACACCAGAATTCCCAAGGCAAAAGGGGAACAAAAATAAGTAAAAACATAAGAAAGAAAAAAATTAACTACCTTTACTAAGCACATGTGGTCGACTCTACCCAAAAACACGGGTGAGGTGGTCACTCAACTGGACACACCCCTCACGAATAATTTATCTGCTAAACTGCGAGTGAGTCTCATACTCTCCACCATACACCGCAGATGCCCAAAAACCCGGTAGACATCCACAAGGTACAATAAAGGAGTCAGATAACACGAAGGTGGTTTTATCAACTAACTCCCGCAATTTTAGAAACCCAAAGAAACCACAACACATATATATATATATCTCGAGATTTGGCTCTTCAGATTCTACTTGACACTTCTAGTTTCAAGTCATGGTTTATCAACCCTTAGGAACAATTTACAATCCTAAATAACACTGATCCGTTCAATAACGAAATCTAAGGAATTTAAAGCCATCAATAAGACACTTCAAGAATGATCAAACATATCCGGACAAAAATCGAGTTCACCATGATAAAACGTTACAACCTCATGTGATCATTGGGAAGGTTATTCAAAACAATAATTTGGAAGAATAAGCGTAGAAAATTTTAAGGAACATGAAAACATAGCCGTTACCATCAAATAGGACAAGGAGAAACGAGGGGAAACCACCACTTGCCTTAGTTTCTACCAAAAAAGTCCTCCGAATCACTCTACGTCAAAGATCGGGGCAAAATGATGCGGGAGGAGTTGAAATCTGAACAGGAATAGCCGAAAAGAGGTTAGGTCCGAAAAACCCTAACAAGAAAAACTCAATGAATGGGAAAGATTTTACCACGAGGACGAAGCTCTCGCCGAGAGCTTTCCATATCTATACTCGGTTGAAGATTTTGAACATGGGAGCACCGTCGGCGGCCACCGAAAAGTCACGAACGGACACTTCTTCTTTCTCACATCGCACTGGTTCAGGAGATTGACTTGGTCGGCTTTACGAGGAAGAAGAAGAAGTAGGTATTTATACTATATGTATCATTAGCGTAATCCTAGTTAAGGAACGAACCGGGTTGACTGAACCGAAAAACCCGTAGTGAAGACCAGACTACTCGAGTGGAAAGCTAATTTTTGAGTACAATTTCCCGAGAATAAAGGCTTTTCTCGAGAACAAGGGCATTTCTCGAGAACAAAGGCATTTCTCGAGTAGTACTTCTCGAAAACAAGGGATTTTCTCGAGAACAAGGGCATTTCTCGAGAAAAAAGGCATTTCTCGAGAACAAGGGCATTCCTCGAGAACAAGAGAGAGGATTTCTCGAGAACAAGGGCAGATCCCGGGTACTACTTCTCGAGAACAATGGTATTTCTCGAGAACAAGGGAGAGGGAATTTTTTGATAACTACGGGGACTTCTCGAGAACTAAGACATTTCTCAAGAGCAAAACAGATTTTTCGAGAAATGTAGAAGACTACCCGAGAACCAAGAGCAGCAACTCGAGTACAAGAGGAAAACATGACACTAACAACATCAGTCGACGTCGTTGAGTGCCACTCCTCGCTCTCAAGACGGCGTTGAGTGCCACTCAATGCTAGCTAAAGGCAGCGCACAAGGACTTCTCGAGAACAATCTACTTCTCGAGAACTCACCAAGCCTTCTCGGGAACAAGGCTGGTTGTCGAGAACTGGAGAAAACTTCTCAGATACCAGGGCATTACGAGAACTGAAGAGCTGAGACAGAAATAAAAATAAAAATAACAATTTTTGTCCAAAATTCCAGAATAAATATGTCGACCCTACGAATTGGTAGGGAGGAAGACCCTGGAATCCGACACACCAAATCTTGAGACAAGATCGACAGAAGCTCAATCGAGAAAAACAACACAAAGATCCAAACACGCTCCGAGACACCAAAAAAAGCTCGGATTGCGACAAAACTAGACGAGCAAGTAAAAAATTACTTAACTTAAATTCCAAAAGACAAAATTTTCCCATAACAACAAGAATTCTCCCCACTGGACTGCACGGACGCAAAAATGCCTTAACGGCATTGCGCCATCAACTCGGCGTTAAAAGTATTGCCACGACGTCAGAAATATGACGTTACCCAATTAAATAAAATCATCGAAAAATCAGTGGCGTTACAGTCACTCCCCCTAAAAACAAGTTTTGTCCGGAAACTTTACACAAATCCAAAACAGAATCAAAATGATAAAATCAAACATAACTGAAAACATAACGACATACCCGAAACTAAGAGAAGTGGTGCGGATGAGGTTCTCTCATTGTAGATTCCAATTCCCACGTCGCGCTCTCGATGTCTTGATTTCTCCAAAAATATCTTGACCATAGGGATGATCTTTCTTCGCAACACACGCTCTTGAGAATCAAAATACGAATAGGTTCTTCTATATATGTAAGGTTGGGCTGAATCTGGGGCATCGAGTCGAGGAGTTGACGATCATTATGAACAAACTTCCGCAACTGGCTCACATGGAACACATCATGGACACCAGGGAAGGTTACAGGAAACTCCAGCCTATACGGTGAAACTTCGATGCATTCAAGAATCTAAAAAGGTCCCACGTACCGGGGGTATAACTTGTGGTTCATTCCAAACCATTTAACGCCAGACATCGGAGAAACCTTCAGAAAAACCAAGTATTTAACGTCAAACTCCAGTTCGACCCTTCGTCGATTGGCATACTTCTCATAGCGCTCTAGAGCCACACTGAGCTTTTCTCGAATATGAGTCACAACACACTTCATCTCCTCAAGGGCTTACGGACCTAGCAACGGTCTCTCACAAACTTCAGCCCAAAACAAAGGAGTTCTACAACGCCTCCCATATAAGGCCTCAAACGGGGCCATCTGCAGACTCTCTTGATAACTATTATTGTAGGCAAACTCAATTAGCCTAAGAAGCTCATCCCACGCTCCACCGTGGTCCAAAATGTAACTTCTAATCATGTACTCCATGATCTGATTTACTCTTTATGTTTGCCCATTCTTTTGCGGATGGTAGGCAGTGGAATACCTCAAGTCGATACCCAACCGATCTTGCAAGCTCTTCCAAAAGCGAGACGTAAATCTGGAGTCCCGATCTGATACAATGCTAACAAGCACTCCATGTAACTTGATGACCTCTTCAAGATATAGCTCAGCTATCTTCTTCATCGAATACCCAATCTTAAACGGAACAAAGTGAGCACACTTTGTCAATCAATTAACTATCACCCAAACAGAGTCATGCCCACGGGGAGGTTTTTGTAGACCGGTGATAAAATCCATTTAAATACTCTCCCACTTCCAACTTTGAATATCAAGCGGTGTCAATTTACCACCAAGCCTTCTATGATCAGCCTTAATATGCTGACACATATAACATTCTGATACAAACTTTGCGATATCACTCTTCATCCCTGACCACCAAACAATTTGCTTTAGATCCTTATACATCTTAGTGGAACCAGGGTGATAGACTACACTGGAACCATGAGCTTCAGCACAGATCTTAGAACGAATATCACTAAAGGCGGGGATGAAAAATCTACCCTGGTACCTTAAGGTATCCAACTCATCCAAGGAGAAATCTGGTAGCTCTCCCTTCACATTTCTATTTCGGAGGTGCAACAAATCTAGATCTTCCATCTGGTGTGCTCGAGTAAGGGAAATCCAAGAGGGTTCTTCTGCTTTCAAACTAGCAGGCACAGTACGACTCCCAACCTCAATATCCATCAACAAGAATTCTTCTACTAAGGACTGTACCAATAAATTAAAATTTTGAGCGGTCTTTCTACTCAAAGCATCAGCTACTACATTAGCCTTTCCTGGATGATAAAAAATTTCCACTTCATAATCCGCCACATATTCTAACCACCGACACTGGCGCAGATTTAGTTCCTTCTGAGTGAAGACGTACTTCAAACTCTTATGGTCCATATAGATCTTATACAACGCGCCATATAATAAGTGTCGCCACACCTTCAACGCATAAATTACGGCAGCAAACTCCAAATCGTGCGTAGGATAGTTTCTCTCGTGAATCATTAGTTGCCTCTATCCATACGTGATCACCTTACCATCCTGCATTAAAAAAGAACCAAGTTTGATGTGTGATGCATCGACATACACCGCATACTCAACTCCTTTAGTCGGTAAGGTTAAAATTGGGGCAGTACACAGTATCTTCTTCAACTCTTGGAAAACCTCTTCACACTTATCACTCCAAATGAATGCAGTATTCTTTTGAGTAAGTCTAGTTAGAGGAGCAAACAACACCGAAAATACTTCCACAAATCTTCTATAATTTCCAGCCAGGCCCAAGAAGCTCCTAATCTCCATAGGTGTAGAAGGCTTCTCCCATTCCATCATGGCAGAAATCTTGGTTGGGTCTACAGAAATACCGTCCTTGCTTACAACATGACCAAGAAAGGACACCTGAGGTAGCCAGAACTCACATTTGCTCAAATTCGCATATAGCTTATGCTCCCTCAGGGTCGACAAAACCAAACGCAAATGCTGAGTATGCTCCTCAATATTGTGGGAATACACCAAGACATCATCTATCAACACAATAATGAATCGGTCCAAGAAATCCTTAAACACCCTATTCATCAAATTAATGAAAGCAGAGGGTGCATTGGTAAACCGAATGACATCACCAAAAACTCATAATATCCATGCAGCAAACAGAAAGCAGTTCAGGGAATATCTGCCTCACGAATCCTCAACTAGTGGTATCTTAAGCGAAGATCGATCTTTGAAAATACCGACCTACCATGCAATTGATCGAACAGATAATCAATCCTTGGCAGGGGATATCTATTCTTAATGGTCACCTTATTCAATTCCCTATAATCGATGCAAAGCCTCATCGATCCATCCTTCTTCTTTACGAACAAAACCAGAGCACCCCACGGAGAAGAACCTGGTCTAATTAAACATCACCTAAGCAACTCATCGAGCTGAGTACGCAACTAATCCAACTCACGAGGAGCCATAGAGTATGGTGCCTTAGCAATTGGGCGAGTACCTGGCTCGAGGTCTTTCACAAACTCTATCTCCCTTTCAGGAGGAAGTCCTGGAAGGCATTCAGGAAAGACATCTGGAAACTCTCGCACCACCGAGACATCTTCAAGATGTGGTGTAACAAAAGCTATTTCTAGAGCATAAATAGAAACTAAAAATGCCTTGTAATTAGACTCTATAGCACGACAAGCACGTACCGCAGAAATAATAGTGGAAACTTTTTCCTGAAATCCATAGACGCTCATAGGTTGGCCGTCATCCATCCTGCATCCAATCTCTTAGCCTTGCACTGGATGACTGCATCATACTTGGATAGCTAGTCCATGCCCAAAATCACATCAAAATCATCCTTGTCTAAAATCATCAGATCCGCAAAGGCCAGAAAATTACCAAGATAAATAGGGCATCTCAGAACTCCTTGATTAGATATCACCGAATCCCCAGAGGGAAGCTTGACATTGAAGGATTATCCCAATTGGTCCACATCCAGACGATGTTAATCAACAAACCTCCGGGCCATAATGGAATGGGTGGAACCCGAATCGAAAAGAATGCACGCCCACCTATTCTGCTCCTTAAACTCCCCTAAAACCGAAACATACATAACTAAACGAACGAATACTAGGGCAACAACGATAAATAATAAGGATATTTTAAACTTGGGCTAACCTGATATCACTTGCATAGAGGTTTGAGCTTCCTCGCTGGTCATCACGTTCAGCTTTCCTTTTCCTTTATCCAGGGTTGGTGGCGGCGGCAGAGCTCGAAGCGGGGCAGGCTTTAGTGGGGACTGAGCCTGGGGGCACGAAGATTTTTGGTGTCCCTTCTGCCCGCACTCGAAGTAAGTCCTTTCTTTCATCCAGCACCAACTCACATCATGACCCTTCCTTGCACAGAACGACCATAAAAGCTCTCCCTTGGGTGCACCTTGGATGGCGTGCACCTGCTGCTGCTTCAGGGTGGCAGTCCTCTTGAAACACCTTTCATAAGGGTGGCCAGGACGACCACAGAAACTACACACTTCCTTACCTTTCTACTTTGAAGAAGGGCCAAATGCCCAGGAGATACCATCCTCAACACCCTTTATTTTCTCTTTCCTCGCCGCAGCACCGCGGTTCTTAACATTTTCAATCGCCTTAATCTTTAGTGCGCCTTCCACTGCCTCAACATTTACTTTTGCTCTATAAGCGCATCCCAACTGTTGGACATTGATTCTTAGTCCACCAATGAAATATTTCACTCTACCCTCCTCCGAAGCTACCAAATCGGGAGCAAACCTACTCAGTTTGCTAAACTCAATATCATACTCACTCACGGTGAGCTGTCTCTACTTTAGATGCAAGAAGATATTCATCAGGTGGTCCTACTCGACTGAGTGTAGAAACTTCTTCAGCAGAATCTTCTTAAAAGATTCAAAGAACAACCTTCCTTCATAACTCTCCCTTTCTCGAATCAACCAACTCTTTGTCAGGCCTTTTAGCTGATAGGCTGCAATCATCACCTTCTGGGCTTCTAGAATTCAAGAATACGAAAACATCTCCTCGATGGAGACGATCCAATTATCTAAAATAATAAAGTCAGCACTCCCGTCATAGGTGGGAGGTACCAATCGTTGGAAGTGCGATATGAAATTTATTTATGGTGGTATCGCCATCGAGGGCACCAGAGGAGCATGGGTATTAGGCACAGCTTGGCCCAAGGAAGTCTCTTGCACTAAAGGTTGTTGTGCGGGAGTGGCAGACAACAAAGACTTAATTTGCAATTGCATCGCAACCAATTACATCGACAGAGTCTCATTGCACTGACGCAGACCCTCGATAATCGCATCACTTTGCGCACCTGATGACTCATCCTCTGATTGGGGAGTCGACCTCGTTGCAAGATGCTTTGGCAACATTTCTAAAAAAATGAACACTCAATCAACATCCTAGATTACGACTAGGGCAAAACAAAACTAATTCAGACCATACTTAAAAGACAATTGCTTAAGATGCAACTTGCTCTGGGAGTTTATAATGATGACATGTCCTACCTAGGATGATATCCACTCATCCTATTTAACTCCATTGCCTATGACATGAATGCATGTATTCTTTATTCATAATTAAAATCATGTGTGTACATGTGTCATCATGTAAACCTTACTTAGCACATGTGCTTATGCAATGATATGCAATGTATGCAGTGCTATGCATTCTAAAAAGGCCCTAATGCATGTCATGAGCGGCGTACACATGAAATGTTATGCATCCCATACTACATAACATCACATGCAACGAGAAAAGAAAACGTGCTAATGGGCACCCATGTGATTGTGATTATGCATCTCATACTACATAACCATCACATGTTGCCGCCTATGATGGAACCATATACAGACACATATTATGCATCCCATACTACATAATATGCCCCTTATACTTCTTATCATGCTATTAGTGTAGTGACTATACTTCGGCTAAGACGTACTGATGACACATCAGTGTGTGTATGAAATGTCACTAAACAACTAATACTAATAAGTGAAGGTTGCCCGACTAATTGTCAAGTAACCTCCCTCTGATGCCAACTGTCACAACCCGCATTTTTTCCAACAATTTAATTATATCATAGCAAGGGTAAAATACGTGTCGTGATTCCACGCCGTGCAGGGGATAACTGCAGACATTCAGGCAAGACTCCAAACTCTACAGTTTTAAAAGGAATCATAAATTATTATGAATGAAATCCAGTTTAAGTTATGATGATAGCCGTATCCTTCGGCTTAGTGGATCATCTAGTCCACGATTTAAAATATAATTTATACGCTTGCGTAATATACTTGTTTAATTTGACTCTAACATCCTACATGAGTACAAATGTCCCCGAGAAACAACTCATGCTAAAAAGACTCTAGATTTATAATAAGTATAGGAAAAGTCTTTACGCTAACATGAAAAATAGTGGCTTAGTTTTAAAAGAGATTGCATGGATGCTTTACTAATAATAGATTTTATAAGCTTGAAAATATCTAACATGCAGTCCTAGCAATAAATCATCCCAGAGAGCAAGTAATCTAAACCAAACATAAGACAATCACATCAGCTAACAAGTATCAAGGTTCAATAATCCTATGGGCGTCAACAACCTGACACGAACACACGATACCAAGTATCTCCTAAACTAGGAAAAGAAAACTGAAACAACAACTAGCTCGCTACGGCGAGGGGAAAAACCACAGCCGTCCTGCTACTGCATGGGCCCCAAAACCAGCTCCGCTACCCGCTAATGCTCTGAACCTAAGGCATTCCAAAGACAGAACACCTCAGAAAGAGGGATAAATGACGGTAGAGAAGAAGCAAAATAAAACAAAGGTCAAACAGGGTACCAACCCAAGACCAACAGTACTGAAGTAAGGCATCGAATAGGAAAAGAAAGAAATACTTACGTGAATTATCACGTACTCCAAAAAATACACCATAATTCCCAAGGCAAAATGGGAACAAAAATAAGTAAAAACATAAGAAAGAAAAGATTTAACTACCTTTACTAAGCACCTGTGGTCGACTCTACCAAAAAATACGGGCGAGGTGGTCACTCAACTGGGCACACCCCTTACGAATAATTTATCCGCTTAACTGCGAGGGAGTCTTATACTCTCCACCATACACCGTAGATGCCCAAAAACCCGGTAGACTTCCACAAGGTACAATAAAGGAGTCATACAACGCGGAGGTGGTTTTATCACCTAACTCCAATAATTTTAGAAACCCAAAGAAACCCCAACACATATATTTATATATCTCGAGATTTGACTTGTCATATTGTACTTGACAGTTCTAGTTTCAAGACATGGTTGATCAACCCTTAGGAACGATTTACAATCCTAAATAACACTAATCCGTTTAATAACGAAATCTAAGGCGTTTAAAGCCATCAATAAGACACTTCGAGAATGATCAAACATATCCGGACAAAAATTTAGTTCACCTTGACAAAATGTTACAACCTTATGTGATCATTGGGAAGGTTATTCAAAATAATAAATTGGAAGAATAAGTGTAGAAAATTTTATGGAACATGAAAACATAGCCGTTACCATCAAATCGGACAAAGAGAAACGATGGGAAACCACCACTTGCCTTAGTTTCTACTGGAAAAGTCCTCAGTATCACTCCACATCGAAGATCGAGGCAAAAGGATCCGGGGGGATTTGAAATCTAAACAGGAATAGTCAAAAGGTTGTTAGGGCCGAAAAACCATAACGATAAAAACTCAAGGAAAGGGAAAGATTATACCACGAGGGCGAAGCTCTCGCCGAGAGCTTTCCAGATCTATACTCGGTTGAAGATTTTTAACACGTGAGCACCGTCGGCAGCCACCGAAAAGTCACGAATGGACACTTCTTCTTGCTCGTGCCGCTCTAGTTCTGGAGATCGACTTGGTCGGCTTAAGGAGGAAGAATAAGAAGTAGGTATTTACACTAGATGTAACATTAGCGTAACCCTACTTAAGGAACGAACTGGGCTGAATGAACCGGAATACCCGAAGTGAAGACCAGACTACTCGAGTGGAAAGCTAATTTTGAGTACTATTTCCCGAGAACAACGGGTTTTCTCGAGAACAAGGGCATTTCTCGAGAACAAAGGCATTTCTAGAGTACTACTTCTCGAGAACATGGGCTTTTCTGGAGAACAAGGGCATTTCTCGAGAACAAGGGCATTCCTCGAGAACAAGAGAGAGTATTTCTCCAGAACAAGGGAAGATCCCAAGTACTACTTCTCAAGAACAGAGGCATTTCTCGAGAATTAGGGAGAGGGAATTTCTTGAGAACTATGGGGACTTCTCGAGAACTAAGACATTTCTCGAGAGCAAGATGGATTTCTCGAGAAATGCAGAAGACTACTCGAGAACCAGGAGCAGCAACTCGAGTACAAGAGGAAAACTTGACACTAACAATAGTAGTGGACGGCGTTGAGTGCCATTCCACGCTCTCGAGACGGCATTGAGTGCCACTCAACGCTAGCTAAAGGCAGCGCACAAGGACTTCTTGAGAACAAGCTACTTCTCGAGAACTCACCAAGACTTCTCGGGAATAAGACCGGTTCCCGAGAACTGGAGAAAACTTCTCAGATACCAGGGCATTACGAGAACTTAAGAGCTGAGGCAGAATAAAAATAAAAATTACAATTTTTGTCCAAAATTTCGGAATAAAAGTGTCGACCCTACGAATTGGTAGCGAGGACGACCCTCGAATCCGACACACCAAATCTTGAGTCAAAATCGACAGAAGCTCGATCGAGCAAAACAACACAAAGATCCAAACACGCTCCAAGACTCCAAAAAATGCTCGGATTGCGACGAAACTTGACGAGCAAGTCCAAAATTACTTAACTTAAATTCCAAAAGAAAATTTTTCCTATAACAATAAGAATTCGGCCGACTCGACCGCACGGATGCGAAAATGCCTTAACGGCATTGCGCCAACAACTCGACGTTAAAAGTAACGCAATGACATCATAAATATGATGTTGCCCATTTTAAAAAAATAATCGACAAATCGGGGGCGTTACACTGTTGTTCAATGACTTCTTTTGTTCAAGATCGTTGCAAGCTGATAATATTTATAAGACCCCCCAGAACACAAGACACGGCCAAGGGGAGTCTTATGTCTAGAACAGCTGTCTTACGGTATCATCTGCACAAGGGCTAACCTGTACCACAAGATGTTTATCCTGTTGGCCAAACCAATATTATCCATGCAAACCCAACATATAAAATGTAAATAGAAGTAAAAATCTACACAAGTATATAGTCCAAACAAAGTACAACAGAAATAAGAAGCAACAACAACTTCTATAATATCAAAGTACACAAAATTACCTAAGGGGCTACAAAATGAGTCTTTCAAAACTCACATCAATCACCGACGACAGCGAAGGTATCGTCATATAAGGCCCCATTATCCTGGCCTGGCTACCCTCCTATATGACCTGCTGCTGCTACTTTATCTGCTGGGTTTCCTCTTAAAATAAAAGATGTAGCAAGAATTTATCATAAAGAATAAGTGGCTATCACATCCGCTCACCCCCGTAGCTCTTAGGCACCGGGAAAAATAAGGAGCAATGGTACAATATATAAATACATAAGCAATAAGTACAAGTAGATATTATATAAAAACAAATCATGAGTTATAATAGCAGTAGTGTTTATAGTAATAAAATCATTCAAACATAGAAATTTAGAAAGAGTATAATATCATTCAAACACAACAAATCTATTTCTAATACAGGACTGTAACTTAACTTACAAAAATTCCCATATAGATTTATAAGTTAAAGATCGGCTTAACAGTAAAGTAACTTGTCACATAACAGTGCCCATACAAACTTATATGAAAAGGATCTTATGCAATGTAATGTTATGAATGTGCATGATGATGCACCAATTCTCACACAGGTACCCGGCTATGTCAACACAGTCATATATTTCACACTTTTCGAGCAGGTATCTAACCTCTCAAGCATCATCTGTCGTGGCCAGACCGTGACATGAGATCGGGCTTCTCCACTTCTAGGATGTTATCCACACTACCTAGACTAGGCGTCCGTACCCCTCAATGCTAAGAACACAACAACGGAGCTCATGCGTACTACGTCTTAGAGGGCTCTTGGGTAGATATGACCAAGAACACAACCCAAACTAGCCTATTAGTGTGGCATGGAAGGAGCCATTGGGAGCGTATCACCAAAGGACCAAGCTATTCCGTCCACTTAGCATGGAAGGAGCCTTGGGTGTGAGCACCGAGGACGAAGCCGAACCGCCCAAAGTTTATCTGTCAACTTGACAACTGGCAAGCCAATAGACCTGCGACTTTATCCTTAACCCAGGATTATATCATCGCGTGTCAACTCACCCCGCATGCATATTCACTTTGCCAAGCCATCACATCTAAGGGCTCCAATCAATTCCCTTCTCATTATAACCAATATAGTTCTCAATAACACTAAAGAGCTTAACACTAAGTCCTTCATCATCACATCATTCCAGTGCGGTCAAATACTCAAGAACTTACACCCTTTTGCATTCTCGTGCTCCCAAGCACATAAGGGTTCACCATTATCACAGGTAGCAAGCCACCTTACACATCACAGTAGTCCCACTATGCTACCCGTAGGGATACACAACTCTAAGAAGTGGACTATCCTATCTCATCTAGCCCCATTTCAATGATCCGCAGGCACCTGCATATCAAGTCATATAATTTCTTCCACATTCCAAATCATACAATATTCACCACACCATTTATTAATTTCCACATTATCAACATATCTTGGTAGAAATACATCGCGGTTTCTTCCAACCAATTTGATCGCCGCAAGCTATAAACTACAAGTTCACATATTATTATTAAGATACATCATTACCGGTTTTCAATTAAGGGTCCAATAATCAATTGTTTGCTCGAAGATCCAACAATCCTTTGTTTACTTTAGATCCAACAATAATTTACCCTTTCAAGATCCAACAAACTTTTAACCATTAAAAATCCAACAACCATTCATTCATCCAAATAACATGATTTCACAACTAAACTGAAAAAAGCCTGCACCTTGATGTTACTGTGCAACAACTTTGATCGGAAATTCTCGGAGCTACAGAGCACCTTTGAGAATGAGTAACAATCCGTTGGAAAGATCTTTCCAAGGACTACAATTTTTGTGTTCAGCCCATGATATGAATATGGCCGTACAATACTCAAAAATGGCCTTGAAGTTTGCTGCACGTAGAAACCATATTTCTGCACGCATCTTGAAGAACAATAGACGACATCGGTTCATCTTGCTCCGTTAACCATTTACACAAAATGCATCCATCTCTTCCTACTCCCTTATTCACCCTCATTAGATCATCATTCTTCACAAAACCAAGTCCACCTTATTCACATTGAAGAGAAGAAATGTTGAAGACAAAAAAACCTGGGAAAAAGGTCCTAGCATGGTCTCTTCCTAAGAGATATCCATTTCTCACCAAGGTCAAGCTCCTTTGAGCCGAAATCTATCATATTTCAAAATTAAAGATCTTGCATCCTGGGAGGAGGTAGCAAGCTCACCTCATTTCCGGCCATAGATCTTGTTATCCTCCTTGGCGAAATGACTGTGTCGGCTCTCGCTCTTCCTCCTCCAAGAGAAATTCTTTTCATTCCTTGCACTTCTAAGAGAAGCTCCACACTATTCGTTCTCTCAGGAAAATCAGAGAAGAAGAATGGTGGCTAAGTTTTGGACATCCGTTTATAAAGTAAGCTTCAAAATAGCTCTAGGGTATCCCGATTAGGGCTATTACCGTCGTGCGGTAGCATGCTACCACCGAACGGTAACCTCAAAATTGACTTCTTCTGCAAGCCACTGTCCAAATGACCCACTCAGTGGGGCTACCACCGCATGATATCTTACCATCGCGATATATCTTACCCAGCACCATGATAGATAATTCAGTAGGGCTACCGCCCGCGGCATCACTAATGCCAGACAATAACTTCCCGAGCCATATACAAATTAAATCAGGCGACTACCACCGCAAGGTATCCTACTTTCTCCACGTGATTGTACTCGACAATCATTGAGTCCACTTGAAAATCATTTAATGCCTTTGAATCCCTAAAGTATTCGTCATATATACTCAATGACTACTTCGGTTGTGCGGTATCTCGCTACCGCCGCACGGTAGTACTCGATGATCGTTGAGTCCACTCAATGATCGCTCAATGCCTTCGAATCCTTTGGGTATTCATCATATATACTCAACGAATACTACCGCCATGCGGTTTCGCGCTACCGCCGCAAGGTAGTACTCGACGATCGTTGAGGCCACTCGATGATCACTCAATGCCTTCGACTCCTTTGGGTATACGTCGTATATACTCGATGACTGTGACCACCTTGCGGTATCCCGCTACCACTGCCCAGCAATACTCGACGATCATTGAGTCCACTCAACGATCACTGTAACATCCCTCAGGACACTAGAACCCCTAAGAGTGGTTTTGTGAAGACTAGGTCATGAAAAATCCCTATAAGCCCAAGAAGACCAAGTGGACTTAGGAGTATAAGTGAGATCATTATGGTCTGCAAATAATAGATTCCTAAACCCTAGTTTAGGATGTTCATTATACTCTAAGACCCCACCATGATCTCACCAATCTATTGAAAGGCCCTAAGGGTCCATTTGAGTCAACCTAGGGTGGCCAAGTTGACCTAGGATCATCCTAGGCCTAAATAGGGCAAGATGCCCTAGCTAAGGGCAATGTGCCCTAAAGAGCCCAACCAACCCTACCAAGGTCTCCCTAGACCTAGAGTGGGGTGAATGGGTCACCAAAGATCCATTGGGGTCAACCCTAGTGGCTAAGTTGACCCAAGTCAACTCAAACCCCAAGTGGTAAAAGTGCCCTCAATTAGGGTCAAGTGACCTTCAAGGTGCTAAGTCAACCCAACCCATACCAACCTAGACCCTAGGGGAGTCCAATAGGTCACCAAAGACCCATTGATGGTGACACAAAAGGTCAATTTGACTAAATTCAACCCTAGACAAGGTCAAGTCTAAATTAGCTCAAAAAGGGCTAACCCAAGCTCACGCCCTATTTACTTGGGCTTACAAACTCATAATTAGTTAATGTCATGAATTGGTGGGAAGAAATCAGGCAAGTATGATTAACAAATTTTGCCATGAGGGGGCGGGAGAGAGAAAGCTTCAATTCCTCTTTAATGGAGGAGAAGAAAAAGAGTAGAGGTCATTCATGGCATAGGGAAGCCAAGGGCCATTCTTCTTGCTTGGTTCATCTCCCCTAACAGCCCTGAGAAGATCAAGAGCCTTTTCGAGCTTTTCCACTGACTGGATGAAGAGAAGCACCATGGCCGAGCCAAGCTATTCATGGCCATTAATGGAATTGATGCCACCACCCCCTCCCCCCATTTTATTATTTTAAAAGCTTCACTGGTCTCCAAGGAGTCATTTACACCCTTTCCCCTGCAATTTAGAGTTACTCCACTGTGTAGTTGTAGAAACCTGAGTGGTTCCACCACCACCATGGCATCCCGGTGATCTGCGAGCCTCCAGCCTGCAAACAAGGTCCTCCCCTTCTTCTTCCATAGGTAGATCATTGGACTAATTAGGGTCAAGGTTCGGGCTCAATTGAGCCTGATCCAAACTTTCAAATCCATGGTTTTCGGGAAAACTTCTGCTTTTTGGGATCATCAGAAAATGCCCCTCTAGCTACTGTGCCGCCTCCTGGCGATAGCCACCACCTCGAAGGAGGGGGTGGTGGTGATGGCCGACAAGGGAGGTGGCCGGATTGCTGGGAATTTAGCCGGGAAGGTGCTCCAGGTCGGAATTATCCTGTCCATCGGCTGGAGTTTGAACACGACTAGATGCCGCTAGATGTGCTTTAAGATTCGTGCTAGAAATTATTAAAACTATAGGTTATGTTTTCATATCATTTCATTTCAGTCACAGAAATTTTATTTAATGTTTCTATTTATTTAAAATATCTAGGGCACCTACAGAAAAAGTGGTAAATATCAAAGTTTTATCCCTGGGGGTGTACTTTATTTTAAAATTGATTTGAACCAATTTGGGTGTCTGGTTTTTCCAGGGCACTCATTTTGGTGGGGTCTATACCTAGGGTTAAGCAGAGATTAAAATGTGTACCGTCACTTCACCACAAGTCCAAAAGCCCTGAAATTTGGACAGGGATTCACCCTAAGCTATACCTAGGTCCTGTCCAAAATGGGAATTTTTTGAGATAATTTTTCTATAGTTTTAGAAATTATTTAATAATCATAGGGTAAATTAATTTTGCAGCCTAAAGACCCCCAAACCCTCCCAAATTTTGGTGAGTGGTTCTTTGTGTTATCATGATGTTATTTATAAATTTTCACCTCATTTTGAGTTGATTTGTTTGGAAATGAGTAAACCCTAGTTTTGCCCTAAAGGGGATATTTAGGTAAAAAGTGCACCTTGTGGGATTGGGTGGCCAAACCACCTCAATAGAGGCTGAAATTTGCGCCACGTGTTTGACATGACTTTTAACACCCTCATATGGGTTGTGGGGTCGTTTGGGGTAGGATGTCCATAGGACCCAAGTTCAAACCCTAAGTTTGGACTTTGGGGTTTTGAGAAGGGCATGGGGTCAAATGCCCTTTTATGGACTTGAAATTTGGTAGAGAGGACACTAGGGTAGCTAAGGTCCACCTGTAAAAATCTTAAGGGATTTGGAGATGGATAAACCCCTCAAAACACTAACCCTAGTTTAGGGCACAAACCTTATACAGGTAAGATATGCCACCAAAACTTAATGAAAAGTTATGAAACTGGGGTAGTATGGTCATATGGTTAATTAGAGCCTTTCGTGATTTTATTGGTAATTTTGGAACAATACACTTAGTACCTTCTTTATAATATATGGAATTGCCCTTGATAGTCTTTTGTTTATTATGTTCACATTGTTTAGTAGCAAGTTATGAAAAATGGGCAGAGGGTATTTTTGGTCAATATACCCATACTTGAAATTTATTATAATTTAGAGAGGTATATTTCCAGTACTTTCTTCACAAGCTTTTAAAGATGCAATTATATTCAAAAATAGATTCATAGCTCTAGGATTGATTTAAAGTTGTGAAACTCATGTAAAAGTGTGCTTAGGTCAATATACACATGTGGAAAATTTTATTATAATTTTTAGATGAATAATTGCAGTAGTTGTTTCATTAATTTAAGAAAGAGGATTATTGTTCTAAATAAAAATTAGAGCTCATTACTTACTGGGATGTTTGGAAATTTTGTCAGAAGTGTTTTTAAACAATATTAGTCATGCTTGAATTTTCTTAAAATGTTTTGAAGCTTATTTACAATACTTACTTCTTTAGCTGCTAACAACGAGATTATATTTAAAATTATGGATCAAGGGTTAAAACCTTGTAAAAAAATTGGGAGACTTGAATTTAGTGTTATATAGCTGCCTAATATTTATCTTAATTTTATGGAGCATTTTGCATGACTATAAGGGCCACTTCATATTCAAACTAGGGCATTTGAATTTTTAGGAGAAATTAATAAAAAGTCAGATAAATTAGGTAAATTCCATGTTTCTGCATTTAGTCCATAAGTGTCATGATAGGCCTCTATTAATTATCTTAGGTTGTTTGGATGAGGATTTAGTCTACCTCCTATCGTGCACGTCATATAGCATAAGATGGTCTGCATTTACTAAAACTGCGGAAATCGTGTTAATATTGGGAATGATCGTAGGGAGATGGGATTGTAGTTTACTGATTTTAGTATATGGATTGGAGTATACCATTGAAGTTGGTGAGAGTAGGTAGTTGAGTTGTCTAATTTTAGATGGTACTCGGGATCGACGAAAGATTGTATATCCTGTGAAGGGAGAAAGAGGGTCAAAACATATTAGGGTTAAAATCAGTGTAATACAAAAGAGATCGGGAATCAGGTATTAACTAATAATAATAATAAGTGCCTTGCAAAAGGGAGATTTTGGATTCAGCCCATCGTAGTTCCTAGTGCCCTTTGAGAGCCCTTAACGAGGTATGCTGGGGGCAGTCCTGTGTTAACCTAAACTGTAGGCAAAATAAACTCCAAGAGTAACTAGTATAACTAGGGATTCACTTTCACTCACCTCGATGTCTCGGGATGTTATATTGGGTCACTCGGGCTGTAGGCTAAGAGGGCTTGGTGATGGGTAGGTTGGCCTGGCGAGCGTTGGCTCGATTGTTGATTGTGACGTACGGGATGGTCCGGGGAGCTTTGGCTCGGTAGGTTATACATAAGGTTTTCTGTGCATAAAGTATAAGGTGGTGGGTTTTGGTATTGGAGGGTCGGTGCACCGACGCCAATACGTTGACTCGGTAAGTGTGGTTTTGCACTTCGCCAAATTAAGTCCGGTGCGCCAGCCGGTAAGAGTACGCAAGAGCTCCGCATAGAGCACCAGCGTTGAGGGGTACGATAGGTCTGATTGGTAGTGTAATTACCGGTTTAGAGGTGGGCGAGGCCCAACCCACCGCTTCCATTTTACACTACGGAGGTATCCCAGAAGGTTAGGCTCCAGAAAGGTGGAACTAAAGGTCTGTGTGCACAGAGTCGAGTTGGTGTGTTGCACTTCCATGATCACATTATAGAATATTTGCATGACATAGCATCATCTTTGCATATAACCCCTGACACCTATTGTATGAAGTGGTATGGGACGCTTTATACAATAGGCCCTGCAAAAAGACCCCTTGGCTTATAAGCTCGCGTGCTTATAGGTTAAGGTTTTTACTCTATATATATATATATATATACCTGCTAGTAAACCGACACCATAACGTATAAATTGGTATGCGACTTTTTATATAATAGAATCCTTGCAGAAGATCCCTTAGCTTATTTGTTTTCATATAAGTTTAGGTTACATATTATATATTCAGTCTTTCATATTTCATTCTTGTCATATATACTCTTAGAAATGCTAGATTAGTTCCGCCGTCACCTATTACTTCGTTATTCTCCACCTTCATTACCTCTCTTTTCCTCCTCCCTGCTCGGTGCCAAGGAGCCATGGTGGAAGGGGTGGGGTATGATAAAACTTAGTCTTTTAGACTAACAGTTTTAGAGCCACATCATTTTAAGGGTCGTGGAGCCCAACATAGAGGAGCAGCCCCGGAGGTCGGCACGCTTGGAGATGGGACGGTCTAGAACTATAGTAAAGATAGCTGGGACTGTGAGTCCCGATCATTAGTAGATGTTTAGCTTTTTCTTCCGTGCTGAGTGATATGTAGTGAGGATATTGATGTACCGGGCATGCGACCTATTTTCTGTACCTTTATTATTTCTGTGGACTCTCCCTTCGTGGAGATTATTTATTATATATGTGATTTCTGTGGACTTGCCTTTTACTAATTTGCTACTTTTTTATGATCGATTTGGCCGGCAGGATCGAAGTTTTGTAGCGGCGACCTTCCCGGGCATGAAGATGTCACCGCAAAGCGGCGGTTCTGGGCCGAAGAACCCAGTGGCTTAAAAAGAAAAAAGGTGTCTTACATGTTGTATTAGAGGGAACCTCGATCGAAAAAGTAGCAGTCCATAATCCCTGGGTCACCCCTGCAAGAGTTTAGTTTGGGGACAAACTAAGTAGCGGATGCAGTGGTGTTCCCATATGGGGTATCAGATGTAAATTGTCCACCTGTATTATTACTTTTGAGTCATTTACTTATAATGGTCCTTTTGGTGCATCCTCCAGCACATCCCACACCATAGGGCGGAGTCCAACAAGCTAGCTCTGAATCTAGCACCACCTCCCCTTACCCCCCACTCCATTTCTACAATCGAAGATGGGGCAGACCCTGACAGCTATTCTGGAGGCTTTTAGGTCCCAGCAGGTTCCGGCTCCGCAGCCAAACCCGGGGTCCAATTGGTTGAGTATTTTCCGAGGGCTTTCTCCCTCGTCCTACTTCGGGGATAGAGTCGGCTTTTTAGACAGAGGAGTGGATGGACATCATGTATGAGATGCTGACTGGAATACGATGCCCTTGGGAGGATAGGGTGCCTTTGGTGGTCTCTTGCATGGAGACCCATGCCAAGAGATGGTGGAAGACACTGCTGGACACGACATTTGTTTATAGAGAGGTTGCAGAGATTTCTTGGGATGAGTTCATGGCCGCACTATTAGAGCATTTTGTTTCGCAGTCGGCCAGAGATGAGCTGGAAGATAGATTTGTACAGTTTAGGCAGGGCAACAAGACAGTGGTCGTGTATCACTAGGAGTTCAATCATCTAGCCCGGTTTACGGATTCTTATCAGTTGGATGAGGCAGGATACACCAAGAGGTTCTATAAGGGCTGTGAGAGGATCTGAGAGAGGCTCTATTGTTCATATCGATGAGCCGATTCCTCGGATACTGGAGTTTGCGAAGAGGATTGAGGCCGATTAGAACACTACTTGAGGCCGGAAGCGGCCAACTGAGAATCTTGTTAGGGAGTAAGAAATGATCAGTGATGGTGCCGTATTGCTGATGGGAGAGATTGAAGAAGGGTAGTGGACCAGTCTCCTCAGGAGGTGAGACAGGAGCCAATGGAGCTGGGGGTAATGGCTCCTCAACCTCTCTAGATGCGGGATATTCAGAGACCAAGGGGTATGGCATATCCCCCACCAGAGTGCTTCAACTATCATCAGGTAGGGCACATCCAGAGAAACTGCCCCATGAGGGGGGCACACCTACCAATACCACAGGTTGTCTCGCCTACTCAGTATTTTAAAGGCTGAGGATGTGGCCGATGACGTGGATACCAGGGCGGAGATCACAGACAGGAGATGGAGCAAGTGTATGCACTGGATCTAGCTAAACCTCTAAATCCGGAGCAAGTGATAATAGGTACGCTAGTAATTTTAAGTTTTTTTCTTTCCTAAAAAGCTAGACTCATGAATTTAGAATTGATAGACTAAGTAGGAAAACCATAACTAGACTTCTAAGATATTTTACTACCCCAGGCATAGTCTTCATCAGCAGTAAACCCTCTTATATGTTATTCAATAGGGTTGTTTCACACTCATTCATGTCAGAGGCCTTTGTGGAAGGTTTGGAAGGCGTGAAGCGATTCACAGGCTTGATGAAGAGGATACAACTACCCGACGGATCGGAGCTATTGACCTCTGCCCACTACAACATGGATGCGGAGATCGGCAGAAAGGCATTCGAAGCACTAGCAACGATCATAAGGATGCCAGCCTATGATCTGATCCTGGGCATGACATGGTTGCATTGGAACCATGCCCAGATCGACTATCTGTCAAAGAGGATCACCGTGAGGCATGGGGATTCATACGTCGTCATCGAAGGTATTAGACCTATTCCCCCTCCCTTGGTATCATACATATAGGCCCTTAAGGCCGACCTATAGGGAGAGGAAGTCTATGAAGTGATGTTTGAAATGTTCAAGGCCAAGGATTACATCTCTAGTATCCCGGTAGTGCGAAACTTTGCTGATGTAGTCCCAGAGAAGTTGTCAAGGCTCCCGCCGCACCGGGAGCAGGATTTCTAGATAAAGCTTACGTCGAGTGCTAAGCCGACATCTTGAGCTCCTTATTGGATGGCCCCAAAAAAGTTGACAGAGGCTCAAAGCCAGCTGTAGGAGCTAGTGGAAGCCGGATTTGTCCGGCCGAGCTCTTCACCTTTGGGAGCCCAAGTACTGTTCGTCATGAAGAAGGATGGGACACTTAGATTATGCATCGACTACCAAGCACTGAACAGACTAACAGTCCGGAAAACCTACCCACTCCCAAGGATAGATGAGCCGCTTGATCAGCTGGAGGGGGTGCATTTCTTTTCGAAATTGGATTTGAGGTTGGGCTACCATCAGCTGCGGATTCGGGAGGAGGACATTCCGAAGACTACCTTCAGTTGCATATATGGGTTATTCAAGTTTACCTTGATGCCCTTTAGGCTCACGAATGCACCATCGACGTTCATGAGCCACGTGAACCGGTTGTTCGAGGCTTATCTGTATGTGTTCGTCATCGTGTTTATTAACGATATCCTTATCTACTCTAGAACGGAGGAGGAGCACACACTATTTCTTACATTGACTCTAGAGAGACTACGGGACCACCACCTTTATGCGAAGTTCAACAAATACCAGTTCATGTTGAAGGAGGTGGCCTTCCTAGGAAATATTATCTTGGGAGCTTGGTTAACAGTAGACCCGGCCAAGATTCAGGCAATTCAGGATTGGTCGTCGCTGAAGGTGGTAATAGATATACGGAGTTTTCTAGGACTTGACGGTTATTATCGGAAGTTCGTGGAGAAATTCTCTCAAATTCCCCTCCTACTCACATCCCAGACAAGGAAGGATGTGCCCTTTGTTTGGACCCCGCAGTGCGAGATGGCTTTCCAAGAGCTTAAGGATCAACTCACCTCGGCTCCTATTCTTGCCCTTCCTTCAGGGAGAGAAGGATTCTTGGTCTACACCGATGCTTCGTACTAGGGCATGGGTGCAGTGCTGATGCAGAAGGGCCACGTGATTTCTTATGCTTCCCACTAGCTCAAGAAGCATGAGTAGAACTACCCTGTTCTTGACTTAGAGATGGGAGCGGTCGTATTTGCTCTAAAATTCTGGCAAACTTACCTGTATGGCGTCCACTGCGACATATACTCTAATCACAAAAATCTGAAGTATTTGGACATACAGAAAGAGCTGAATATTAGAATGAGGAGATGGGTGTAATTTCTAGCAAATTACCAGTACGAGATGCATTACCACCCAGGGATGGCAAACGTGGTTGCCGATGCGATGAGTTGGAGAGTCGTCACCTCTAGAGCGCAGCCCCAGATTATGTCTATATAGCTTTTATAGAGATTAGAGGATATGCACATAACGCTGGTGTCGTTTGATGACCCCGAGCTTTATGTAGAGTATTTAGCCGCGATGAGCCACATATGACATTCGAGACTGAGTCAGAGATGGGCAGAGGAAGGACGCCAAGCTGGAGCCTATATTTAGAGCGTTGGAGGCAGGTATTGCTTGAGGATGGCCTAGTGTGCTTCAGAGGACGGGTTTATATACCATAGGTAGGCCAGGCCCGTGAGGATATCATGATGGTGGCCCACTACAGTAGGTATTCGGTACACCTGGGAGTTACAAAGATGGCTGTGGATCTAAAAAAGACCATGTACTGACCAGTCATGAAGAAGGATATCACCTACTTCGCTACTCACTGCGAGACATGCCATTTGGTGAATGCGGAATGAAGAAACACCGCAGGATTATTGCAACCACTCCCAGTGCCGGAGTGGAAGTTCGAGGATATCGCGATGGACTTAATACTTGGCCTTCCCCAATCACGGAAGGGAAACGATTTGATCTGGGTGATCGCCGACTGGTTGATGAAGGTAGTCAGATTTATCCCCATTAGGAAGGATTACTCGGTTTGTGTGCTGGTTCGGAAATTTGTGGAGCAGTTCATCCGTTATCATGGCTTACCCAGGACGATCATATCAGATCGGGATGGACGGTTTATGTCTAGGGAGTGGAGATCAGTGCAGACTTACTTGAGCACTCGGTTGACATTCAGTACAGCTTTTCATCCCCTGACTAACGGGTAGATGGAACGCACAAATCGGACCTTAGAGGATCTACTGAGACTATACATTCTGGATTTCAGAGATCCTTGGGGAAGTTGTTGTCCCTAATCGAGTTCTCATATAAAAAAAGCTACCAGTCTAGCATAGGGATGTCTCCTTATTATGCCCTATATGGATGAATGTATAAGACTCCGCTGTTATGGATACAAGATGAGGATCCGGAGGTTTTGGGCTCGGAGTTTGTTGAGGACGCCGAGGCTTAGGTGAGGCTAATACGAGACAGGCGTTAGAGGCACAGAGTTGATAGGCTAAGTATTACGACGCTCAACATCATCAAGTGGTGTTTTAGGTGGGGGATAGAGTATTCTTGAAGATCCGACCGATGCATGGGGTTTCACCAGTGCGTGGTCGGAAGAAGAAGCTCAACCCAAGATATATGGGGCCTTACAAGATCCTAGAGCGGATCACTCCCTTAACATACAGGTTGGAGCTTTCACCAGAGCTGGCGGGTCTACACGACGTATTCCACGTATCTTCTCTTAAGAGGGATTTACTATGCCCAGAGTAGTAGATTAAGACCACGGATGGCTGGTAGCATCTGACCGTTCTGTTCTCCTGGAGCCAGTACGGATTGACGACATGGGGATACGAGCCTTGCACCGCAAGAAGGTTCTGTTGGTCAATATCTTGTGGAGGAATCACAGTCAGGAGGAGAAAACCTAGGAGCCGCAGGATCTGATGCAACAATGGTACCCAGAGCTTTTCAGTCAGGTATTCCTCACAACCTCTCGGGATGCTACAATTTACATTTTTATATTTGAAACCCCGTAGGCCTAACTAGAATTTTGAGGATGAAATTTTTTGTTTATGTATTGGGATTTGTAATATCCCTCAGGAAACAAGACCCCGTAGGAGTTGTTTTGTCATGACTAGGTCTTGACAAAAGCTTAGAATCCCAAGAAGACCAAGTGGACGTAGGAGTATAGGTGAGATCATTATGGTCTACAAATAATAGATTCCTAAACCCTAGTTTAGGATGGTCATGAGACTCCAAGACCCCACCAAGACCTCACCAATCAATTGAAAGGCCCTAAGGGTCCATTTGAGTCAACCCAGGGTGACCAAGTTGACCTAGGATCATCCTAGGCCTAAATAGGGCAAGATTCCCTAGCTTCGGGCAATGTGCCCTAATAAGCCCAACCAACCCTACTAAGGTCTCCCTAGACCTAGAGTGGGGTCAATGGGTCACCAAAGATCCATAGTGGTCAACCCTAGTGGCTATGTTGATCGAGTCAACTTAAATCCCTAGTGGTCAAAGTGCCATAAATAAGGGTCTAGTGACCTTCAAGGTGCCAAGTCAACCCTACCCATCCCTACCTAGACCCTAGGGGAGGCCAATAGGTCACCAAAGACCCATTAATGGTGACACAAAAGGTCAATTTGACCAAAGCCAACCCTAGGCTAGGTCAAGTCAAACATAGCTCAAAAAGGGCTAACCCAAGCTCAAGCCCTATTCACTTGGGCTAACCACCTCATAATTAGTTAATGTCATGAATTGGTGTGCTGCAATTAGGCTAGTGTGATGAACAAATTCATCCATGAGGGGGCAGGAGAGAGAAAGCTTCAATTCCTCTTTAATGGAGGAAAGAGAAAATGAGTAGAGGCCATTCATGGCATAGGGAAGCCAATGGCCATTCTTCTTGCTTGGTTCAACTCCCCTAATAGCACTGAGAAGATCAAGAGCCTTTCTAGGCTTTTCCACTAACTAGATGCAGAGAACTACCAAGGCCAAGCCAAGATATTCATGGCCATTAAATACATTAATGTCATGACCACCCCTCCTCCATTTATTATTTTAAAAGCTTCACTGGACTCCAAGGAGTCGCTTCCACCCTTACCCCAGTGATTTCGAGTTACTCCACTATGTAGTTGCAGAAACCCGAGCGGCGCCACCACCACCATGGCATCCCGGCGATCGGCGCGCCTCCAGCCCAAAAATAAGGTCCTCCCCTTCTTCTTCTTCAATGGGTAGATCGTATGACTTATTAGGGTAAAGGTTCGGGCTCAATTGAGCCTGATCCAAAATTTCAAATAAATGGTTTTCGAGAAAACTTTTTCTTGTCAGGTTCTCCGGAAAATGCCCCTCCGGCGGCTGTGCCGCTCCCTGGCAATAGCCACCACCTTCGACGGAGCTGGTGGTGGCAGTGGCCGGCCAGGGAGGCGGCCGGATTGCTGGTAATTTGGTCGGGATGTGACTCTAGGTCCGGATGATCCTGGAAATCGGCTGGAGCTTGAAGACGACCAGATGCCACTGGATGTGCTTTAAGATTCGTGCTTGAGATTATTTAAACTATTGGTTTTCTTTTCATATCATTTCATTTTTGTCACCAAAATTTTATTTAATGTTTCTATTTTTTAAAAATATCTTGGGACACCTACATAAAAAGTGTTAAATATCAAAGTTGTATCCCTAGGGGTGTAATTTTATTTAAAATTAGTTTGAACCAATTTGAATTTTTGGTTTGACCAGGGCACTCATTTTGCTGGGGTCTATACCTAGGGCTAGACAGAGATTAAAATGTGTGCCTCCACTTCACCACAAGTCCAAATGACCTGAAATTTGGACAGGGAGTCACCCTAAGCTATACCAAGGTCCTTTCCAAAAATGGGAATTTTTGGACGTAATTTTTCTATAGTTTTAGAAATTATTTAATAATCGTATGGTCAATTAATATAGGGACATAAATACCCCCAAACCCTCCCAAATTTTGGTGATTGGTTCTTAGGGTCATCAAGTGGTTCTGTAAAAATTTTCATCTCATTTTGAGTTGATTTTGTTGGGAAATGAGTAAACCCTAGTTTTGCCCTAAAGGGGGTACTTAGGTCAAAAGTGAAACTTGTGGGATTGGGTGGCCAAAACACCTCAACAGAGGCAGAAATTTTGGCCACTGGTTTGACATGACTTTTAACACACTCATTTGGATTATGGGGTAGTTTGGGGTAGGATTTCCCTAGGACCCAAGTTCAAACCCTAAGTTTTGACTTTGAGGGTTTGAGGAGGGCATGGGGTCAAATGCCCTTATATGGGCTTGAAATTTGGTAGAGAGGACACTAGGGTAGCTAAGGTCCACTGGTAAAAATCTTAGAGGATTTGGAGATGGATAAACCCCTCAAAACCCTAACCCTAGATTAGGCACAAATCTTATACAGGTAAGATAGGCCAACAAAACTTAATGAAAAGTTATAAAACTGGGGTAGTATGGTCCTAGGGATAATTAGAACCTCTGGTGATTTTATTGGTAATTTGGGAACAATACCCATAGTAACTCTTTTATAATACATGGAATTTCCCTTGATAGTCTTTTAATTATTATGATCACAATGCTTAGTAGGAAGTTATGAAAATTGAGCATAGGGTATTTTAGTTCAATATAACCATACTTGAATTTTATTATAATTTTTAGAGGTATATTTCAAGTACTTTCTTCAAAAGCTTTTAAAAATGCAATTATATTCAAAAATAGATTTAGTGCTCTATGATTTATTTAAAATTTTGAAACTCATGTAAAAATGTACTTAGGTCAATATACACATGAGGAATATTTTATTATAATTTTTAGATGAATAATTGCAGTAGTTGTTTCATTAATTTAAGAAAGAGGATTATTGTTCTAAATATAAATTAGAGCTCATTATTCACTAGGAAGTTTGGAAATTTTGTCAAAATTTTTTCTAGGGCATATTAGTCATGATTGAATTTTCTTATAATTGTAGGAATATATTTACAATACTTACTTCTTTAACTGATAACTATGAGATTATATTTAAAATTATGGATCAAGGGTTTAAACCTTGTAAAAATAATTGGGAGACTTGAATTTATTATTATATAGCTACCTTGTATTAATCTTTATTTTATGGAGCATTTTGCATGACTGTAAGGGCCACTTCTTATTCAAAATAGGGCATTTGGATTTTTATGAAAAATAAATAAAATGTTAGATAAATAAGGAAAATTACACGTTTCTGAATTTATTCGATAAGTGTCATGATATGCCTCCATTAATTATCTTAGGTTCATTGGATGAGGATTTAGTGTACCTCCTATCATGCACGTCATATAGCATAAGATGGTCTGCATTTAGTAAAACTGCGAAAATCGTGTTAATATGGGGAATGGTCGTAAGGAAATGGGATTGTGGTTTACTGATTTTGGTATGTAGATTGGAGTATACCATTGAAGCTGGGAAGAGTAGGTAGTAGAGTTGTCTAAATTTAGGTGGTACTCGGGATCGACGAAAGATCTTCTATCCTGTGAAGGGAGAGAGAGAGGGTGAAAACACATTAGGGTTATAACAAGTGTAATACTAAATAGATCGGGAATCGGGTATTAACCAATAATAATAAGTGCCTTGCGAAATGGAGCTTTTGGATTCAGCCCATCGTAGTTCCTAGTGCCCTTTGAGAGCCCTTCAAAGGGTATGCTGGGGGCAGTCCTTGGTTAACCTAAACTGTAGGAAAAATAAACTGCATGAGTAACTAGTATAACTAGGGATTCACTTTCAATCACCTCGATGTCTCGAGATGTTATGTTTGGTCACTCGGGCAGTAGGCTCGGTGGGTTTTGTGATGGGCAGGTTGGACCGGCAATTGGTTTGGTGAGGGGCAGGTTGGACCGGTGAGCTTTGGCTCGGTGTTGATTATTATGGATGGGATGGTCCGGGGAGCTTTGGCTCGGTAGGTGATTCATAAGGTTGCCTGTGCAAAAAGTATAAGGTGGTGGGTCATCGGTATTGGTGGGTCGATGCATCGATACCAATACGTTGACTCGAAAAGTGTGGTTTTGCACTTCGCCAAATTAAGTCTGGTGCGCCAGCCGGTAATAGTACGCAGGCACTCTGCTTAGTGCACCAGCATCAAGTCATACGATAGGTCTGACTGGTAGTGCAATTACATTTTAGCGGTGGGCGAGTCCCAACCCGCCGCTTCCGTTTTCCACTACGAAGGTATCCTGGGAGGTTGGGCTCCAGAAAAGGGGAACTAAATGTCCGTGTGCACAGAGTCGAGTGGGTTGTTTCACTTGCATGATCACATCATAACATATTTGCATGTCATAGCATCATCTTTGCATATAACCCCTGACACCTATTGTATAATGTGGTATGGAACACTTTATACAATAGGCCCTGCAAAATGACCCCTTGGCTTATTAGCTCGCATGAGCGTGATTACAAGTTAAGGTTTTCACTCTGTAGATATATACATGCATGCTAGAAAACCGACACCCTAACGTATAAATTGGTATGGGACTTTTTATACTATAGGAGTCTTGCAGAAGATCTCTTAGCTTATGCATTTTCATATAAGTTAAGGTTTCATATTATATATTCAATATTTCATACTTTCATTCCTGTCACATACTCTCTTTTAATTGCTAGATTAGTTCCATCGTCACCTTGTTCTTTCGTATTCTCAACCTACATTACCTCTCCTTTCCTCCTCCCCGCTCGGTGCCTAGGAGACATAGGGGAAGGGGTGGGGATTATAGGACTTAGTCTTTAGACAAACGGATTTTGAACAACATTATTTTAGTGGACCGTGGAGCGAGGCATGGAGGAGTAGCCCCGGAGGTCGGCATGTTTGGAGATGGGACAGTCTAGCACTGGAGTTCAAACAGCTGGGACTGTGAGTCCAGATCGTTAGTAGATGTTTACCATTTTCTTCCACGCAGAGTGATATTTAGTGAGGATTTTGATATACCGGGCATTAGCCCTATTTTTTGTACCTTTATTATTTCTGTGGACTCTCCCTTCGTGGAGATTATTTATTATATGTGTGATTTCTGGGGACTTGCCTTTTACTATTTTGCTACTTTTCTGTGATCGATTTGGCCGGCATGATCGGGTTTTGTAGTGGTGACCTTCCCGGACATGAAGGTGTCACCACAAAGCGGCGGTTGTCGTTCTACGACCCCGGTGGATTAAAAAGAAAAGAAAGGGGGGGGGTCTTACAATCACTCAACGCCTTCGACTCCTTTGGGTATTCGTTGTATACACTCGACGAATACTACCGCCACGCAGTATCTACTACTATCGTGCGGTAGTATCTACACTTCCCCCAGCTCAGGTGCAAGTCACTCCACCACCGTACCCAGATCCCAAGTCCACTCTCCTTACTTGAAAAATGCACACGAGGGGTCTAGCGTGAATCAGGACGTTAAAGCAATGTAGCTATACGCGCACCTACCCTCTTTATCACCTAAGTCTGTAACATTCCCTATAGCCCAAAATTTTTATTTATTTCGAGTCGCAATTTATATCCGCCCAGGTCGCTTCATTTATATTAATCATGCAGACAATGTTTCTGGTCGCTAAGGCATATATATCTGGTAATCTCTCTAAGGAAAGCCATGTCGCTCTATGTGCACCTAGCCAATTAATCACCTTAAGCTGTATGACCTAAGCACGGACATCATTTTATATCCATGAAGGACACATCATTTTCATTATTCCACCATAAATGATTACATGGCAGGTCGGCAACAAATATCTGATTTGATTATATAGTTAATAATTATGCTTCTTGCAGTATCTGCTCGACCCACATATGCGACCTAACTCATATGATTCATCTGTTTAAATTATTTATTGATCAGTCGGTCGTCATATTCTATCTCGATAATGGATACACTTTCCAAGCTGTGCTAAATGTTATTGAAATTCAACAGAGCAATGCTTGCAAACAATAAAACTGATTCTTATGACCTAGTCAATCAATCTGTATGCTCTAATATGTATTCAACGACATGATCAATTATAATCTCACAGTATCAGTTATTGAATTTAGATTATTCAACCACCTATGAATTTAATTCGCGCGCCCTCGTCTTCATTTATTAATAAGCGTATACTGGGTCTTCACCGTGATATTAATCAAGCAAGTATTAACTGGCGCGAATTGGTTTTTAGTACGATAACAGAAAAATATTTTTGAAATGACATTCAGAATCACTTCTTATCTTGGGATCTATCATTGCAGATAGAATTTTATAAATTTCAGGAATCTCAAAGAAAATTAAACTATATGCCCAAAACAAATTATCAAAGAGTGCGGATAGACAGCAGAAATTTCTATGGTATCTTACAAAAGTTACTTAAACAAGATTGGAGAACTAAAAAGTATCCTTTCATTTCTTTCAAAAAAATTTAATACAATTTTTGAACTCACATGGTTTACAAAGAGGGACGACAAGCCTTTGTAAAAATAAAAACAACACTAATCAAAAGGTTTCAGTATTTTCATTATAGGGCTTGCTATTTTATCATCTGAATATGGCGAGTAGCCTTCTGAAGTGATTCTGCTGTCATCGTCACTTTTCCTGCCTGCATACTCACTTAGCATGTTCATATCATAACTTTAATCCTTCGAAGCAGACACCGACGATTTCTTTTCATGTCTGGCATTATTTTAACCATCGCCTATAGTTTCCTAGGCTTCATGTTTGACCTCCACCTCTACCTCGGCATCCTCAACCTCTTTCAGTCTCTTCATCTTCATCTTATTCAACAACTTTAGCCTTGTCCTTGGTCATATGATCGATTGCATGAACTTTCCTCTTCATCTTTAGAAAGAGCTCGACAAAAGGAACATCAATGACACCTTCCTTTGCGTGACCAAGCTCGATAAATCGGCAAACTGTGACATTGAAGCTCTCATTTACGAAAGGTATCATTGTGTCTTAGAAGGTTGTGCAGAGATAAATAAAGCCGTACTAGAAATCCAAATAGGCAAGTATACCTATCAAATTGTAGCTAGGGTACACAAGTGTTGTATTGAAATCCGGGAACCATTGAGTAAACCTACTCACACGAAAACTATTATTTTATCAAAAGAAAGCTTTAGGGTTAAAGAGAAAACTAAACACACATAAGAAAGGAAATATTACACTAAAAAGAGAACTAATTAAAATTAAGTAGACAGCAAATAAAAACTTTTACTACAAAGGATTGGAACAATGAAATGGAAAAGCACTCGATCGAGAATCACCTCTGCAAGAGTTTACTAAAAATGCGATAAAAAACCTCACTTAATAGGGGAAAGGTCTTTGACTGTGGAGGTTTCGAAATCTTGAACACGCTTCTCTCAAAGTCATGCCCAACTGAGTTTAGGAAGGTCCGACTAAACTCTTGTCCAAATCGGAGGCCTAAAGGTCGCTTTACACGATGAACCCCACTATTGGATTTTACTCAAATTCGGGAGATTTGGACGTCTGCCTCTCTCGAGGGGTGCGTACAACTCTCTTAACTCCTGAGTGTTCACTTCAAACTATGAGCCTCTCGGCTAGCTAAGAGTGAAAACAGAAATGGAAATTATATCTCGATGATATAATTCCAAATAAGAAAAATCAAGAGTAATTCGAAGGCCTAAACCCTAAAAAGAAAAAGTAAATTCAAAGCATCATAACATCATCAACTCGAACAAAAGATAGAAAATTGCACGTTATATTGATAAACAAAGAGAGGTACACTTAAAATGAAAGAGTACACTTGCAATGAAATTAAAAGCCTATGCTAACATTACATTAGCTACTAAAGCTAGTATAAAAGCTATTACAAAAGCTTAAAATAAACTAGGGCTAAGAAAAAGCTAAAATGAAAAAGAGAGAGATGGGGAGAAAAAGCATAAAAAGGACTAGGAAACAAAAGTGCAGCACCTCTCCTCTCAAACCATCTACTCTGGACATAAGTGAGTACCACTGAATTTATAGGAAAAATTCTTAGGTTGGTCATGCACTATGACACGCCTAGGGAGGGCGTGTTAGTGGGGCGCGACACGTATGGGGTTGACCTCAGGCTCTGGATTTTGGCAGGAAAGATGATTGCCTTTGTACGATGGTGGACACAGCCAGGGTCATGCCCGTATAAGGGGGCATGACACGCACGTCGTGTCGAAATCATTGGTCGGAAATCCATTAGTCTTCGTAAAATGTTGAACATGCCCAGGGATACGCCCGTGTAGGGGGGGGGGGGCGTGTCACTACTGTTAGCATGTAGGGGCGAAAAATAATTAACTGCGGCAACAAGCTTCAGGATGAGGGCGACACGCCTTGTGACATGCCTAGGGAGGGCGTGATAGGGGGCGTGAAAACGATTTTTTTTCTATTATTTTGGCTCTGGCAGCAGGCTTCTTCGGGATCGAGTTACACGCCACGGGTGGGCATGTTAAGGGGGGCGTGTCAGGTCATTTTTGGCCAAAATTCTGGAAACTGTAAAAAGAGAAGAAAATATTAGCGACAATAAAATATACATACGGAAGTCAAAATATAAGCATACAAGACATGATTTGCACATTATAAATAAGAAAACACCATATAGTTTAGACTACAAAACGAACTATCATATTCCCCCAAGCTTAAGCTTCGCTTGTCCCCAAGAAAAGATATAAAACAAAGTAATCATAAAAAAGTGACTAATCAAAAAGTTCTAATCATGCTTACACAAGTACAATGCGAAATTCTTAATAGGGAGAAGGTGAAACGTAAACCAAAAACAATTATTTAAACATGGTTTACAATTTATAAACTTTACTAACGAAAATATATCATCCAAAATTTTTACAAGTTTCTTTAAAAAAATTTAAGCAAGACAACAAAATGAAAAAATGAATTGAGTAATTATTAGATCCAAGCAACACATTATGACTATATCAATTAAATAACAAAAATCTAACTTTAAATCCAAAACTAATACTGATTTACTTTCCTTCTTTTCTCAGCTAATAAATAAAATTCAAAAGCATGAATCAAAAGGACTTATTAGGACCAAAACGTTTGGTTTAGGATTATGATTAGGAGTGGAATTCAAAGATAAACAAGGAGGCTTAAAATCACACTAAATGAAAACAAAGAGTTTCAAAATTTTCATTCTAAATAAAATATTTTTTCTTCTTTCTTTTTCTTCCTTTCCATTATTTTTTCTTTTCAAAATAAAGGCCAAAATATTTTTATTTTCATTTCTAAATTGGACAAACAAAAACAAATACTTCTTTTGAGCAAACTTTTTCAAAATTTTCTCCAAGAAAATCACAAAAAAACCTATCATAATCATGGAAATTTTTAAATGAAACTCAAAAGGTTAGCATGATTAGATAGGTTGAAAATTTGTCTTTGGTGAAGATGAAATGAAAAGTGGAGCTATCAATTGAAATTGGAAAAAGGCTCAAAAGCGGCTAACTAGGGGTAAAAATTTTTGGTTGCCAAGAAGGCTCAAATGAAAACAAAAATGACCTAAATCATTTTTATGCTTTTAAATCTATTTAAAGTATAGATTTGAAAATTTTCAAAAAACAAGTCCTAGATAATAAAAGAAGATTGATGAAATTATCTTAAAATAGAAATAATAGGTGACTTGGATCGATCAAATGTACTAAGCTAATTAAATGTTAACCTTACAAAAATTATCCAAAAACGAAAAGGAAAAATGTGGATAATCAATTTTCGAGAAAATAAAGGAAATAAAGAACGGAAACCATAATAAAAATGCGAGTTTAGAAAAAACGTTTCACATTAACATGCTACCGTGAATTAGAAACACAACATGACCAATATTTTACATGTGAAACATAATTTAAAAGAATGATTAGAAAAATTATAATTAACTAAGTTATTTATATGAGATTTTGATAAAAACAAAACAAAAGCAAGGGGAACTATTGAAATACAAAAAACAACGTCTAAATTATTTAAGTAAAAATAAATAGTAAATATATTTTTTTCTATATTTTGAAAAATACTCTTTTTTTAGATTTTTTAAATATTTTTCTATTTTTTTGGATTTTGAAATATTCATTTTTTTGGATTTTTTTTAAAATATACACAAATAGCAAAAAGGAGGAAATCCTCCCCCAAACTTAAAATGGACATTGTCCTCAATAGAGAAAGGAGGTTAGAGAGAGAGAGAATTAAATAGAAATGGAATTACAGAATTTAAAAACAAGTACTTCCCCGGATTTATGCGTCACGAAAGTTGAGTGTTGACGCTCCCCCATTTTTGCACTTTGGATCTTTATGAAATGTCTTCTTTGGACTTGCTGATGGATTCAGCAATGTTGGAGCAGGCGATCGCAAAAGCTTCAGCTTGTCGGTGCTGTCCGGGCAAAAAATTATAAAATGATGAAAACAGAAAAGATAACTTGGGTTGCCACCAAGAGCGACCTTTGTTTAAAACATCGTTTGAGCTCGACGCAACAAAATAATATTGTCCAAAAATATTTTGTCCAAATAATAATTAAAGTTTTTAACAAAAACAAAATAGTCTTAAGTTATTACAGTTCGTGCAGCAAAAATTTAACATTGTTCGGACTGACATCATCATCACCAAGACAATATATTTTAAGACGCTGACCATTTCACATTGAAATTACCCTTAGTAGGGTGCGAAATTAAAACAGCACCATAAGGAAAAACTTCTAAAACACCAAATGGATCAGACCATCATGACTTAACTTGACCGGAAATAAATGTATACGAGAATTATAAAGAAGAAATTGCTTGCCCGACTTAAAGGTTTTTGGGTGCCTTAAGAGTTTGTCGTGAAAACATTTCGTCCGCTCTTTATAAAATTTATTGTTCTCGTATGCATAAGAGCACCACTCGTCGAGTTCATTAAGTTCAAATTTTCTAAGGTCACCGACAGAGTGGTGATCGAAATTTAAAAACCTTATGGCCCAAAAAGCGTGGTGTTCGAGTTCTACGGGTAAATTGCATGATTTTCCATAAAACAATCGATATGGCGTACATCCGAGGATTGTTTTGTATGCTGTTTCGGTTGGCCCATAGAGCATCATCTAATTTGGCTGACCAGTCTTTTCTAGATGTTGAAATAGTCTTTTCTAAAATTCTTTTAATCTCTCTATTCACTACTTCGACTTGTCTATTAGTTTGGGGGAGGTTGGCAGTTGAAAGCTTATGAGTAACGCCGTATTTAATAAGGATTTTAGAAAACTGCGCGTTACGAAAATGAGAACCACTATCGCTAACGATGTCTCGTGGCATACCAAATCGAGAAAATAATTTTTTCAAAAATGTAACTACAACTCAGGCGTCGTTAGTAGGAAGAGCTTGGGCTTCAGCCCATCGAGAAACATAATCTACGACAACAAAAATATATTTATTCCTGAAGCTAGAAGGAAGGGGGCCAATAAAATCAATTCCCCAGAGGTCGAAAACATCGCACTCGAGGAAATAATTTTGCGAAATTTCATTTTTATTCTAAATATTTCCCGACCGTTCGCAACTATCACACCTACTCACAAAGGCTTGTAGGTCTTTAAACAGTCTAGGCCATTAAAAACTCGCATAAAGCACATTATGGGCGGTGCTAGCTGCTTGATAGTGATCACCTAGTCGGTCCTTCATGCAAATGTTTTAAAATATCTAATCCTTCATCAAAATAAAGACATCTCCTTATCACTTGGTCCGCACAGAATCTGAAAAGATGCGGGTCCTCCCAAAAATAGTTCTTCAACTTAGAAAAGAATTTCTTCTTTTGCTGAGATGAGAACTCTTTCGGAAGGACACGAGCTACTAAATAGTTAGCGATGTGTGCAAACCAAGGAGAAGTGTATGTATTAATTGAAAATAGCTTCTCATCGGGGAAGAAATCATTAAAAGATTTTTCTTCTAATTTTTCATTAAACAGATTATCTAATTAGGAAAGTTGGTCGGCGGCAAAAAATCTCGGCTCCTCGCTTATCACGGATTTCTAATTAAACTCCTAGAGGAGTAAGACCCAGCGAATCAGGCGCGGCTTGTCATCCGATTTAAAAAGAAGATACTTGAGGGCTGAGTTGTCCGTAAAAACAATAATTTTTGAAAGCATAATATAAGGGAGGAATTTATTAAAAGCAAATACTATAGTTAGAAGATCCTTCTCGGTTTGGTGTAATTTTCCTGTGCAGATGTAAGCATTTTACTTGCATTATAGATGGGGTGGAAGTTTTTTGATATTCGTTGACCTAATACGACTCCTACCATGAAACTACTCGCATCGCATAAAACTTCAAATGGAAGGTCCCACACCGGAGCTATCATAATGGGGGGCGTTAATTAGTTTATCTTTTATTAATTTGAAGGCAGACAGACTAAGGTCATCAAAAATAAACAGGGTGTCTTTTTCTAAGAGTTGAGTAAGGGGTTTGGTGATTTTAAAGAAGTCCTTTATGAAATGACGGTAAAAGCCAGTGTATCCTACGAAACTTCTTATAGCTTTGACGTCTATATGGGATGGCAGCTTCTCGATATCTTCTATCCTAGCTATGTCTACTTCAATCCCTCTCCCATAAATCTTATGACCCGAAACAAACCCTTCCCTCACCATAAAATGGAATTTTTCCCAATTTAAAGCAAGGTTAGTTTCTTCGCATCGTTCTAAGACATTTTCTTAATTTTCTAAACAACTATCAAAGGCATCGCCGAACACGGAGAAAACAACCATGAATACCTCCATAATGCTTTCTACGTACTTGTCGAAGATATCGAGCATACATCGCTGGAATGTAGCTGGCGCATTGCACAATCCAAACAGCATTCTACGGTAGGCGAAGGTGCCAAAGGGACAAATGAACGTAGTTTTCTCCTGGTCCTTGGGAGAGATGGGGATTTAAAAATACCCTGATAGACCATCGAGAAAATAATAAAATCTATGGTCGGATAAACGCTCTAAAATTTGATCGATGAACAGCAAGGGAAAGTGGTCCTTGCGGGTGGCATCGTTCAACTTACGATAGTCGATACACATTCGCCACCGCATCACCGTCCGTGTCGGGATTAAATCATTATTTTCATTTATAATTACAGTTATCCCTCCCTTCTTCGGCACTACCTGAATAGGACTAACCCACTTATTATCGGATATAGGATAAATAATTCCTCCATCTAAAGTTTCATAACCTTTCCCTTAACAACTTCTTTCAAGTTTGGGTTTATACGGTGCTGAGGTTGTATGGAGTTAAGCGAATTATCTTTTATTAAGATTTTTTGAGTGCAGAAATATGGGTTTGTGCCCCTGATATCAAAAATTTGCCAGGCAATAGCCCGGCGATGCTTACGTAAAACTAGTAGATGTTTATCATTTTGTACTCTAGTTTGGTGGGATGAAACTATCACTGGCAATTTGGAATCCATTTCTAAGAAGGCATACATAAGATGTTCGAGTAGTTCCTTCAACTTTAGGGTAGGGGGGTCTTCATACTAGGTTTTAGAAATTCTTTCTTTTTAAAATACTATGTCTTCGTAGACTTTTTTAAACAGAAAATTAAGAGGGGTTGGGCTTATGGCCATGGTGTCTTCTTGCAGAGATTCTATTGGAAGAGTAGAGGGAGGACAAAAATCAGAAAATTCATTTTCACTATCAAAAGGGCAGTACTAAGATTCATCAATTAAGGTATCTAAGAAGAAGCAGGCATCATCCTTTTCCAGGGTATTTTTCATCGAAGGGTTGATAGAGAAGGTAACTTCATCGTCTCCTACTCGAAGGAATAGTTTGTCATTACTTATGTCAATGATAGTTTGGGAGGTGGAAAGGAAGGGTCGGACAAGGATCAGGGGAAAATCGATGTCTTCTTCGATGTCCAATATGACGAAATCCACCGGAGGATAAATTTGTCAACTTTGACTAGAACATCCTCTACTATTCCTAACGGGTACTTAACAGATCTATTTGCGAGCTGGATACTCATATGCGTGGGGTTAAGGCTAACAATTCCTAACTTCTTAAACAATAAGAGGGGAAACAGGTTGATACTCGCACCTAAGTAGGCCAATGGGTGCTTGACAAAAAGATCACCAAAGACACACGGAATAGAAAAACTACCCGGATCACTGATCTTCTTTGGTAAACCATTTGTCAAGACAGAAGAGCACTAAGTATTTAACATGACATGCGAAAAGTTATCTAACTTCCTCTTATTAGTTAGGAGGTCTTTAAGATACTTAGCGTTCTTCGTCATCTGGGAATTAGCTTCATGGAAGTGTCGGTTTATATGGATTTGCTTAAATATTTCTAGGAAGCGAGAGTAATGATCATCCTGATGTTGTTTGCTAAGTTTGGAAGGGTATGGTGGAGTTACATTATTTTAAAGATGGGTGGTGGAGTGACATCTTTTTCTAATGCAGGGAGAGAAGTGATTACTTCTTCTTCAGCAGAGGGTGGAATTTTTTAAACGGTGGCAGAACATTGATTTTTAAAATGGGGGAGGAGCTTGCGTCGGGCTCTTCACTAACCATACCAGAAACTTGCTTCCCACAACAAAGATTTATAGCTTTCACTTTCTCTCTCAGGTTGGGCTCGGTATTGGAAGGAAGAAACCCAGCGGGTCGCTCAGAAATAATTTTTGCGAGTTGCCCAACATGATTTTCTAGATTTTTAATGCTTTCGGTTAAGGTTCTTATAGTAGCGTCATTTGTGGTTATATATTTAGAAAGTAACTCCTCAAGCTTGGATGTTTTGGATAGTTTTGATGAGGTGGAGGTGGTGAAGAAAAATAATTTTGAGGTGGCGAGCACATCGCATTCGAAGGGTTACTCCACGAAAAAATTTGGTGGTTTCGTAAAGCAGGATTATAACTATTCGGAAAAGGAAAACAAGAGCATGAAAATTCGCAGCAGAAAAATTATTAAAATCATTTCTAAGCATATTATTAACATAATCAAAATGATCGTGGGCAGGAGTTGCAGATTCCTATACCTTAGGGGCGGAGGCAGCAATAATATCCGTAATTTTTTTACTTAATACTTCCACTTGTAGAGCAAGCTGGGAGACGTTGTCTATTTCAAATATACCTATAGGTTTGTTTGGCGGGACCTAGGCACATTCCAATAATAGGTGTTCGTGGCCATGTCCTCGAAAAACTCAAGAGCTGCTTCCAGGGTCTTATGATTTAAAGTACCACCAGAAGCTGCGTCTATCATTTGCTTTGTATTTTGATTTAGCCGGTTTTAAAACATCTGCACTTGTAACCATATAGGCATCGCGTGTTGGGGGAATCGTCTTAAGAGTTCTTCAAATCTTTTCCAGGTTTCATACAATATTTCAGAATCAATTTGAAAAAAGGCAGAAATATAGTTCTGAAGTTTTGCGGTTTTGGCTGGCAGAAATTACTTCGCTAAAAATTTTTCAGTCAGTTGATCCCAAGTGGTGATGCTATTTTTTGGTAGAGTGTTCAGCCACTACTTTTCTTTTGTTCTAAGGGAGAAAGGAAATAATCTTTGTCTGATAGAATCATTTGTAACACCATTTATCTTAAAGGTGTTACAAATCTCAAGAAAGCTTGTTATATGTGAGTTCGGATCATCATCTTGAAATCTGTCATATTGCACATATTGCTGCACCATTGGAGTTATGTTTGGCTTAAGTTCAGAATTATTATTAGCTATGGCAGGGCTAACTATGCTTGATTCTGTACCCTCTAGATTCGGTCGTGCATAATAGGACTTAGGCCTATGCACGACTTCCTCCCCGTGGGGTTCTTCCATTCTGAAAGTAGAAAATGACTCAGAATCCTCAACCGGTATTTTGAAAGTAGGGCCTTGAAATCGGGATCTTCTAAGAAGAGTACGATCAATTTCAAGGTCCAAGTCCAAAATATTCGACGGATTCCCGCGGGTCATGCACTAAAAGAAGAGCAGTTGAAGAAAGAGAAATAAATAAACAAAAAAAAAGAGAAGATAATTTTTTTGAAATAGATTTTTTTATGTTTAAATCTCGAACTTCCCAAGGGCTGCCCAATGAAGGGTTTGCAAGGTACTAGACAAGATAGTGGCATTTAAAGCCACATTGCCCTTTTCTATTAAGAGCGTTAATATTTTTTTATTATTTTTATTTTTTAGGAGGATGAGAAAGAGAAATGATAAAAGTAATAGGTTCGTGTTTTCGAATTATCAACAAAAGTTGCTCGATAGCAACGACACCAAAAACTTGGTGTCGAGGTAAAGAAAGACAAACTAGCAATCCAACTAGGGAAGTATACTTATCGAACTGTAGCTAGGGGACACAAGTGTCGTATTGAAATCCGGAAACCGTTAAGTAAACCTACTCACACGAAAACTATTATTTTATCGAAGGAAAGCTTTAGGGTTAAAGAGAAATCTAAACGCACTTAAGAAAAGAAATATTACAGTAAAAAGAGAACTAATTGCAATTAAGTAGAGAGGTAATAAAAATGATTACTACGAAGGGTTGGAACAATGAAATGGAAAAGCACTCGATCGAGAATCATCTCGGCAAGAGTTGACTAAAAATGCGATAAAAAACCTAACTTAATAGTGTAACAGTCCTTGACCGTGGAGGTTTTGAACACGCTTCTCTTGAAGTCGTGCCCAACTGAGTTTAGGAAGGTATGACCGAAGTCTCATCCAAATCGGTGGCCTAAAGCTCTCTTTACGCAGTGAACCCCACTATTGGATTTTACTCCATTCCCGGAGATTTGGACATCTGCCTCTCCCAAGGGGTGCGTACAACTCTCTTTTCTTTTGAGTGTTCACTTCAAACTACGAGCCTCTCAGCTAGCTAAGAGTGAAAATAGAAATGGAAATTATATATCGATGATATAATTCCGAACAATAAAAATCAAGAGTAATTCGAAAGCCTAAACCCTAAAAAGAAAAAGTAAATTCAAAGCATCATAACTTAATCAACTCGAACCTCGGATCATCAAGATTGTGTACAAGGAGGATTAGTAAATCATAGTGAAGTGGAGGAGGAGGGATGAGTAGAAAAGTATTAAGAACACAAAGTTAGAAAAGGGCACTTTATATTGATAAAGAAAAAAGAGCTACACTTTAAATGAAAGAGTACACTTGCAATGAAAGTAAAAAACCTATGCTAGCTTTACATTAAGATACTAAAGCTAGTACAAAAGCTATTACAAAAGCTTAAACTAAACGAGGGTTAAGAAAAAGCTAAAATGAGAAAAAGAGAGAAGGGGAGAAAAAGCAAAAAAAAGGGCTAGGAAACAAAAATGCAGCACCTCCCCTCTCAAACCAACTGCTCTGGACACAATGGGGTACCACTGAATTTATAGGAAAAATTCTCGGGTTTGTCACACCTTATGACACGCCCAGGGAGGGTGTGTCTGGGGGGCATTATACATACGGGATTGAACTCGGGCTCTAGATTTTGGCGGGAAGAATGATTGTCTCTGTACGATTGTGGAAACGTCCAGGGTCACGCCTGTGATGGGGGGCGTGACACGCACGTCGCGTCGAAATCATTGGTCGGAAATATGTCAGTCTTCGGAAAAGGTTGAACACGCCTAGGGACACGCCCGTATAAAGGGGCTTGTCAGTACTGTTGGTGTGTATGGGAAAAAAATCTTTAATTGCGGCAGTAAGCTTCGGGATGAGGGCGACACGACCGTAACACGCCTAGGGAGGGCGTGTTAGGGGGGCATGAGAATGGTTTTTTTCTGTTATTTTGGCTTTGGCAGCAGGATTCTTTGGGATCGGGTTACACGCCCTGTGAAAAGCCTAGGGAGGGCGTGTCAAGGGGGGCGTGTCAGGTCATTTTTTGCCAAAATTCTGGAAACCTGCAAAAAGAGAAGAAAACATTAGCGGCAATAAAATATACCAAAGGAAGTCAAAATATAAGCATAAAAGACATGATTTGCATATTATAAACTAGTAGATACCGTAATAGTTTAGACTACAAAACGAACTATCAGAAGGCTGGTTTTTTGAAATCATAGGGCATATGTAAAGGGTAAAGTCAGAAATGGTAGACACGATCTCAGGTCCCCACAAGTAATCTACTTGATGTTTCCTTCTCTTTTAACTATGCGATCTCAGCACTAAGTCGCTTATTCCGCTCCTAGAGCCGGTCGTTCTCCTTGGCCAGCCCTTCAGAGCACAACCCATGAAATTGCTTGTTACCAAAGTATTCCTATAAGCCCGTGCGACTAAATAGGGAAGGTCGGCAGAAAGAACCTTCTGGAGCTTGCGTAGGTTCCTCTTTCAATTCATCATCATGCTTGCAATGTGGGCATGAAGGGTGATCTTAGCGGACTTCATGGAAAGAAGTGTGGTAGAAATGCGTACATGCTTATTCTTCCGATGCCATTGCATCATCTGGTTTCCCCGCAAGTCCTTGTTAACTCACAAGTCGTGGAGGTCGAATGTTTTAAAAGAGGAGTAGTTCGCAGCGGGATCTTTCTCCTCCCTCCTCTTCCTAGCAATCTTTTTCTTCCTTTCCCTTTGAGTAAGAGACGGTCAGGGGGAATTTTGCGAAGATTGGTTGGAATGCTTGAAAGTCATAAGGATAGCTAAATCACCTAGAGGGGGGGGGGTGAATAGGCTTCTTAGTCTTTAGTGACTATCTTTCATTTTCCTTGAGTTGGATTCTTAATTAGTTGATTAAATTCTACTTTCAAGACATGCAACCTGCATAAAGAAAATAACATAAAAAAGCACACGGATTTATAGTGGTTCCCCTAATAAGGGTACATCCACTTTCCCTCCCACCTATCCAACTATCTTGTTGGACTAGGAACTTCTCCAAAACTCTGCTCCAAAGAGCTTACACCTAATATCTCTTAGGATCTCCCTGTCTCCTCAAAGATCTACAACTCAACCAAAAGGGACTACAACTCAGTGATCAGCTGATCACCTACCTTAGGCCAAAGCCCCTATACTCAGGCTTGGAGGACAGCCCTACCTCAGAGCAAACTTGCTCCTACCACTCAGATCTAAGAGGATCCTACAACTCATAGAGCTTAACTCTCTTACAACTCAAGCAATATTTTCCGACCTCAGGCTAGTGGCCCTAAAGCTCAGATCCAGTTGGATCCTACAAGATGGAAGTTGGTTGGTGAGTCTTGATTGGACGAATGAGAAATTTCTCAATGCCAATCTACCTAGACTGAGATAGACTTAACCCAACTTTGACTCAAGGAATGTATTTCCTGAGTCTACCTTTTATTGAACTGAGATCTACTTAGTTCTAACTTCTTCTTCACAATACCAGGGAATTTTCCTACTAGAACTGTGAAGTGACTGAAACAAAGCTTACTGTTAACTGAGCAGAAGGATTCTTAGCTCAACTTCTTCATAGAATAAGAATGAGGAGACTTGTGATGGAGGCAACTTGTAGACAGCAGTTCTGCTTCCACTATCTTTCCTGAGCTGAGGAGATTCAGCCCTGACTTCCTCTTCACAGCCTTCAGTAAAATATCTTCAGAGAAGGAGCTGGATCTGTGAAGACCTTGCTGTTGTAGATAGAAAATGACACCAGCTAACTTTCTTTTTCCTCTTTAGAGATCTGCTCTGATATTACTGTAGTCGATGATGAAGACAAACAACTAACTTATTTTGCTCTTAGTCTTGCTGACTTGAGCTTCCTGTTCTTTAGTCACAACAACAATGGCGGTGAGGAAGAAGCACCTTAACAACTCCTTGAAAATCTATCTTCCTCTATAAGAGCTTTTCCTTTTATCAATTATGTACCCAAAGGCTCTTTGAGCAGTGGGCCTCACATATTTATTACGAGGTGTAACCTTGCTTTAATGCTAATTATCATACAGTAGCTCAGCGGCGCCTTTTTGCTTGTACTGTAGCTTTCCTGCTGTCAATTTGAATAGTGTTGAATGTTTACTTGCTGACATCACCATCTGTGGACTTAGCCAAAAACCAAGCATCAGCATCATAGGCGTTGAGTGAGCATACCTCACACAACACCAAAACACTTAGATAAAATTCTGTTTATCTAGGCTTTGAGTGAGTAAGCTATACTCAACGCCAAAACAATTAGGCAACTTTTCTTCCTTTATGAATTGACGGCATTTAGCAAACTTTCTGCCAATTAGCATTGACAGCATTGAGTGAGAAAGCCTCACTCAATGCTTTATGCCTTGGTTTTTTTTTCAGCTACTTGGTATTAAGTGAGTAAGATCTACTCAATGCCAAACTACTTAACTGACTATCTTCTATTATCCAGCATTGAGTGATGATGAGTGATTATTTATACATGTTTTGGTCTATGTTTTAATATCTATTCTAATTTAAGGTTGTAATACTTCATGTAAAAACTTAAATAAACGATTTGTTTTTTGTTTTATTCTTCAATTAGTTTATTTGTCAATTTTAACCATCACTTTAATCTACTATATTATGTTTTGTGCTAATGTTCACGGTCCGACCTGTTTGGACTGCCTGAACAGTGCTGAACCGTAATGTTATTTTAAAAAAATATATATATGATCTAATAATTTATATATAATTATAATAATAATAATGTAAAAAAAAGAGAGTTAATATAATGTATATAAATTAATTACAATGTACTTATAAATTATAATATAATATGTTAAGTATAGTATTATTAATATTTAGTATTATTATATAAGTAATATTATGTATATTATCATTTAAATAAAATTTTATTACGAATGTATAATATTATTAAAATATATATTTTTAATTATATTGTAAATAATATAATTATATCTTAAAATAGTATAAGGTTGTAAGAATTATAGTATAATAAAATCTGTATTTTATATATTATAAATATATTATATGCAGGTTTCAAACTTTAAAGATCAATTGGCCTAGTGGAGTGGGAGTTCTGTTGAGTTTCAACAAGTTCTAGGTTCAAGTCCAGGCTTTGTATTTTTGCTCCAATTTAACCGCAACCCACCAGGACCAGTTCAACCTGCAACCCACAACCCGTAACCTGCCAGCTCAGCCTGCAACCCGCCAGGACCAGTTCAACCTGCTACCCGCCAACCTGTTAACTCGCCAACCCGCCAGCTTTTCCATCAGCAGCCCACCAACAGCTTTTGAATCAGCCAGCTGCCAAGCTTATCCATCAGCTACTTTTCCATCAGTAGATGCAATTCTTATCTCCAGCCCAGACAACTCAGCTGCCAAGTCAGCTCCATCCTTATCCAAGTCACCACGTGTCAAGTTGTCCAAAAGCCAGCCGTCCCATAAGCTGATTTTCATCTTTTGCAAAAGCTGTTTGGCAGCTTTTCATAAGCTATTTGGCAACTTTTCAAAAAGTATTTTTCCAAAATCATTTATTTTTTTTCCTATATATAGAGGGGCAGGGCTGGGTAGAATTATTTGAACACCAGCAGCTTCCTTAAGAACTGTTAGGACTCCCTAGCTCTCTGACAAGGAACTGGTAGTAGCTTTCAAGTATTCAAAAGTTCTATAAGTTGTAATATTTTAGCTTTCGTTTAAGTTTTTTAGAAAGTTATAATAATTTTCGGACTTTATAAAATAGACTCTTTCAAATTTAATTCTGAGTACTTTACTGCTTTATTTTTAGTTTTAGTTTCCTTTATTTTTTCATACTATCCTGAATGAAAGGCAAAGCTCTACTTATGTCCTGGATTAAGATAATGTGAAACTGCTTTCAAAATTATTTTCAAAAACCTTATTATTTCATACTATCCCGAATGAAGGGCGAGGCAAAAGCCTATGACCTGGATTAAGATAGTGCGAAAGCTCTGCAAAATTTTAGATTTTACTACCCTATCCCGAATGAAAGGCGAAGCAAAATCTTAAGTCCTGGATTAAGATAGATAGGTAGATATTATTTTTTGTACTCTATACCGCCCCAATCCTGAGAAGAGGCTAAGAACCCTTAGCACTTGGTCAAGATGAGCTCTGGGATGGATATAATTTTCAACTATTTCAACTCTACTTTCTAGTTATCCTAACTAGGGTTTTCTATTTATTGATCATATACCAGGTGAAGAGACATTACGTTTACGTTAACTCGTTTTAAACGCAAGCCTCCCGGTCGTACTTTCAAGTCAGTGATGCTACCAAAGGGACCCTCTCGTTAAGTTAGGTAATAAAGAAATAAAGTTGTTCTTTAATAGCCTAATTAATATTCTCTAAAAGTAATTCTGAAATCGAGGACTACCTTCTAAGTCCCTATCTTAATTAATTACGTACATATATTTTTATATTTTTTATTTTTAAATATAAACTCCACTCCGTTCGTTCGATAAAATAATAGTCTGTTCTAAAAAGTAGAATTATTAACACCGATCCAAGGGAAAATATGACCTTGATATTTTCTACAAAATACTATACTCCTATGCGATAGGTACTCTTGCCTTAATCCACAGGATATAAGTAAGTAAAAAAGAGATAGACTTATATACTTAAAAGATTATATAAAACCAAATCTATTCTTTTTAAAACAAACTTTTCTTATCAAGCTTTTTGGCGCCGTTGTCGGGGACTCGTTTATATGTGTTAATATTTGAAAATAAAAGAACGCTATTAATTTTATCTTTTCTTTTTCTTGTTATTTAAAAACCTTAGTTTTTATAAAAATCAAACAAACATTAAATTCCCTGAATTAAAAACTTTGTTTTTATAAAACCTAACTTTTTATTAAAAGTTTATTAACCACTAACAAATTCTAACAAAAAACCTAACCTACTATTTTAACGTATTTTATATAAAACGTTTCTTATTATAAAAACTAGTTTATAATAAAACTGCTTGTTATTATAAAACTTGTTTTATATAAAACCTATTTTATATAAAAAACCTGTTTTTTGTTATTTTTTGTTTTAAGTCTTTTCGTGTGTTTGTATTTGTGTGTTTAGATATATTTGTATGTAACTTATTTTTTTTTCATAGTTTTTTATATTTGTTTTATTTTGTGTTTATCAAAAAGTCTTTTTAGTGTATGACCCGCAAAACTCCATCTGATTTAATTCTTGAACTTGATCCTGAAATCGATCGCACCTTTCGCAGGCGCCTCCGATCTCTTAATCAAGAGCTTGTATTAAATCTGGAAGAGTCCGTATGGCACCGCACACGTTCAAGAAATGGCAGCAGAGCAATAACAAATGCCAGAGGTGGTCCCCCAAAGGACCATGTCTTATTATGCACGACCCAATTTAGATGACAGCGGGTCTAGTATCGTTCGTCCAACAATAGCTAATAATAACTTCGAGATTAAATCGAGTATAATACAAATGATTCAAAATTCTGTTCAATTTGATGGATTGCCCGATGAAGATCCAAACTTGCACTTGTCCAACTTCTTAGAAATATACGACACATTTAAGATAAATGGCGTCACTGATGATGCCATCCGTCTTCTCTTATTTACTTTTTCCCTACGAACGAAATACAAATAGTGGCTAGGTTCTCTCCCTAGAGGATCTATTATCACTTGGGCTGAAATGACCGAAAAATTTCTTACAAAGTTTTTTCCACCTGCAAAAACCGCACGTCTGCATGCAGATATTTCTTCCTTTGTGCAAGGCGAGTCCGAGTCTCTTTATGAGACTTGGGAAAGTTTTAAGAAATATCTACATCGGTGTCCACATCACGCACTGCCAACTTGGCTCCAGGTAAAAATATTCTATAATGGTTTGAATATTAAAACCAGATAAGCCATTGATGCTGCCGCTGGGGGCATGCTCAATAACAAAACCCCTGAGGCTGCTCAAACCCTGTTTGAGGAGATGGCCATGAATGCATACCAGTGGAACGTGCCGAGGTCACGCCCTAAACAAGCTTGGATCTATGAGCTCGACTCCTCTTCAAACTTAGCTCTCCAAGTAGAATATATGATAAGGCAAATGGCGGGGATAAGTGCTTCCACCGCCTCTACATCTTGGAATCCACCTAATTCAACTAATAATAATAATGAAGAAGTCGACTATATGGGGAACTCATATAAACCTTCCTATAATCAAAATAATAATAATAATAATTCTTACAATCCAGGATATAGGAATCATCCTAATTTTTCATGGAGCAACCCCAATAATGCTCAATGCCCTCCAATTGCAAATCCAAGTGGATTTACACCGTAACCCCCATAACCATAAACACCATCACCACAACTTCACCAATTTAGGCCAACCTCGATAGAAGGCATATTCACGAAGTTTGTCAGTATCAACGAGTCCAATATCAGGAACCTGACCAGATCAATTAAAAATTTAGAAACACAAATTGGACAAATATCAAAAATGCTATCGGAACGCCAACTTGGTAATTTTCCAGGAAATATAAAACCAAATCCGCGGGATACTGGCCATTCTAGTAACCCATCAAGTTGACAAGCCGTCAAACTACGAAGTGGCAGGGAGTTACCACCACTCTTTAGGGTAGAAAAAGAAGCAAAGGTTAGCCTTCCTACACCACTTCCCGTTATATCTCTACCTCCTCAACCACCGCAAATTTCTTCCCCACATGGTGTTTTACCTTATCCAACCAAATTAAAAGATGAGCGAGAAGATGAACAGTATAAAAACTTTCTAAAAATTCTAAAACAAATTCAAATCAATATACCTTTCTGCGAGGTAATTGCACAGATGCCTAAATACGCAAAAATATTTAAAAGCGTTACTTTCAAATAAAAAGAAACTCGAAGATATTTCGAGAGTTTTCCTTAACGCTGAGTGTTCAGCCATTTTATTACATAAATTACCCCCAAAATTAAAAGATCCGGGACGATTTTCAATCCCGTGTCTCTTCAGTAATCTATTAATAAAAGATGCGTTAGAAGACTTAGGTGCTAGCATAAATTTAATGCCCTACTCGCTCTTTCAAAAACTAGGATTAGGTAACCACAGCCCAACTAAAATGAGTATCCAGTTAGCAGATCGTTCTATTAAATATCCAATAGGGATAGTAGAGGATGTTCTGGTCAAAATAGACAAGTTTATTTTCCCGGTAGACTTTGTTATACTTGACATAGAAGAAGACGCCGATGTTCCCATAATTCTTGGTCGTTCTTTTCTCGCAACCTCTCAAACGATAATAGACGTAAGTAACGGTAGACTTCTCTTACGAGTAGGAGTTGACGAGGTTACTATCGATATAGATCCCTCTATGAAAAATTCTTTAATAAATGACGATTCCTGCTATCTTGCGGAAGCCTCTTTTGAGGAAAATGGTTTTCCCTATAATGATTTACTTTTAATAACTGTAGAAGAATCGGACTTGGCAGAATTACCCCTTTCACAAGAAATGTCTACCGATGACCCTTTAGATCCTTTTATATCCTTAACTTCTACAACTCTAAAAACTCCAACTTCATATGAAAACCCACCAACACTCGAGCTGATAACATTCCTGCACATTTAAAATACGTTTTCCTTGAAGTCGAATCTAAACTCCCTGTTATCATTTCTGCCGAATTAAATGATAAGAAAACGTCTGAATTAATAGAAGTGTTAAAACAACATCTCCATGCATAAGCATGGAAAATTTATAATATCCAAAGACTCAACCCATCTTTTTGTACGTATAAAATATTTTTGGAAGATAACCCTCGTAAATCTATCCAGCCCGAACGACGTTTAAATCCTAATATGAAAGATGTCGTAAAAGCTAAAGTAATGAAATTATTAGACGCAGGAATTATCTATCCAATCTCAGATAGCACATGGGTTAGTCCCGTACAAGTTGTCCCTAAGAAGGGCGGTATAACGGTAGTGCCAAATGCTAATAATGAATTAATTCCAACACGTACTGTTACGGGTTGGAGGATGTGCATCGACTATCGAAAATTAAATGATGTCACTTGTAAAGATCACTTTCCACAACCGTTTATAGATCAAATATTAGAGCGACTCTCGGGTCACTCATATTATTGTTTTCTCGATGGTTATTCAGGGTATTTACAAATTCCTATAGACCCTGAAGACCAAGAGAAAACTACGTTCACTTGCCCCTTTAGTACTTTTGCCTATAGGCGAATGGCGTTTGGACTTTGTAATGCGTAGGCTACATTTCGAAGATGTATGCTAGCTATTTTCGGCAAGTTAGTAGAGGACGTTATGGAAGTGTTTATGGATGATTTCTCCGTATTTGGAGACTCATTCCATACGTGCTTAGATAACCTCACTCGTGTTCTTCAACGCTATTAAGACACGAATTTAGTGTTGAACTGGGAGAAATGCCACTTTATGGTTCGTGAAGATTTAGTTCTTGGTCATAAAATTTCTTCCCAGGGAATCGAGATCGATAAGGCCAAAATAGAAATAATTGAAAAACTTCCTCCTCAAACAAATGTAAAATCTATTCAAAGTTTCTTAGGCCATGCAGGTTTCTATAGACGGTTCATTCAAAAGTTTTCTAAAATAACAAAACCGTTAACTCATTTATTAGAAAAAGAAGCCCCATTTATATTCGATAGTGAATGCTTAGTAGCATTCAATATTATTAAGGAAAAACTTATAACCTCTCCTATTTTAGTAGCCCCAGACTGGTCCTTTCCTTTTGAGATCATGTGTGAAGCGAGTGATTATGTGGTAAGAGCTGTCTTAGGACAACGAGTAGACAAATATTTTCATCCTATCTATTATGCAAGTAAAACTCTCACATCCACACAAATCAATTACACAACCACGGAAAAGGAACTACTGGCAATTGTATTTGCATTTGATAAGTTTAGATCTTATATCACGCTATCGAAAGTTATAGTTTTTACGGATCATTCTACTTTAAAATATTTACTAACTAAGGCAGATGCAAAACCCCGTTTATTACGTTGGATTCTCTTAATACAAGAATTTGATTTAGAGATTCGAGATAAGAAAGGCGCAGAGAATTTAGTAGTCAATCATCTTTCTCGACTAGAGAATGCTACAATAGATACACTGGTGAAAGCCGTCATTGAAGATAAATTCCCTAAAGAAAGACTCATCGCCCTCGAAAAGGAAACAAACTCTTCTACTCCTTTGTTTGCAGACTTGGCCAACTATTTAGTAGCCCGAGTCCTTCCAAAAGCTTTTATAATTCAAGAAAAGAGGAAATTCTTTTCTGACTTGAAAAACTACTTTTTGGAAGACCCGTTTTTATTCCGAGTCTATGCCGACCAAGTAATTAGAAGATATATTTCGAACGAGGAAGGACTAAAAGTACTACGACACTGCCACGAAGGACCAATCGGAAGAAATTATAAATCCAACCGGGCTGCACGTAAAGCCCTTGAAGCAGGATTCTTTTGGCCTACTTTATTCAAGGATGCTCAAAAATTGGTAAGCGTTTGCAACCGCTTCCAACGGTCAGGTATCATTTCCCGTCGGGACGAAATGCCCCAAAACTTTTACTTAGAATGTGAAATTTTTGATCTGTGGGGCATAGATTTTGTAGGCCCTTTACCTCCTTCTTTTAAAAATCATTATATCTTAGTATCAGTCGATTGCGTTTCACAGTGGGCTGAAGCGCAAGCTTTTCCCACCGCTGACGCTAGAGTCGTCGTTAAATTTCTGAAATCCTTATTTTCACTTGTTGGCATGACTAGGGCTATAGTTATCGATTTAGGTACTCATTTTTGTAACACCCATATGGCTAAAGTGTTAGCCAAATATGGAGTTACTCATAAACTCGCTACCGCTTATCACCCCCAAACAAGCAGCCAAGTGGAGGTAGTCAATAGAGAACTAAAGCGCATATTAGAAAAAACTGTAGATACCAATCGAAAAGATTGGTCCCTCAAATTAGATGATGCACTTTGGGCCTACCGTACAACATTCAAAACTGCGATCGGTTGTACACCTTATCGTTTAGTATATGGAAAGGCATGTCACCTACCTGTAGAATTAGAACATCGCGTATACTGGGCGCTAAAAATTCTTAACTTAGATACAAACTTAGCCACCGAACAATGAAAATTTCAACTCAATGAACTTGTGGAATGGCGTGCAAATGCCTATTAAAATAATTAATTTTATAATGAGCGATCTAAGTTTTATCATTATAGGAAAATTAAATTTCCAAAATCTTTTTCAATAGGTGATCTTGTCCTACTATATAACTCACGCCTTAAATTATTTCCAAGAAAATTAAAATCCCGATGGACCGGACACTTTACTGTTAAACAAGTCTGGCCATATGTGACTGTTCTTATTTCTAACCCTGAACTAGGTATTTTCAAAGTAAACGAGCATCGTTTAAAACTATATTTTACTAGGGACCCTTTTCAAAAAGAACCTGAGACCCTAATATTACTCCATAACCTCGAAATATAAATTCACTTGTATATTTCCATCTTTTATGCTTTTGTATATTCTGTACATATTTTTCACTTCATACCTATGCCTAACATAAGTATGGGGGTTCTTTTAGCTGCAATTGTTTTTATCACATATATGTTTTAAATAAAAGCATTGTTTATTTTAGTACTCATCCCAAAACAAGTCAAAATTTTCAAAACCATACTATAGAAATATATTCAAAAAATCTGAGTTGATCAAAAATGCAACTTATTCAATTATCAAATTTACTACTCCTTCTCATATCTAGATAGATATAAATATCTGGAATAAACTTGTAAAACCATACCTTGTAAAATTTCATTACAATCAGAGTTAGTTTTTTAGCAAGCCTGCTTTAATATAAGAACATATATATACAATAGAAGCAAAACATATTATGTTCACCAAACAATTTTAGACTGTAATTATCATTACTTCAATCTTGTTAAAATATAGAAAATATCAAGCTATTACCATTGCTCTCAAAATCTTTTATCAAAATTATTTTTACAACCCCCTACCTACTATTTCACTTGGCATATTTCTTTTTGCACGCAAGCATCTAGGAGTATGTGCTCCTAGAAAAGAAAAGATCTTAAGTCCATGGGAATAAAAACATTCCGTAAACAAAGACATCCAATAAATGTTAAAAGACCATATGAAATGGAGTATGTGCTCCTAAACATATGCATTGGATTAATTCAAAGTTCAATTATGCAAAGTTTTTTTTTCTATTTTGGAAAATATTTTCCTAAAATAGTAGTAACAATGCATAAATATGAAAAAGAAGGTGAGAGGATAAAATTCATCACCTCCTACATTCAAAGCCTTTGTATGGGCAAAATCACCAAGTTGATATCCCCTAAAACCACTATAAAATTGAATTAATTTTGCTTAAATTTTTGAGAGAGCATACTTAATAGGTTGTAATTTTTCAACATATCTCATGCAAGATATAGTAGTCATAAAGCCAATCTATCTTTGTTATATCTTATTTTAATATGTGCTTACTATTTGTTTTCAAAAACTTTTTATGGCAATAAATTCTAACTCTGGTATCAATGATATATATATATATATATATATATATATATATATATATATATATATATATATATATATATATATATACGATAGAATTTAACTCTTTATTCACCGGATATTTATACATGTTAAATTGATAGTAAATAGAAAATTGTATAACTTACTTAACTCTATATTTGCTCTAGAATAGCAAAATCTAAGTATGGGGGTATGTGATGAGTGATTATTTATACATGTTTTGGTCTATGTTTTAATATCAATTCTAATTTAAGGTTGTAATACTTCATGTAAAAACTTAAATAAACGGTTTGTTTTTAGTTTTATTCTTCAATTAGTTTGTTTGTCAATTTTAACTAACACTTTAATCTACTATATTATATTTTGTGGTAATGTTCACGGTCTGACTGGTTTGGACTGCCTGAACGGAGCTAAACCGTCATGTTATTTTAAAAATATATATATGATCTAATAATTTATATATAATTATAATAATAATACATATAATAATAATAATGTAAAAAAAAGAGAGTTAATATAATGTATATAAATTAATTACAATGAACTTATAAATTATAATATAATATGTTAAGTATAGTATTATTAATATTTAGTATTATTATATAAGTAATATTATGTATATTATCTTTTAAATAAAATTTTATTACGAATGTATAATATTATTAAAATATATATTTTTAATTATATTGTAAATAATATAATTATATCTTAAAATAGTATAAGATTGTAAGAATAATAGTGTAATAAAATCTGTATTTTATATATTATAAATTTAATTTATGCAGGTTTCAAACATTAAAGATCAATTGGCCCAGTGGTGTGGGAGTTCTATTGAGTTTCAACAGGTTCTGGGTTAAAGTCCAGGCTTTGTATTTTTGCGCCAATTGAACCGCAACCCGCCAGGACCAGTTAAACCTGAGACCCGCAACCCGCCAGCTCAACCTGCAACCCGCTAGGACGAGTTCAACTTGCTACTCGCCAACCTGTTAATCCGCCAACCCACCAGCTTTTCCATCAGCAGCCCAACAACAGCTTTTCAATTAGCCAGCTACCAAGCTTATCCATCAGCTGCTTTTCCATCAGCAAATGCAGTTCTTATCCAGCCAGCCAACTCAGCTGCCAAGTCAGCTCCATCCTTATCCAAGTCGCCAAGTGTCAAGTTGTCCAATAGCCAGCTGTCCCATAAGCTGATTTTCAGCTTTTGCAAAAGCTATTTGGCAGCTTTTTCATAAGCTGTTTGGCAACTTTTCCAAAAGTACTTTTCCCAAAGCATTTATTTTTTTCTATAAATAAAGGGGAAGGGCTGAGTAGAATTATTCGAACACCAGCAGCTTCCTTAAGAACTGTTAGGACTCCCCAGCTCTCTGACAAGGAACTGATAGTAGCTTTCAAGTATTCAAAAGTTCTTTAAGTTGTAATATTTTAGCTTTCCTTTCAGTTTTTTAGAAAGTTATAATCATTTTTTCGGACATTATAAAATAGACTCTTTCAAATTCAATTCTGAGTACTTTACTGCTTTATTTTTAGTTTTACTTTCCTTTATTTTTTCATACTATCCCGAATGAAAGGCAAAGCTCTGCTTATGTCCTGGATTAAGATAGTGTTAAACTGCTTTCAAAATTATTTTCAAAAACCTTATTATTTCATACTATCCCGAATGAAGGGCGAGGCGAAAGCCTATGACCTGGATTAAGATAGTGCGAAAGCTCTGCAAAATTTTAGATTTTACTACCCTATCCCGAATGAAAGGCCAAGTGAAAGCTTCAGTCCTTGATTAAGATAGATAGGTAGATATTATTTTTTGTACTTTATACCGCCCCCATCTTGAGAAGATGCTAAGAACCATTAGCACTTGGTCAAGATGAGCTCTGGGCTGAATATTATTTTCAACTATTTCAACTCTACTTTGTAGTTATCCAAACTAGGGTTTTCTGTAAATTGATCATATACAAGGTGAAGAGACACTGCGTTTATGTTAACCCATTTTAAACGCAAGCCTCCTCGGTCGTACTTTCGAGTCAGTGATACTACCAAAGGGACCATCTCGTTAAATTAGGTAATAAAGAAATAAAGTTGTTCTTTAATAGCTGAATTAATATTCTCTCAAAGTAATTCTGAAATCGAGGACTACCTTCTAAGTCCCTATCTTAATAAAATCACGTATATATATTTTTCTATATTTTGTTTTTAAATATAAACTCCACTCCATTCGTTCGATAAAATAATAGTCCATTTTAAAAAGTAGAATAATTAACACCGATCCCAGCAAAAATACGACCTTGATATTTTCTACAAAATACTATACTCCTATGTTATAGGTACTCTTGCCTTAATCCACTTGATATAAGTAAGTAAAAAAGAGATAGACTTATATACATAAAAGATTATATAAAACCAAATTTATCTTATTTAAAACAAACTTTACTTATCAAGTAAATAAGCTACCCTCAATGCAATTGAACTTTGTAAAATTTCTATGTATAAAAATGAACACTCCCTTGAGAATTAGTCAACAGATTATCACATGGCGTTGAGTGAGCTTGCCTCACTCAATTCCGGTGGACTTGGTAAATATTCACAGTTTTCCTGTGGCGTTGACTAACTGAGCTATACTCAATGATTATGAAGCTATGGCATTGAGTAAGTGAGCTACACTCAACTCTTGTGGACTTAGCCACTTTTCTGCTCATTTCTACTGAGGCTATTACTGCATCAGCCTATCTCACAGTCGTTTGCTATAAGGCATTGAGTGAGTTAACTTCACTCAACGCTTGTGGACTTAGCCACATTTCCGGCCTGCCATTACTTTGACTTTGACTATTTATGCTAAACTCAGCATTATAAGTCATCTAGTGTTGAGTGAGTTGCCTTCACTCAACACCTGTGGACTTAGACAAATTTCTGTCTATCAACAACTTAGGTTAGTGATTACTTGACCTAGGCACTTAGTCTATATGTCCCATCAATGTTATAGGACAACCTTGTAATCACTAAACTTGAGCACAAGTTAGATCACCACATGTGTATACATTATATGCTAGGACTTCTTCAAATCCAGGACATTGGGATCAATGGACCCAACAATCTTCCCCTATTTGAAGAAGTCAAAACCTATACCAACGTATACACTTACATTCATAAGCAATATATATAGGAAGCCCTAACATAGCATGAATCAGAAAAATCATAATCATAACAATGATATTTCATTTAAGATATAAGGAATTATAATGTTTGTGCATGAAACAAAATGTCACATTCATTTTCCCTATAAGCAAAACTTGAAAATTTTCAAGTATCAGGTTCTCTTATCACAATTCCACTGCGCTTAGAATTCTTAGCAGGTTTGTCCTCTACTTCAGCTGTCTTCTTTCCCTTCTTGTCTTCTTCATAAGTTCCTTGGCCTTAGATGCTTTTTCCATCTCAGCTTCATCATTATCTTTCTATCTCAGAAAATAGCTTTAGGGCTTTGGAAAGTACTTGGAGGGCTCAACTTTACCAGGAGATAGAAGGTTTGCCTTTTATTTCTCCAGTACAACCTCCTTAAGGTCTCCCTCTTGTCCATCTTGTCCAATTCCACAGTGCTGTATATTTTGTATCTATCTGTCTTCTTGGACTTTACTTGATCATAGGCAATTAAAATGATAAACCTGGATTCTGGGCTCCATACTTCAAAATCAAGTCTCTTCTCCATTTCCTCTCTATATGTTTTCTTCCTCAGCCTGATCTCTTCTTCAGTTTCCGCAGTTGTATCTCTTTCATTGATGTATAATGCCTAGTCTACAGTGGGGCTGAGAGAGGGAATCTCTATACCAGCACTGTCATCATCGTCTATATACTAGACATACTCTTGATACTCTTGTGCCTGATCAGCCGCATATATTCTGTACAGGGCATCTTAAACACGAGCAGACAATCATTGGGATGTTATCATACTAAATTTGCTCCATTTATAAGGAGCCTCTCAACACATTGGTTGCCAAGATCATGTTCTCAGTATTAGTTCTTATAACCTCACTCTCCCCCCTTTTGACTTCTACAATTATTTATATGGTCTGGGAGGTGCAGGCTTTGCTTCTTTCAGTTTTTAGATAATTGACTCCTGTAGTAACAAGATTCTTTACTTCCAACACATGATCATCCAGCAGCTTTGTGGAGGCATCTATCTTGGTAAAGATTTCTGTCTTCTATTTATTCCTCGGAGTATTATAAGTATTATGAATGTTTAGCATGTTCTGATTCTAAATATTTTGATTTTCTATGATACGGACAGCATTTTGGCTCACCATATCCAGCTTGTCCATAGTGTAATCCACGGCTAGAGCAGCCCTTTTGAAGAACTTGATTGTTTCAGCATTCAGTAAGTTAACTTCAAACCTTATAGATTTGACCTCAGTTGCTAGATCATTTCTAATTTCCTTTAATGCACCATCCAAAAAATTTTCTAAGGTTCTCCTTTATTCATCGAGAAGTCCCTTCAGTTGAGCTAGGAATATTGGTGGCAGCTAATCAATTTTGGCAGATGTGCCTTCATCTTTATTTACTTGTATTGGCCCGTTTCTTGTTCCTTATGCTCAGTTACTCTTGGACAAGTCATTCTCTGTATGTGCTGATGAGTGTGCTTTCTCATGACTAGATTCCACTTTCTCAAATTGAAAGGAGACTAGATCATGCATTTCATGATCAGGGAGTTTAGATGGAATCTCCCCCTCAGCCTTTACGATACCTTAATTTGAATGCAAGCCAAGAGAAGCTGCAACAGTATCATCCTAAATAATATTTTCAGTGTTCTTAAGCTGAATACCTTCAGGAGGTACCTAAAGTTGTTCCCCCATAACTAATGCTTCTTGCATTATCTCATCTGCCAGTTTCTCCCCCTCACTCTGAGGCCTAAGTTCGCCAACATCATTAGACATAGGCAGATGCCCATCTGTATCTTCAAGTCTTGATTCATCTTCCTCCATCCTTGTTGAGATCTTGTCAAAAACTTACTCTGCCACTTTTTCATCCATCTAAGCAGTTGGCACATCATCCTCAGGGACAGTATCTGACTCAGGTCTGCTTATAATACTTAGTGGGGTAAGTTTCGAAGATGTTGATACTTAATTGTTCATGTCCTTCCTGGATTCTTCAGCAGAAGATGTCAGTTCTGTATTATGAGGTTCTTCCTCATCAGAAGAGATGCTAGAGGAGCTGGGTTTAGGAGCAGCTATATTCTTTCCATTCTTTTCTATAGCTGATGGACCTTGGGGTTGAAGTACCTTGTCCCACCTATCCAACATCTTGGAGTCCATTCTTCTCATGAGATGTATTCTTGCTCCCAGTTTCAGGTTTAGAATGTCTAGAACGGTTTGTCGCAGATATATGGACATAATTCTCCCTAAATACGGTATAGTCACACATTCAGTAATCCTTTGAAATAGAGTTCTTCCCCAATTAGTTCTCCTAGTCAGTATGACCCTACACATCAGCTCGAACATCTTTTTCAAGATCTTGTCGTGGGAGCCTGTTTTACATAGCAGAGCCTTCCTGATGACATCTGCCAAGAACATGCCTCTCAGGTTCATTTCTATCCTTAGGATTGATCCACTGGTGTGCTTAGACAACTCACACCAATTCAAAGTAGTCTTTCAATCATCTTGTGATAGTTCTTCTTCATTAGTTACGGAGAACATCATAAGCTTTACGGATTTGGCTAGCCTTCTTGGTATTATCTTGACTATTGTTCCACTTACAGTCGACTTGATTTTTCTAGCTATAACATCTTCCTTAGAATTAGAGAATAATTCTAACACCTACCTGTCCAAATCAAACAGGGTTCTGACAGGATGAATTCTAGGTCAAATGTTCTGAGAAGATGAAGAACAGACTGCACCTCTTTAAGAGCATCTCTGAATCCATTTCTCACCAATTCTGAAAGCTCGAACAGGAAATCTTGTCCCTTGGCCGCCATTGAGCTTGAGAATTTTGCTGCCTAGCGAGAACGTCTTTTCGTCGATACGGAGAATATGGACGGGAGAGGGCAAGCAATAGTGACTTTGCTTTATGCACAAGCTTTTCTATTTATAGTTATTTTCAAGTGGAAGGCGAAAAGGCACTTACTTGTTTGGAGATAAAGTTTTGATCAACGGATGGATTTAGTCCGTTTACTTAGTCCCCCACAAGCATCTTGTCTTTAATTATTAGTCTAACTAGGTCGACCAATCCTACAGGGTTAAAGTATTCTTGTACTATATATATATTTTTTAAATGTGAATCCTAGTGGAGTGATACTAGACAAAAATTCAACATGTCTATGTCAATTTTGAGGATTTTGAGTGTAATTGCATCTAGTGGCATAGTGAGCCTGAGAGCCACTTACTAATTTATTAAGACAAGTATTTACACAATTGTCTTACTTCTTATCATATTTTAAGTTCAACTATCTTATCTCTAAAATGCATAGCTTTTGCAATTAAGAGAACATTTACTAGAGTCATAAAGAGGATAAATTCTACTTATCTCTGTTTAGTGGATTACGAGCTGATCCTGGATTCACAGCCTCTGAGAACTCCAGCTTCCTTACTCCTGAACTTTAGCCATTAATATGCATCTGTCTTTCTTTTGCATGCTCCCCCTTAACAGTTGCACATGTCTTTGACATCTTGTGCATGCAGTTTAGTTTATCCATTCCTTATACCAGGACTTAGATCATGTGCAATTCTATTCAAGGACCATATGTAGGCATGACCACTTGGACAATCGTACAAAACAAAATTTATGTTACCTTAGGAATCCAATATATCTTGGGTCCTAGGTTCCTGTTAGCATAAGAATGCATATGTCTACCTTTAGGAGTCCTGGCAAGAAGACACATACTTGCCTTTGGCACACAGGGGTTGTGCTAACAATCGATGGCAAAGTTGCCCACTTTGCCACAACACTAACATTCATGGATGTTTTATTTCCTTTTCTGAACACATCTTGAAGTGTGCAAGCCACTTCTGGTTGCCTGTTTAGTGGGGAGAACTGTGGCCTTCTTCTTGATTTTTTCAGTAATAGCTTGACCAAAAGTGAGTCTGCCAATAGAGGAACTTGGCTTACTCTGAACATCATTAGCAACAGCCTACTTTGTAGATGACATATTCTTTATGGATTCAGGGACAGCGAAGGTAGCCTCACTGACTAACTTACCTTTGTTTTGAGTCCTTGCTGGAAGAACCTAAGAGTAGGTCATTGCCACATCCTTGACTTAGGGGGATGGGGAACCGAATACAAAATGTCAAGGTTGGGCCTTTTGGACTTTTGCATGGCGAGCCTTCTGTGCACTCAATCCCAAGATCTCTCTTCTTCCATTGTAAGGTATATTGGTAAATTTACAAGAAAGATTCCCTCACCTCTAATGACCACACTAACAGTCTTGGTCGTACTTGTTGAATGGGAGAATTCCCATGTGAGAGGTTGATCTAGGCTTTACAGGAGCTTGGACTCTCTTCTAAGATTAGATAACTTAAGAAATCCACTCAGATTAAGATTTTCTCTTGATGACATCTATCTTAGAGAAATTGGCCACAACCCTCTTCTCCCTATCAAGTTTCTCTTCAAGATCCTTGATGATAGAGTCCTTATATTTGATGGAATCAAAATGGATATCTACCATGATCTTCAGATGAGCTACTTCCCTCTCTTTTAGATTTATGAAGGATGAAGTCTCATCTTGCTGGGAAGCAGTAAGCTGTAGGGTGGCAATTTCCCCTGCTTGTTTCTAAACAAGCTTCTTACTTTTCTTGATTTCTTTCAAAAGTATAGTATGATTTTCAATACAATGATTGATATCATCTTCTGACAGAGGACTCTCATCATCACTTGATGAGGAAGCATATGAGTCTGAGAAGGATTAATATCCATACTTTGAGGATGAGCTAGAAGGGGAATATACCTAATTTTGTTCAGGCTGATCCAGGCAGGATTCTTCTTCTGGAGTAGCTGTTAGCTCATAGACTTTGCATTCTCCTTCTTCAGCTCCATCCACATCTGATTAACTATCTGAATATGTCATAGGGGCCCTGATCTTTTCTCTAGTATCTAGATGTACTTTGTCTTTTACAAGAGCTGCCAACAGTCTAGTGTTGTTCATGTCTTTTTTGTAGACTTTGAGCTCCACTGATATCCACACCTTATGGTTCACTTTTGAACACATAAGTTGAAACCATTTTCGCTATAATTTGAGGTCTACTTATACTTTTATGTACTTTTTAGCAACCTCCCTCTAATGCTACTTGAAATTCTTTGTTTTCAAGAATATATAAATAACCTTAAGTGGGGGGGTGGGGGGTGAATAGGTTTCTTAGTCCTTATTTTATATTCCTTGAGTTAGATGCTTAATTAGTTAATTAAATTATTCTTTCAAGACATGCAAGATGCATAAAGAAAACCACACAGAAAAGCACACACAGATTTATAGTGGTTCCCCTAATAAGGGTACATCCACTTTCCCTCCCACCTATCTTACTATCTTATTGGACTAAGCACTTCTCCAAACTCTACTCCAAAGAGCTTACACCTCAGATCCATAAGATCTGAGGTCTCCTACAAGACCTATAGCTCAGCCATAAGGTCCTACAACCAAGTGATCAACTGATCACCTACCTCAGGCCAAAGACCCTACACTCAGGCTGGGAAAACTGCCCTACCTCAGATCCACTAGGCATTCTAGCTCAGAGCAACCATGCTCCTACCACTCAGATCCAAGAGGATCCTACAACTCGGAGTGCTTTACTCTCCTACAACTCAGGCAATATTGCCCGATCTTAGGTTAGTAGCCCTACAGCTCAGATTCAATTATATCCTATAAGATGGAAGTGGGTTTGTGAGTCTTGATTGGACATAAGAGAAATTTTTCTATGCTAATCTACCTTTACTGAGATAGACTCAGCCAAACTTTTACTCTAGGAATGTATTTCCTGAGTCTACCTTTTCTTGAACAGAGATCTACTCAGTTCTAACTTCTTCTTCATAGTACAAGGGATTTTTCCTGCTGGAACTGTGAAGTGACTGCAGCAAAGCTCAACTTCTTCACAGAACAAGGAAGAGGAGAATTATGTTGGAGGAACCTTGTGGACAACAGTTCTGCTTCCACTCTCTTTCTTGAGCTAAGGAGATTCAGCCCTGACTTCCTCTTCTCATCCTCAAATAAAATATCTTCAGAGAAGGAGCTGGATCTATGAAGACCTTGTTGGTGTAGATAGAAAATGACACAAGCTAAATTTTTTTTCCTCTTTAGAGATTTGCTACGATCTTGCTGTAGTCAATGATGAAGGCAAACAACTAACTTATTTTGCTCTTAGTCATGCTGACTTGAGCTTCCTGGTCTTCAGTCTCAGCAACAATGATGGTGAGGAAGAAACACCTTAACAACTACTTGAAAAGCTATCTTCCTCTGTAACAGCTTTTCCTTTTATCAATTATGTCCCCAACGACTATTTCAACAATGGGCCCCACACATTTAATGCAAGCTATAACCTTGATTTAATGCCAAGTGTCGTACAGTACCTCATCGACACCTTTAGGCTTGTACTATAGCTTTCCCTCTATCAATTTGAATAATGTTTACTTGTTGACTTGCTGACATCACCATCTGTGGATTTACTCAAAAATCAAGCATCAGCAGCATAAGCAGTTAGTGAGCATGCCTCACTCAATGCCAAAACACTTAGATAGAATTCTATCTATATAGGCATTGAGTGAGTAAGCTACACTCAACGCCAAAACACTTAGGAAACTTTTCTGCCTTTAGGCATTGATAGCGTTGAGTGAGCAAACCTCACTTAATGCCAAAACACTTGAGCAAAATTCTGCCAATAGGCGTTGACAATGTTGAGTGAGCAAGCCACACTCAACACAAATATTTTTCAATTAAAAATCTAGTTCTCTTTTCTCCCCTTACCTATCATAACCTACTTGGTATGATAAAAATATTTCCCCAAAAAGAAAAAGATCTTATGTCAATGGGAATAAGATTTCATTTCGTAAACATAGGCACCCAATAAATTAAAAGATTATACGTTACGGAGTAAGAGGATAAAATTCATTACTCCAACACATATACATTGGGTTATTTTTATTTATGAAGAAGAAAAATTTTATGTTAAGGAAAATAAGATTTCGTTTTCCTTTAACATCGAAATCAAAAAAAAATTGGAGGTTCGAGAAAAAATAACCTCGCCTCATAATCCAAGCATCTTCATAAACCAACATCAACCCCCCTTAGCCAATTTTATGACTCTAGAATTAATTCAAAAATCTTTTTGAGAGCATAATTCATAAATTGCATTATTTCCGATAACACTCCTATAAGCTAAAGTTCGTATAAATCCAAACTATTTTCTGTTATTCTAACCAATACAAATTATTGCTTTCTATTTGATTACATCAAGAAGTCTTTTGGCCAAAACTTTTGCCCTGTTTAAATCATCTAAATAATTTTAGGACTTAACTCTTATACCCCGTATATTTTTATTTGATCTCTCTTATAATTAATTTAGCGGTAGCAGAACTTAGGGTTTTTTATTATTCCTTATAAGTTCACCTCAAACTTTTGCTCTAGAATAGCAAAAGCTTAAGTATGGGGGTGTTTGATGAGTTGTAAATATACCTATATTTTCGTATTTTATTTAAGTCAATTTTGTTTATTTTTTGTCTTTTTTATTAGTTTTATTCAATAAATTGCTTATTTTTGTAAATATTATTTCTAACTTAGCTTTATTTTTATTCCAGAAAAATTCCAGAAAAATTCCAAAAAGTCAAAATTTTGACTGACACGCCCGTGTCACATGACCGACACGCCCGTGTCATGCCCTCGACGATCGCCGACCACAGGTGCCAGCTCGACGATCGGCGATCATCAAATAGTGTCGACACGCCCCTGTCACGCCCGTGTCAAGGTGTGACACGGGCGTGACCTTGCCACCTGGCCCGACGCGACGCGCGCGACTTTGCAGCCGGACCGCGCCCAGATCGACCTCCCCGACACGCCCCAGTCACGCCCGTGACTGACACATGTCACGCCCGTGACCTTGGGCGTGACCGCCACGTTTTCAGCCGAAGTCAACTTTCCAGTCAAGTCACCCGATCAGCTCATGAATAGTGTCGACACGCCCCCCTGTCACGCCCTAGTCACGGGCGTGACCAACCCGAAATTTTGCCTATAAATAAGAGCTTCCAGGAAGCTTATTTTGTCCACTTTTTTGACCACTTTGCTTAGGGGAGGTACTGCCCAATTGGATTCCATACTTATGTAATGAGAATTTCTCCCCCCTCTCTCTCTCTTAGTTTGTATTAGGGTTTTTACTTTAATAAAATTTGAATTTTTCTCTCTTAATTAGTATGAAAATTCCATTTGAATGCGCCTACTTAAGCAATTTTTCGTTCATCTTTTTGTGTTTCCTTTATGTTTTCATCTTTTTTAGCTTTCATAACTTAGCTAGATTTAGGATTTATCGGCATTTCTAGCCGTTGTGCCGTCTGTTTAGTTTTCATTCTCCGCACTTTTTAGCTTTAGCTTTTTCTTCTTTATCATTTTCATTCATATAGGTTTTATAAAAAACTCCCCTAAAAGTGTTCGTTTTTATTTTCTTTAACTTAGGCTCTTAGGAATGTAAAACTTCTCGTTCCTTTTTAGTTTTATTCTCACTTTTTTGGAGGTTTTATAAAAATTTATGAATAAAAATGTAGTCGTTATAATTTTTCGCTCACTTCATTTTAGCTTTTTATTCGTAAAACTTTTAGTCCCTTTAATTTTTATTTCATCTTTTTATGCATTTCTACTGCATTCTAGCGGTAGAAATGCAGTTGTATTAATTTTCGAGTACTTTCATTTTGCGTTTATTTGCAAAACTTTTCGCTCCGGTTAATTTTATTTTCACTTTTTATGCATTTCTACCGCATTCTAGCGATAGAAATGCAGTCGTTTTAATTTTCTGAGCACTTTGTTTTTCTTATTTTTGCAAGTGTGTGTGCGTGTATGAGTTAGGTTTTACTGCTTTATTTCAACTCCTGTAGAGTGCGTGTGTGCGTATGCATTTATTTCCGCCTACTCGTTAAGAGTTAAATGGCGCTCTGCTTTCATTTCCCGCCCACTCGTTTGAGTGGGACTTGTCTTTTTACTGCTTTCATTTTCTTCCTACTCACTTGAGTAGGAAAACTTTGTGTGGGTGCATGTGTTTTCATTTCTGTAGAGTGCGTGTGTGTGTTTTACTTTCAAGAAGAGTGCGTGCGTGTATAAGATAAATTTACTCCCGCCCACTCATTTGAGCCGGGACTTTCAATTTTATCGCTTTCTCAATTATATAGAGTGCGTGCGTGTAGGAGACAATTTTACCGCTTTATTTATCGCTTTCTTCAATTAAGAAGAGTGTGTGCGTGTGTGCATTTATTTCCGCCTACTCATTTGAGCAGGGCTTGCTTTATTTACTTTTCTTTATGGTTTTGAAGTGTGCGTGAGTGCCTGCATCAATTAGCCTTCAATTTATCTAATTGTCCTATTTTTCGTGTTTTCTCTTATAATTGTTCAGTGCTTAATTTAACACTCACGCTTCACCTAAAAACATAAAGCCGTCCCCATACCGATGAGTGGCTAATCTCTTTTAGCCTTCGACATCGAAGAGCATTGGGACATAAAAAATGATTTGAAATAATTAAAAAACTTTATTTTTATTTTAATCTAAGGACTTAAGGTTTACCCCGGGTTAACGACGCATAGGACCACATAATCGATGTGTGGGCTCTATTTCCGTTATCCATACGCGATGCCGAGAGGCTGCACGTATGGACCAATCCCCCTTGGGTAAAGAGAACTGCGTACGCCCCCTCGAAAGAGGAGAAACGTAGTTCTGCCGGATTGGGTTCCCCACCCAATAGCGGGGTTCTTAGCGTAAAGCGGGCATTAAGAGGAATCCTTCGTCGGTCTAACGATCGGTCGAATAGTCTTAATGTTTAGGTGAGCAATATTCCTAGAGATAAGTGCGCTCATATTTTTGGAACCCCCACGGCCAAGTGCCTTTTATTAAATTAAAAACAAAGTTTAATAATTGTTAAGAATTATTTTAATCTTAATCCGATTCGATGCCGAGCGTTAACCCGTCATCGAACTAACTTAGCAAAATTCTGCTTTCTTTCTTTCCGTTTTAATTAAACTAAAAAATCCCACCTTACTGTTAGTAAGATAATAGTGTTCCTGGAAGAGTAGATATAATCAACGCGTCCCCGAGAATAATACGACCTCGGTATTTTCTCGAATACCGAGTACTACTTGCGATAGGTGCGCTTGCCTCCTCTCGTTAGAAAACTCGATCTTCTAACCGGCCCGCGGAATCTGACGATTTCGAACCAACCACAGTAGGTCTCTGTTCCGCGGCCATAAAAGCCTTCCTCTCCTCCTCTAGTATAGCCACTAACTTGGCTAACTTATTGTTTAGGTCAGCGGTCTCCTTCTCAAAGGTGAACTGATGAAAGCTAAAATTTATATATTTTTAAGTTATATTTTTTTTGTTTAATTCAAAAAGTAAATATATGATGTAAATACATAAATAAATCATTCTTTTTTATTTTTTAGTTCTAACTAAATATATTTTTGTGCCTTATAAGTATTTTTGGACATTAGGGGCATTTCGGAAAAATTTAGTAAGTCACGCCCCTAGGTCACGCCTATGACCTTGGGTGTGTAACTTTAAATCCAGTAATTCAAGAAATTCGAAAAATTTCAGGCATCAAGTGAAGTCACGCCTAGGTGACTCACCCGTGTTCCACCGATCATGCCCGCAAAATCACCCTTGACCAAGCAATCAACCCGCTCTCGTGCCGTACCGAAGTCCCTAAGCTAGAAAGCTCGAGTCATGCCCATGTTTCAGGTGTCATGCCCGTGACGTCAGTCATGACCAAGCAGATTAGTAGCTGTCATGCTCCGAAGAAACCAAGCTGCAACGCTATGCAGTCACGCCCGACTATCACGCACGTGACCATCAAGTCACACTCATGTACTTGTCAATTCAATGTAAATGTAGTTGAAATTTCTATCCACATCTTCCACATCAACTTCACACCCAGGCGACACGCCCTAGGAGGGCGTGTAAGGGGGCCTTGTACCTAAAAATTTTGGCTATAAAAGGAGGGCCAAGGCAGAGGTTAAGGAATAACTTGTAGAGTTCAAAATAGTTCTCTATAGTGTTTATAAGTTTCTTTTGAGTGATATTATCCTAACCCTAGTTTGGGTTTGCTAGTGTGTAACACTTTTTTAAGTAATAAAATTTCAGTTTTCACGTACTTATTCAACTCTTATTTCTTTTAACGTAGCTCTCATTTCTGTTAAGAAAGGGTGTGTGTGTGTGTGTAAGTACTTTTCATTTTATTTCTTTCTTTTTAGTACCACCCCCATCCCATATGTGAGGCTAAGAACTTTTTAGATCTTGATTAAGATGGTTGGGACGAATATTATTGTAACACCCCCGATTTTTTCGATAATATTATTAGGACGAATATTTATGATGTCAAGACATTACTTTTTCTACGTCATGTTGGCAGCACTGCACCGTTAGTGCGTTTTGGCATCCGTTGGGTCTATTTGACCAGATTTTGATTTGGATTGAATGTTTCCCTTGATTTAACGGGTTGAAGTTTTGATATTTTTGGACTTGTCAAGTTTTATTTCCGATCCGAGCATTTTAGAGTCTCGGCACGTGTTTGGATCTTTGTGATGATTTTTGATTGAGTAAGAATTTGATGATTATGTCTCAAGATTGGTGCGTCGGATTCTTGTGTCAGGATAAGAAAAGCCGAACTAGCAATCTAACTAGGCAAGTATACCTATCAAACTGTAGCTAGGGAACACAAGTGTCGTATTGAAATCCGGGAACTGCTGAGTAAACCTACTCACATGAAAACTATTATTTTATTGAAAGAAGTATTTAGGGTTAAAGAAAAATCTAAACGCACTTAAGAAAGGAAATATTATACTAAAAAGAGAACTAATTGCAGTTAAGAAGAGAGCTAATAAAAATGATTACACTGAAGGGTTGGAACAGTGAGATGGAAAAGCACTCGATCAAGAATCACCTCGGCAAGAGTTGACTAAAAATGCGATAAAAACCTAACTTAATAGGGTAAAGATCCTTGACCGTGGAGGTTCCTAAAGCTTGAACACGCTTCTCTCAAAGTTGTGCCCAACTGAGTTTAGGAAGGTTAGACTGAACTCTCGTCCAAATCGGAGGCCGAAAGCTCGCTTTACGCGGTGAACCCAACTATTGGATTTTACTCCAATCTGGGAGATTTGGACATTTTCCTCTCTCGAGGGGTTCTACAACTCTCTTTACTCTTGAGTGTTTCTTCAAACTACGAGCCTCTCGGCTAGCTAAGAGTGAAAACAAAAATGGAGAGTATATATCGATAATATAATTCCAATCATGAAAAATCAATATTAATTTGAAGGCCTAAACCCAAAAAAGAAAAAGTAAATCAAAGCATCAAAACTTAATCCACTGGAACCTCGGAACATCAAGATAGACTACAAGGAGTATTAGTGAATAATAACAAAGTGGAGGAGGAGGGATGAGTAGAAAAGAGTGAAGAACACAAAGATAGAAAAAGGCACTTTATATTAATAATGAAGGAGAGCTACACTTGAAAGGAAGAGTACAATTGAAATCAAAATAAAAACCAAAGCTAGCATTAAAACTAGGCTACAAATGCTATTACAAAAGCTAATACAAAATGAGTAAACTAAGCTAGGATTAAAAAGGAACTAAAATGAGAAAGAGAGAGAGGGGAGAGGAAAAGCATGAAAAAAACACAAGTAAACAAAAGGGCAGCACCTCCCCTCTTAACCCAACAGTTCTGGACACAAGGAGGTACCACTGAATTTATAGGAAAAATTCGCGGGTTGGTCACGCCCTATGACACACCCAGGGAGGGCGTGTCAGGGGGGCGTGATACGTATAGGATTGACCTCGGGCTCTGGATTCTGGCGGGAAGGATGATTGCTTTCTTACGATGGTTGGCATGCCCTATGTCACGCCCGTGTAGGGAGGGCATGACACGCACGTCACGTCGAAATCATTGGTCGGAAATACGTCAGTCTTGGAAAAAGTGGAACACGGCAGGGCACACGACCGTTTAGGGGGGCGTGTAATTACTGTTGGCGTGCAGGGCTGAAAAATTACTAATTGCTGTTGTAGGCTTCAGGATGAGGGTGACACGCCCCGTGATATGCCCAGGTAGGGTATGTAAGGGGGGCATGACAGCGGTTTTTCTCGTTATGTTTGCTCTATCAGCAGACTTTCTTGGGATCGTGTCACACGCCCTATGACACCCCCAGGGAGGGCGTGTCAGGGCATTTTTGGCCAAGATTTCTAGAAACCTGCAAAAAGAGAAGAAAAGATTAGGGGTAATAATATATACATAAGGAATTCAGAATATAAGCATACAAGACGTGATTTGCAGATTATAAACTAGAAAATACCCTGATAGTTTAGACTACAAAACGTACTATCAAATTCCACCAAGCTTAAACTTTGTTTGTCCCCTAACAAAGGTATAAAAACTAGATAACCATTAAAACGTGACTAATAAAAAATTTCTAATTTTTCCTACACAAGTACTATGCGAAATTCTTAGTAGGGAGAAGGTGAAACGTAAACCTAAAATAATTATTTAAATATGGTTTACATTTTATATAATTTACTTAATGAAAATAATTCAACTAAAATTTTAACAAATTTCTTAAATAGATTTAAGCAAAGTAACAAAATGAAAAATGCATTGAGTTGTTACTAGATCCAAGCAACGCATTATAGACATATCAATCAAATAAAAAAAATCAAAATTTAAACCCAAAACTATTATTGATTTACTTTTCTTTTTTTATTAGCTAATAAATAAAATGAAAATGAATGAATCAAAAGGACTTATTAGGCCATAAAATCACACTAAAACAAAACAAAGAGTTTCAAAATTTTCATTTTAAATAATATGTTTATTTCTTTCATTTTCTTCTTTTCCATTTTCTTTTTTTCTTTTTCAAAATAAAGGCCATAATTAATTTTTCTTTTCATTTTGAGTTGGCTAAACAAAAGTAAACACTTCTTTTGAGCATACTTTTTCAAAAATTTCTCCAAAAATATCACAAAATAACCTATCATAATCATGAAAATTTTTAAATGAAACTCAAAAGGTTAGCATGATTAGATAGGTTAGAAAATTTGGCTTTGGTGAAGATGAAATGATAAGTGGATCTATCAATTGAAATTAGAAAAAGGCTCAAAAGCAGCTAAGTAGGGGTAAAGATTTTAGGTTGGCAAAAAGGCTCAAATGAAAATAAAAACGGCCTAAATCATTTTTAAGCTTTTAAATTTATCTAAAGCATAGATTTGAAAAATTTCAAAAACCAAGTCCTTGATAATAAAAGAAGATTGATGAAATTATCATGACAATAAAAATAATAGGTGACTTAGATCGTTCACTACTACTACACAAATCAAAAGTCGACTTTACAAAAATTATCAAAAATGAAAAGGAAAAGAGTGGAAGATGAATTTTCGAGAAAGTAAGAAAATAAAGGACGAAAACCATAATAAAAATGCGAGTTTTAGAAAAAAAAGATTCACGTAAACATGCTACCGTGAATTAGAAACACAGCTTGGCCAATATTTTTCTTGTGAAATATAATTAAAAAGAACGATTAGAAATATTATAATTAGATAGGTTGTTTATATAGGATTTTGAGAAAAACAAAACAAAAGTAAGGGGTACTATTAAAATACAAAAAAACATCTAAACTATTAAAGTAAAAACAAAGGTGATTGTTATTAGCACTGCACTTTTGGATATTCGCATTATATTTAATCTTAATTTTTCGCGCCTTTTGAAAATACTCCTTGTACATGCATTTTTAGGAAAAGTGTTCAACACAAAAGTTGTAGATCTCGACGAGATCTACAACTTTCGTGTTGAACACTTTTCCTAAAAATGCATGTGTAAAGCATATTTCTAGAAATCCACTCAGATATCGCGCCTTTTAGAAATACGCTTTATACATGTATTTTTAGGAAAAGTGTTCAACACGAAAGTTGTAGATCTCGTCGAGATCTACAACTTTCGTGTTGAACACGTTTCTTAAAAATGCATGTACAAGGAGTATTTTCAAAAGGCGCGAAAAATTAAGAGTAAATGTAGTGCGAATATCCAAAAGTGCAGTGCTAATAACAGTCACCAAAACAAATAGTACATATTTATTTTATATTTTGAAATATTCTCATTTTTTTTTGAAATATGTATATATTTTTGGATTTTTAAGAAGTATAAACAAAATAAGAGGAGAAAATCCTCCCCCAAGCTTAAAAAAGACATTGTACTCAATGGAGAAGGGAGGTTAGAGAGAGAAAGAAAAATTAAAACAGAAATGAAAGTACAGAATTGAAAAATAGGTACTTCCCCGGATTTATGCATCGTGAAAGTTGAGTGATGTCGCTCCCCCATGCTTGCACTTTGGATCTTCATGAAATGTCTTCTTTGGACTTCGTGATTGATACATTAGCGTTGTAGCAGGCAATCACAGAAGCTTCAGCATGTCGGAGCCGTCCGAGGAAAATATTATAAAATATAGAAAATAAAAAAAGATTACTTGGTTTGCCTTCCAAGAGCGCCCTTTGTTTAAAACGTCGTTTGAGCTCGACGCAACAAAATAATATTGTCCAAAAATATTTTGTCCATAAAAATAATATTCACAGTTTTTAACAAAATAAAATAGTTCTAAGTTAGCTAAAGTTCGTGCAGAAGAAACTTAACATTGTTTGGACTAACATCATCATCACCAGAAAAATAACATTTAAGACGCTGAACATTCACTTTGAAATTACCCTTATTAGGGTGTGAAATTAAAATAGTACCATAAGGAAAAACTTGTAGAACAGAAAATGGCCCAGACCAACGTGACTTTAATTTTCCCGGAAATAAATGTAAATGAGAGTTATAAAGAAGAACTTGTTCGCCCGTCTTAAAGGTTTTTCGGTGCCTTTTGTGTTTTTCGTGAAAGCATTTCATCCGCTCTTTATAAAATTTGTTGTTCTCGTACGTATAAGAGCGTCAATCGTCAAGTTCGTTAAATTGAAAATTTCTAAGGTCGTCGATAGAGTGGGGATCAAAATTTAAAAACCTTAGGGCCCAAAAAGCACGGTGATCTAGTTCTACGAGTAAATGGCACCATTTTCCATAAACAAACTGATATGGCGTACATCCGAGGGCGTTTTTGTACGTTGTTTGGTAGGCCCATAGAGCATCGTCTAATTTTGCTGACCAGTCTTTTGTAGAGGTGGAAAAAATCTTTTCTAAAATTCTTCTAATCTCTCTGTTCACTACTTCGACTTGTCCGGTAGTTTGGGGGTGTTGGGCAGTTGGAAGCTTATACGTAACGCCGTATTTAATAAGGATTTTAGAAAACTGTGCGTTAGAGAAATGAGAACCCCTATCGCTAACGATGGCTCGCGGCATACCGAATCGAGAAAATATTTTTTCAAAACTATAACTACAACTCGGGCTTCATTAGTAGGGAGAGCTTGGGCTTCAGCCCATCGAGAAACACAATCTACGGTAATATATTTATTCCCAAAGCTAGAAGGATGAGGGTCAATAAAATCAATTCCACAGAGGTCGAAATCGTCGCACTCTAGGAAATAATTTTGCGTCATTTCAGTTTTATTGGAAATATTTCCCGACCGTTGGCAACTATAACACCTACTGACAAAGGATTGCGCGTCTTTAAACTGGTTAGGCTAGTAAAAACCTGCGTAAAGCACTTTATGGGCCATGCGAGCAGCTTGATAGTGACCACCAGTCTGTCCTTCATGCAGTTGTTTTAAAATATCTAAACCTTCTTCATAAGAAACACATCTCCTTATCACTTGGTCCGCACAGAGTTTGAAAAGATGTGGGTCCTCCCAAAAATAGTTCTTCAACTAAGAAAAGAATTCCTTCTTTTGTTAAGAGGAGAACTCTTTTGGGAGCACACGAGACACTAAATAGTTGGCGATGTGTGCAAAAAGAGGAGAAGTAGATGTGTTAATTGAAAACATCTTCTCTTCGGGGAAGAAGTCATTAAAAGATTTTTCATCTAATTTTTCAATAAACGGATTATCTAATTGGGAGAGATGGTCGGCGGCAAAATTCTCGGCTCCTCGCTTATCATGGATCTCTAAATAAAACTCCTAAAGGAGTAAGACCTAGCGAATCAAGTGTGGCTTGGCATCCGATTTATAAAGAAGATATTCGAGGGCCGATTGGTCCGTAAATATAATAATTTTTGAAAGCGTAATATAAGTATGGAATTTATCAAAAGCGAATACTACATCTAGAAGCTCCTGCTCGGTCGTGATGTAATTTTCCTGTGCAGATGTAAGCGTTTCACTTGCATAATAGATGGGGTGGAATTTTTTAGATATTCGTTGACCTAGTACGGCTCCGACCGCTAAACTACTCGCATCACACATAATTTAAAATAGAAGGTCCCACACCGGAGCTATCATAATGGGGCATTAATTAATTTATCTGTTATTAATTCGAAGACAGATAGAAAAAGTTCATCAAAAATAAATGGGGCGTCTTTTTCTAAGAGTTGAGTAAGGGGTTTGGTGATTTTGGAGAAGTCCTTTATGAAACGATAGTAAAAGCCAGCGTGTCCTAGGAAACTTCTTATAGCTTTGACGTTCGTAGGCGACGGAAGCTTATCGATATCTTCTATCTTGGATAAATCTACTTCAATCCCTCTCGCAGAAATCTTATGACCCAAAACTAACCCTTCCCTCACCATAAAAAGGGATTTTTTCTAATTTAGGGCAAGGATAGTTTCTTCGCATCGTTCTAAGACTTTTTCGAGGTTTTCTAAACAACTATCAAAAGCATCGCCAAACACGGAGAAATCATCCATGAATACCTCCATAATGCATTCTACGTACTTATCAAAGATAGCGAGCATATATCGCTGAAATATAGCTGACGCATTGCACAAAAAAAACACATTCTTCGGTAGGAGAAGGTGCCGAAGGGACAAGTAAACATAGTTTTCTACTATTCCTCGGGAGAGATGGGGATTTGAAAATACCCCAAGAGGCCATCGAGAAAATAATAAATGCTATGGCCGGATAAACGCTCTAAAATCTGATCGATGAATGGCAAGGGAAGTGGTCCTTACGGGTGGCGTCGTTCAACTTCCTATAGTCAATACACATTTGCCACCCCGTCACCGTCCCTGTCGGGATTAAATCAATATTTTCATTTACAATTATAGTTATCCCTCTCTTTTTCGGCACTACTTGGACAAGACTAACCCACTTACTATCAGATATAGGATAGATAAATCCTGCATCTCAGAGTTTCATAACCTCGCCCTTTACGAATTCTTTTATGTTTGGGTTTACACGGCGCTAAGGTTGTATGTTGTTACACAAATTTTCTTCCATTAAGATTTTGTGAGTATAGAAATATGGGCTTATGCCCTTGATATCAAAAATTTGCCAGGCAATAGCCTAGTGATGCTTACGTAAAACTAGAAGGAGTTTATCATTTTGTACTTCAGTTAGGTGGGATGAAACTATCATTGGCAGTTTGGAATCCTTTTATAAGAAGATATACCTAAGATGTTCGGGTAGTTCCTTTAATTCCAGGGTAGGGGGGGTCTCTATACGAGGTTTTAGAAATTCTTTATTTTTCAAATACTATGTATTCGTAGACCTTTTTAACTGGAAAAGAAAAAGGGGTGGGGCTAGCGGCCATGGCGGCTTCTTGTAGAGATTCTATTGGAAGAGTAGGGAAAGAACAAACATCAGAAGATTCATTTTCATTATCAAAAGGGAAGTAGGAAGATTCCTCACTTAAGGCTTCTAAGAAGAAACAGGCGTCATCATTTTCCAGGGTATTTTTCATCGAAGGGGTGATAGAGAAGGTTTCTTCATCGTCGCCTACTCAAAGGAAGAGTTTACCATTGCTTTTGTAAATGATAGCTTGGGATGTGGCAAGGAAGGGTGGGCAAAGGATCAAGGGAACCTCGACGTCTTCTTTGATGTCCAATATGATTAAATCCACTGGGAAGATGATTTGTCGACTTTCACTAAGACATCCTCCACTATTCCTAACGGGTACTTAACAGATCTATCTGCGAGCTGGATAATCATTTGCGTTGGGTCAAGGCTACCAATTCTTAACTTTTTGAACAATGAGAGGGGAATCAAGTTTATACTCGCACCTAAGTCGGCCAATGCGTGCTTGACAAAAAGATCACAAAAGACACACGGAATAGAAAAACTACCTGGATCACTGATCTTCTTTGGTAAGCCATTTGTCAAGACCGCAGAGCATTAGGCATTTAGCATGACTTGCGACAAGTTCTCTAACTTATTTTTATTAGTCAGGAGGTCCTTAAGGTACTTAGCATACTTCAGCATTTGAGAGAGTTCTTCATGGAAGGGGATATTTATGTGGATTTGCTTAAACATTTCTAGGAAGCGAGAGTACTGATCATCCTGACGTTGTTTGTTAAGTTCGGAAGGGTATGGTGGAGTTGGATTATTTTTAATGATGGGTGGTGGAGTGAATTCGTTTTCTAACATAGGGAGAAGAGTGATAACTTCTTCTTCAGCAGAGGGTGGAATTTTTAAAACGGTGGCAGACTTTTATTTTTTAAAACAGGGGTGGAGCTTTGATTTTTTAAAATAGGGGTGGAGCTTGCCTCGGGCTCTTCGCTAACAATACTGAAAACTTGGTTCCCACTCCAAAGAGTTATAGATTTCACTTGCCCTCTTGGGTTGGGCTCGGTATTGGAAGGAAGTGACCCTGTGGGCCGCTCAAATATAATTTTTCGAGTTGTCCTACTTGATTTTCCAGAGTTTTAATGCTTGTGGTTAAGGTTCTTATAGTAGCGTCATTTATGGTTATATACCTAGAAAGTAACACCTCCAAGCTTTGATGTTTTGGATAATTTTGAAAAGGTGGTGGTGGTGCAGAAAAATTATTTTGAGGAGGCAGGCGCATCGCGTTCGAAGGATTACTCCACGAAAAATTAGGGTGGTTTCGTAAAGCAGGATTATAACTATTCAGAAAAGCGAAACCCGGAGCATGAAAATTCGCAGCAGAAAAATTATTAAAAGCATTTCTAGGCATATTATTAACATAATCTAAAAGTTCGGGGGTAGGAGTTGTAGATTCCCATACCTAAGGGGCAGAGGCAGCAGTAGTCTCCGTAATTTTTTTACTTAATATTTCCACTTGCAGAGCTGGCTAGGAGACATTGTCCACTTCAAAGATACTTGCAGGTTTGTTTGGGAGGGACATAGGCACATTCTAATGATAAGTGTTCATGTCCATGTCCTCGAAAAGCTCAAGAACTGCTTTTGGGGTCTTATGGTTTAAAGTACCACCAGAAGCTGCGTCTATCATTTGCTTTGTATTTTGATATAGTCCGTTATAAAATGTCTGCACTTGTAACCATACAGACAGCGCGTGATGTGGGCATCATCTTAATAGTTCTTTAAATCTTTCCCAGGTTTCATATAAGGTTTCAGAGTCTATTTTTCCAAAAGCAGAAATATCATTCCTATGTTTTGCGGTTTTAGCTGGTAGGAAATACTTCGTCAGAAAATTTTCAGTTAATTGATCCCAGATGGTGATGCTCCCTCTTGGCAGAGTAATCAACCACTGTTTAGCTTTGGTTTGATGGGAGAAAGGAAATAATCTTAGCCTAATAGCATCATTTGTGACAACATTTATCTTGAAGGTATCACAAATTTTAAGAAAGCTTGTTATATGTGCGTTCAGATCTTCATCTTGAAGTGCGTCCTATTGCACATACTACTGCACCATTTGAATTATGTTGGGCTTCAGTTCAAAATTATTATTAGCTATAGTAGGGCGCACTAAACTAGATTCTGTTCCCTCAAGATTTGGTCGTGCAAAATAGGAAATAGGCCTATGCACAGCTTCCTCTACGTGGGGTTCTTCCATTCTCAAAGTAGAAAATGACTAGGAGTCCTCAACTGGTATTTGGAGAGTAGGGCCATGAAATCACGATCTTCTCCAAAGAGTACACTCAATTTCGTGGTCCATGTCCAAAATAACCGACGGACTCCCGCGAGTCATGTACTAGAAGAAGAGAATAAAAGAAAGAGAAATAAATAAACTAGAAAAAGAGAAGATAAAATTTTTTGAAATAGATTTTTTATGTTTTAACTCCCGAACTTCCCAAGGGCTACCAAATGAAGGGTTCGCAAGGTACTAGACAAGATAGTGGCATTTAAAGCAACATTGCTATTTTCGAGAGAGTTAGGTGGTGTAGAAAAATTGTGAAGTGGATTTCTATTAAAAGCATTAATATTTTTTTTAAAAAAAAATTTTAGAAAAAGGATGAGAAAAAGAAATGATAAAAGCAATAGGTTCGTGTTTTCAAATTTTCAACAAAAGTTGCTCCCCGGCAACGACGCCAAAAACTTGGTGTCAGGATAAGGAAAGCTGAACTAGCAATCCAACTAGGAAAGTATACCTATCGAACTGTAGCTAGGGGACACAAGTGTCGTATTGAAATCCTGGAACTGTTGAGTAAACCTACTCACACTAAAACTATTATTTTATCGAAAGAAGACTTTAGGGTTAAAGAGAAATCTAAACGCACTTAAGAAAGAAAATATTATACTAAAAAGAGAACTAATTACAGTTAAGAAGTGAGCAAATAAAAACGATTACACTGAAGGGTTGGAATAATGAGATAGAAAAGCACTCGATCAAAAATCACCTCGGCAAGAGTTCACTAAAAATGTGATAAAAAACCTAACTTAATAGGGTAAAGGTCCTTGACCATGGAGGTTCCTAAAGCTTGAACACGCTTCTCTCGAAGTCGTGCCCATCTGAGTTTAGGAAGGTCCGACCGAACTCTCATCCAAATAGGAGGCCTAAAGCTCGCTTTACGCGGTGAACGCTACTATTAGATTTTACTACAATCCAGGAGATTTGGACGTCTGCACTCTCGAGGGGTGCGTACAATTCTCTTTACTCTTGAGTGTTCACTTCAAACTACGAGCCTCTAGGCTAGCTAAGAGTGAAAACAGAAATGGAGACTATATATCGATAATATAATTCAAATCATGAAAAATCAAAAGTAATTCGAAGGCCTAAACCCTAAAAAGAAAAAGTAAATCAAAGCATCATAACTTAATCAACTCAAATCTTGGATCATCAAGATCGAGTACAAGGAGGATTAGCTAATCATAGCGAAGTGGATGAGGAGGGATGAGTAGAAAAGCATGAAGAACACAAAGATAGAAAAGGGCACTTTATATTAATAATGAAGGAGAGCTGCACTTGAAAGGAAGAGTACACTTGCAAAGAAAATAAAAACCTAAGTTAACTTTAACACTAGGCTACAAATGCTATTACAAAAGCTAATACAAAAGGAGTAAACTAAACTAGGATTAGAAAGGAACTAAAATGAGAAAGAGAGAGATGGGAGAGGAAAAGCATGAAGAAAACACAATTAAGCAAAAGGCAACACCTCCCCTCTCAACATAAACTATTATGGACACAAGGGGGTACCACTGAATTTATAGGAAAAATTCTCGGGTTGGTCACTCCCAATAACACGCCCAGGGAGGGCATGTCAGGGGGCGTGTGACATGTACGTGGTTGACCTCGGGCTCTTGATTCTGACGGGAAGGATGAATTCTTCTTTATGATCGTTGATACGGCTTAGGTCACGCCCGTATAGGGGGCATGACATGCACATCGCGTCAAAATCATTGGTCGGAAATTCGTCAGTCTTGGAAAAATGGGACCACGGCTGGGCACACGCCCGTGTAGGGGGGCGTGTTAGTACTGTTGGCGTGTGGGGCTGAAAAATCTTTAATTGCGATAACAGGCTTCGGGATGAGGTCGACACGCCTCATGACACGCCCAGGTAGGGCGTATCAGGGGGGCAAGACATCGGTTTTTCTCATTATGTTGGCTCTATCAGCAAAATTCCTCGGGAGCGGGTCACACGCCCTGTGACATGCCCAGGGAAGGCGTGTCAGGTGGGCGTGTCAGGGCATTTTTGGCCAAGATTTCTAGAAACCTGCAAAAAGAGAAGAAAAGATTAACGACAATAATATATACATAAGGAAGTCAAAATATAAGTATACAAGACGTGATTTGCACATTATAAACTAGAAAATACCCTATTAGTTTAGACTACAAAATATACTATCAGATTCTAGGGTTTTTTACACTACTAAATTCGTTGAGTCGACTTTTAATCCTAGATTATTAGATAGTCTGAATTTTCTAAACTTTGTCGTGCTTAGTTTTCGAGAAGCCCTGGCTTATTCTTGGGAAGCTTGCTTATTTCTCAAGTGGCCCGAGAGTTGTTCTCGAGAAGTACTTTATGTACTAGAGTAATTCTTCTTCTACTCTCGAGAAGTCCCGAAGTTCTCGAGGAGTCTTGTTTTTCTACTTCTCGATAAGCCTTATAGTATTCGAGAAGTCTTACCTTGCTCCTGGGAAGCCATTCTTCAGTACTCAAGATACCCTTGCCTGAGTTCCCGAGAAATCCTGTTGATTCTCAAGAAATCCATTCTTGCCTCTCGAGAAGTGCCCCCTCTTTTTTTCGAGAAACCCTGCAGCTCTCGAGAAACCCTCTTTGTACTTGAGATCTTCCCCTGTTCTCGAGAAGGCCATCTTGTTCTCGAGAAGACTCTTTGTTGTACTCGAGAACATGGTCTGTTATTCCCGAGTGGTGCTTCCACCTGTTCCCGAGAAAGGATTCTATTTTCTTTCGAGAAGTTTAGTAGTACTCGAGAGCCCTGTTGTTCTCTAGAAATTCATTTATGTACTCGAGAAGTCTTCATTCAACTTGAAATATCCGCACTTCATTTCGAAATTTCCAGTTTAGCCGACCCTGGTTTATCTCCTTAGTGTTATGAGTCCAATATTTTATTTATTCCAATAAATATATATATATATATATATGCATATAAATATATAAGAAAACTTCTTCTTCCTCTTTTAGACCAAACTCCTCTTCACCTCCCGAAACAGAGCGGCGTGAGCGAGAAAGAGAGTTTTTTTGTGATTCTTCTGGTGGCCGTCGACGGTGCTCCGGTTCTCAAAATCTTCAACCGATCATTGATTCTGAAATCTCTCAGGAGAGCTTCGTCATCATAGTAAAATCATCCCCATTTCTTGTGTTTTTCTTGTTAGTGTTTTTGGCCCTAACCTCTATTTCGGCTATTTCTTATTAGATTTCGACTCTCCTCTTCTTTGTTAGTCCCGATCTATGATAAAGAGAGATTTGGAGAGTTTTTCCGGCAAAACCAAGGCAAGTGGTGGTTTTTTGCCCTCCTTCATTTTTTTCGATCTTGATGGTAATTGTTAACCTTTTGTTCTTTAATCTTTCTGAACTTTTAGTCATTCCAATTGTACATATGTTTAATCTTCCCTTGGAATCCACTTGAAATTATAATTCTTGTCATGATAATTCAACCTTATAGCATTGTACTGATTTGATGAAATGTTATATTGTTTGCTTTAATCAATCCTAATTATTGTTGTAGAACGTGTTATAGTTTATCTATGATTGTGGATCCTTCCTCAAGGCTGATAAACCGCATCTTAATTTAGAAATGTCTAGTAGAGTTTTATGTGCCAAGTCCTGAGATATATCATGATTCTCTGGTTTGCGGGAGTAAGTGGATGTAACCACCTCCGCAAGGTTTTGAGATTTATATCTTGGTTTTCCATTGTTGCGGGTGTTAGTGGATGAAACCATCGCCGCAATATTTATTCCCTTTATTAGTACATTGTGGAACTCTACCATGTGTTTAGGCATCTGCGGTGAAAGGTGGAGTGTATGAGTCTCCCCCATAGTTAGACGAATATTATATATCTGTGAGGGTGTGTCCTAATGAGTGACCACATCACCTATGTTTTTGGGTAGAGTTGAGCACATGTGGCTAAAAAAAGTTTTGAGTATTCTTTCTTATTATTTAATCTTGCTTTCCACCTTTTTAGCCTTGTGCATCTAGTGTGATTTGATGTACGCGACGATTCACGTAAGTTCAATTTTTTTTTTCTGATTTTCGTACTTTACTTATGTACTTTACTTAAGTACTTTTTGTATTTGTTAGTACCCCCTTTTTTGACATTTGTTTACTTTTTGGCTTACTTCTCTTCCACTGGTTGTACCTTCTTGCTGAGGTGTTCTGTGTTTGGAATGCCTCAGATTTGGAGTTTTAACAGGTAGTGGAGCTGGTTTTGGAGTTCCTAAGCAGTAGTGTTGGCTGTGGTTTTCACCTTGCTGTTATGAGGTAGTTTGTTATTTTAGTTTGCTTACTTAGTTCATACATACCTCTGTTTTATATGGGTTCGTGTTAGATTGTTGACGCCCACAGGATAGTTGAATTTGGGATACCTTGCTAGCTGTTAGTCCATTTCTTTGTGATGGATTGGATTACTTGCTCTCTGGGATATTTTATGCTAAGACTGCATATTATATTTTTTTACGTATAAAACCCTATTATTAGCATATCATACATGTCATCGCTTTCTAAAAATTAGTTAACTACTTTCTAGTTAGCGTAAAGACTTTTAGCCATACTTATTATAAATCTAGGGTTTTTCATAACATGAGTTGTCCATTGGGCACGTTTACACTCATGTGGGATGTTTAATCTCATAAAAGAAGTGTTTTTCTGCCGTGTATAACTATTTTCCCCATGGACTTGATGAGCCACTATGCTGAGGGATACGGCTAGCTGTCTAACTTAAACTTGAATTTTCTCTAAATGACCTAAAAATCATTCTTTTGTGACAAGTAGGAGTTTTCCCTAATCGTTCGCAGTTATCCTCTGCTGACGTGGTATCATGACACGCATTTTCCCTTACTTTAATTTATCTTTAAAGGCGGTGAAAAATGCGGGTTGTGACAGTTGGTATCAAAGAGACTTTGTTTGACAAATTGGTCGAACCTGCCAATCTGATATAGTTTTGTTTTCCTTCATTCATTTTCATATACACACTGATGTGTCTTCAGTATGTCTTAGCCGAAGCATAGTCACTACACTTATAGCATGATAAGATGTATACAGGGCATATTATATAGTTTGGTATGCATAATATATGTTTGTATATGGATCCACCATAGCAGGCAACATGTGACGATTATGTAGTATGGGATGCATAACCACAATCATATGGATGCCCATTAACACGTTTTCTTTTCTCGTTGCATGCTATGTTATGTAGTATGGGATATATGTCATTTCATGTATACGCCGCTCATAGCATTCATTAAGGCTTTTTTTAGAATGCATTGCACTGCAAACATAGAATATCATCACATAAGCACGCGCGCTAAGTTAAGGTTTACAAGATGACACATGTACACACATTATTTTAAAAAAGAATAAAGAATCCATGCATTCAAATCATAAGTACATAAGTCAATAGGATGAGAGGATATCATCCTATGTATGACATAGCATCATTGTAAAGTCCTAGAGTAGGTTTGCAGCCAAAGCAAGTGTCTTTTATGTATGGTATATACTAAGTTGTGTTGCATAGTTGTAAGCTAGGATTTTGATGAGCCGTTCATTTGCCCTTTCAAGAATACTTCCAAAGCACCCTACGACAAGGTTGACTCCCCAGTCAGAGAGTCAGTCGTCAGGTTAGCAGAGTGATGCGTTGATCGAGATTCTGCGCCAGAGCAATGAGGCTCTATCGAGGCAGTTAGTTGCTATGCAATCACAAATTAAGTCTTTGTTATTTGCTGCTCCTGCGCAGTAACCCTTAGTGCCAGAACCTGTCAAAGGTCAGGTCGTACCTGGTACCCCTACTCCTCTGGTGCCCCCGGTGACGCTACTGCCACAGATGAATTTTATCTCGTATTTCCAACGACTCGGACCTCCCACCTATGACGGGAGAGCCGACATCATGGTTTTAGATGATTGGATCATCGCTATCGAGGAAATGTTCTCGTATTTGGGGATTGTAGAAGCCTAGAAGGTAATGATTGCAGCCTATCAATTAAAAGGCCTGGCAAAGAGTTTGTGGATTCGGGAAAATGAAAGCCTAAATAAGGGATGTTCATGGGAATCTTTTAAGAAGATGTTGTTGAAAAAGTTTCTACCCTCGGTCAAGCAAGACTGTATGATGATTAACTTCCTACATCTGAAGCAGAGACAGCTTATGGTGAGCGAGTACGAGATTGAGTTTAGTAAGTTGAGAAGATTTGCTCTTGATTTGGTAGCTTCAAAGGAGGGAAGAGTGAAACATTTCTTAGGAGGACTTAGAAGCGATGCTCAATAGTGGGCATGTGCTTATAGAGCTTAAAATTATGCTGAGGCAGTGGAAGCCGCACTGAAATTTGAGGCGATTGAAAATGCCAAAATTTGATTTGTCACAGTAAGGAAAGAGAAGAGGAAAGGTGTTGAGGATGGAAGCTCTGGGGAATCTGGTCCTTCTTCGAAGAAGAAAAGTGGAGAAATATATTGCTTCTGTAGTCGATCCGACCAGCTTTACAAAATGTGTTTCAAGAGTAATGACACTCTAAAGCAGCAGCAGGTGAACACCATCCAAGGCTCACCCAAGGGAGATCTTGTGTGCACATTCTATTCAAGGAAGGGTCATGACATGAGTCGTTATTGGTCGAAGGATAAGGATTGCTTCCAGTGCTGGCAGAAGGGGCACTTGAAGTCTACATGCCCCTAGGCTCAGTCCCCATTATTGCCTGCCCCAATCTGGGCTCTGCCGCCGCCACCAAACCAGGACAAAGGTAAAGGAAAGCTAACATTCGTCACCAGAGAGGAGGCTCAGACCTCTACCCAAGTGATATAAGGTTATATTCTAGTTTAACTTTTACTCTCCATTATTTTTCCTAGTTTTTGTTCATTTAGATACGCGTGATATGCTTTTAGGGGAGTTTTAGGTGAAGAATAGGTGGGCGCACGTTCTTTTTTGATTTGGGGGCCACACTTTACATCGTGGAACGAAGTTTTTTAGACTAACATCATTTGAAAGTGGATCAATTAGGAGTTTCCTTCAACGTCAGGCTACCCTCCAGAGATCTTGTGATATCTAATCAAGGAATTCAGAGATGCCCTATTTGTCTAGGAGATTTCCTAGCTGAATCGGATCTGATGGTATTGGATCTGTACAACCCCGTATTTGCAGAGTAAGGATCCCAAGCACGGCATAAGGCCTGCTTAGAGGTTTTAAGCTTTTGAGTTGTTTTGCACTCTAAGGGGCCAATTTTGGCTTGACCTTGAGGATATACTAGTAGGGGGAGGAAAGATTTGCCTCCCCCCTTGCCCACTTCTTTGAGGGTAGGGTGCGACAAGTTGGTCGGCACCCCCCGATAAGATAAAGTGCGAGGTGGGGGCAGCGGGGTCGACTTGAGACCAAGGTCTCATCCCCCTTGCCCCTTAGCCCTGAGAAGGGGTGAGACCGGCCGGCCAGGCGGGGTCTCGCTCGCGCAGCCAGCTCGACGGGAGAGACCGCCGGCCAGGCGGGTTCTCGCCTGCGAGGCCAGCTCGCCGGGCGAGACCGCCGGCCAGGCAAGTTCTCGCCCGCGAGGCCAGCTCGCCGGGCGAGACCACTGGCAAGACGAGTTCTCGCTTGCGAGGCCAGCTCGCCGGCCGAGACCGCCGGCCAGGCGGGTTATCGCCCGCGAGGCCAGCTCGCCGGGCAAGACCGCCGGCAAGACGGGTTCTCGCCCCCGAGGCAAGCTCGCCGGGCGATACCGCCGGCCAGGCGGGTTCTCGCCCGCGAGGCCAGCTCACCGGGCGAGACTGCCGGCCAGGCGGGTTCTCGCCCATGAGTCCAGCTCACCGGGCGAGACCGCCGGCCAGGCGGGTTCTCGCCTGCGAGTCTAGCTCCCTCGTCTCGGGTGTCCAAGGGGGCTGGGGGTGTGGTTTGGCCTCCTCTCGCCGTTGGACCTCTTTGGGACGTGCTTTTACCCTTTTACCTCTGGGGTGGAATTTCTCTCTTTGCCCCCCGGTGTGGAGGTTTTCTATTGTCCTGAGGCATATTTTCCTTAGGGGCATTTTGGTCATTTTACCTCCAGGACTTGGGAAAACTATAAATAGACCCCCTTGGGTGCCTTTAGAGAGATGAGTTTTTCCTTACCTCCTCCTCCCTTAGCTTCTTCTTGGTGGAGTAGAGAGAGCTCTCCAAGGCGCCCAACCTAGCCCTTTGGTGAGGGAGGGGAAGGGTTCCTGTGACCTTCCGGGTGTGTTGTGGGACCTCCGCGCTAGAGCCGATGGTCTTTTCGTAGTTTCCTAAGTCTTCATCCCGTGACGTTCCCCCGAGTGTAGTAGGTGTGAGGTCACCCCTCTTTTGGGACCCCGAACTCCAGGAGAGACCAGTTTTTGGTTTCAACATTTTTGTGCGGTGAGCGTGGAGAGTGACCAGCACAGAAGATCTCGGGAGAGTGTCATGGCTGGAGATAAGGGAAGTAGTGATGACCTCGGTGGTCCCCCCAACATAGGACCCTTCGTAGGAAGGGAAGAGTTCAGGGCTTCAATCTCTGGCCCACTGCATTGACAGGTTCTAGGAGGAGGTCCTTGACATCCAAGAGGTTCCAGGGTATGCCCTCCAGATGGCGTTCACGGTGGGGTTGCGCGAAGGGTTCTTCAAGATGAGCTTGACCCAGAAGACCCCCCTTTCGTTCGAGGAGCTGATTGAACGAGCTGTAGAGGAGATAGCCATGGAGGCAGCCAACCCGGCCTTTGTTAAGAAGTTGGCAAAGTTGACGGAGGTGGAGTCAAGAGAGCAAGGTGGCTTAAGGCACTAGGAAGGAAGGCGGAGAGAGGAGCAGAGAGCCCAGGTATTCCCGAGACTGGAGGGTCCGGAGCCAGGCTGGAGGAAACAGGGAGGACCTACCCATGGTCCAGGAAGAGCTCTCATCCAGGATGGGGGGAACTTTCATTGGGTCCAGGGGAGGTTCAACTTCCAGAGGTAAGCCCCGACACAGCTCCTACCCCCACCACAGCAAGCCTTGGAAATAGGTGAAGGAAGAAGAGGCAACAGGAGAGATTGCCGGACCCGCCGAAGGGGGGGGGAGGAGGAGTGTTGTTGTACTGTAACTTCCACCAAACGGAGGGTCACGCCACGGCTACCTACCCTGAGTTCCTGGAGGTGAGGGGAGCGGAAGCTCCAGCCAAGCAACAGCCACCAGAGCGGGTTGAAGCTCTGCCCCAAAGCAGAGGAGATGGAGAAGATCAGGGAGAGCCTGAGCAGGATGGAGGTGTCCAGTGGGATGGAATCCGAGGATGACCACCATTCCCAGATCCCCTTAAGAGGCTTCGCCTCGACGGAGTCATGTACCATTTTCTTATGTTGTAATGAGTCCAGCTCCCGACAAGCTGAGTCGGGGGGGGGGGGGGGGTCATGTAACCCATCTTTTTCCCCCTTTTTAGGATGTTGGAATTGATAGAACTTAGGTGACATTCCAAATCCCACCCCCCGAGAAGACCTCATCATGCCAGGCTCTCACTAGCTGTATGGGTCGAGGGTACCTCGGGGAACCCAGTTCCTTATCTACGATGATGGTCTCGCTGTCAGGTTCCCACTAGCTGGTAGGTCCGGTGGTACCTCTCGTGGATGCCCAATTCATTTTCTCCGATGATGGTCCCGCTGCCAGGCTCCCACTAGCTGGCAGGTCCGGTGGTACCTCTCGTGGAAGCCCAGTTCCTTTGTTCTGATGATGGTCCCGCTGCCAGGCTCCCACTAGCTGGCAGGTCTGGTGGTACCTCTCGTGGAAGCATAGTTTCCTTGCTCCGATGACGGTCCCGCTACCAGGCTCCCGCTATCTGGTAGGTCCGGTGGTACCTCTCTTGGAATCCCAATTCCTTTGCTCCGATGATGGTCCTGCTGCTAGGCTCCCACTAGTTGATAGGTCCGGTGGCACCTCTCATTGAAGCCCAAGTCCTTTGCTCCGATGATGGTCCCACTGACAGGCTCCTACTAGCTGACAGGTCCGGTGGTACCTCTCGTGGAAGCCCAGTTCCTTTGCTCCGATGATGGTCACGCTGTCAGGCTCATACTAGATAGCAGGTCTGGTGGTACCTTTCGTGGAAGCCTAGTTCCCTTGCTCCGATGATGGTCCCACTGCAAGGCTCCCGCTAGCTGGTAGGTTCGGTGGTACCTCTCGTGGAAGCTTAGTTCCCTATCTCCGATGGTGGTCCCGCTGCCAAGCTCCCGCTAGCTGGTAGGTCCGGTGGTACCTATCATGGAAGCCCAAGTCTTTTGCTCCGATGATGGTCCCGCTGTCAGGCTCCAACTAGCTTATAGGTCCGGTGGTACCTCTGGTCGAAGCCCAGTTCCTTTGCTCCGATGATGGTCCCGCTGTCAGGCTCCCACTAGCTAGCAGGACTGGTGGTACCTCTCGTGGAAGCCTAGTTCCCTTGCTCCGATGATGGTCCCGCTGCTAGGCTCCCGTTAGCTGGTAGGTTTGGTGGTACCTCTCGTGGTAGCCTAGTTCCCTTGCTCCGATGATGGTCCTGCTGCCAGGCTCCAGCTAGCTGGTAGGTCCGGTGGTACCTCTCGTAGAAGCCTAGTTCCTTTGCTCCAATGATGGTCCTGCTGTCAGGCTCCCACTAGCTGGTAGGTCCGGTGATACCTCTCGTGGAAGCCCCATTCCTTTTATCCGATGACGATCCCACTGCTAGGCTCCCGCTAGCTGGTAGGTCCGGTGGTACATCTCGTGGAAGCCCAGTTCCCTTGCTCCGATGACGGTCTCGCTGTCAGGCTCCCACTAGCTGGTAGGTCCGGTGGTACCTCTTGTGGAGGCCCAGTTCCATTGCTCTGATGATGGTCCCGCTGTCAGGCTCCCACTAGCTTGTAGGTCCGGTGGTACCTCTCGTGGAAGCCCAGTTCCTTTGCTCCGATGATGGTCCCGCTTTCAGGCTCCCACTAGCTGACAGGTCCGGTGGTACCTCTCGTGGAAGCCCAGTTCCTTTGCTTCGATGATGGTCCTGCTGCCAGGTTCCCATTAGCTGGCAGGTCCGGTGGTACCTCTCGTGGAAGCCTTGTTCCCTTGCTCCGATGACGGTCCTGCTGCAAGGCTCCCGCTAGCTGGTAGGTCCGGTGGTACCTCTCGTGGAAGCCCAGTTCCTTTGCTCCGATGATGGTCCCGCTGCAAGGCTCCCACTAGTTGGTAGGTCCGGTGGCACCTCTCGTGGAATCCCAAGTCATTTGCTCCGATGATTGTCCTGCTGTCAAGCTCCCACTAGCTGACAGGTCCGGTGGTACCTCTCGTGGAAGCCCAGTTCCTTTCCTCCGATGATGGTCCCGCTGTCAGGCTCCCACTAGCTGACAGGTCCGGTGGTACCTCTCATAGAAGCCCAGTTCCTTTGCTCCGATGATGGTCCCGCTGTCAGGCTCCCACTAGCTGGTTGGTCCGGTGGTACCTCTCATGGAAGCCCAGTTCCTTTGCTTCGATGATGGTCCCGCTGTCAGGCTCCCACTAGCTGACAGGTCCAGTGGTACCTCTCGTGAAGACCAAATGTTTTTCACCCCGAGGTGGTCTCGTCACCCAGGCTCCCATTAGCTGGCATGAAAGGTTGACCCCTCGGGGTGGCAAGTGTTTTTCACCCCCAGGTGGTCTCGTCACCTAGGCTCCCATTAGCTGGATTGAGAGGTTGACCCCTCGGGGATGCTAAGTGTTTTTCACCCCCAGGTGGTCTCGTCACCTAGGCTTTTATTAGCTGGCTTGACAGGTTGACCTCTCGGGAAGGCTGTGTTTTCAACCCTTAGGGGGTCTCGTCACCCAGGCTCTCATCAGCTAGCATGGCAGGATGACCCCTCGAAAGATGCCTCATAGTTTTTCGACACCGCGAGAGTAAGCTACACTCAGCAAATACATTGAGTTGGACTTTCTTTTCGAGCTTGTACAACCCCGAAAAGAGTGGGGATTGTGTACAACCCCGTATTCCCGGAGTAAGGATCCCAAGCACGGCATAAGGCCTGCTTATAGGTTTTATGCTTTTGAGCTGTTTTGCACTCTAAGGGGCCAATTTTTGCTTTACCTTGAGGATGTACTAGTAGGGGAAGGAAAGATTTGCCTCCCCCCTTGCCCCATTCTTTGAGGGTCGGGTGCGACAAGTTGGTCGGCACCCCCCGACGAGATAAAGTGCGAGGTGGGGGCAGCGAGGTCTACTGGAGACCAAGGTCTCGTCTCCCCTGCCCCTTAGCCCCGAGCAGGGGTGAGACCGGCCGGCCAAGCGGGGTCTCGGTCGCACAGCCAGCTCACCGGATGAGACCGCTGGCCAAGCGGGTTCTCGCCCGTGAGGCCAGCTCGCCGGGCGAGACCGCCGGTCAGGCGGGTTCTCGCCCGCGAGGCCAGCTCGTCGGGTGAGACCGCCAGCAAGACGGGTTCTCGCCCGCAAGGCCAGCTCGCCGGGCGAGACCGCCGGCCAGGCGGGTTCTCGCCCGTGAGACCAGCTCGCTGAGCGAGACCGCCGGCAAGACGGGTTCTCGGCCGCGAGGCCAGGTCGCCGGGCGAGACCGTCAGCTATGCGGGTTCTCGCCCGCGAGGCTAGCTGTCCGGGCGAGACTGCCGGCCAAGCGTGTTCTCGCCCTCGAGTCCAACTCGCCGGGCGAGACCGCCGGCCAGGCGGTTTCTCCCCTGCGAGTCCAGCTACCTCGTCTCGGGTGTCCAGGGGGGGCTGGGGGGTGTGGTTTTGCCTCCTCTCTCCCTTGGACCTCTTTGGGACATGCTTTTACCCTTTTACCCCCGGGGTGGAATTTCTCTCTTTGCCCCCGGTGTGGAGGTTTTCTATTGGCCCGAGGCATATATGCCTTAGGGGCATTTTGGTCATTTTACCCCCAGGACTTGGGAAAACTATAAATAGACCCCCTTGGGTGCCTTTGGAGAGATGAGTTTTTCCTTACCTTTTCCTCCCTTAGCTTCTTCTTGGTAGAGTAGAGAGAGCTCTCCAAGGCGCCCAGCCTAGCCTTTGGTGAGGGAGGGGAAGGGTTCATGTGACCTTCCGGGTGTGTGGTGGGACCTCCGCGCTAGAGCCGAGGGTCTGTTCGTAGTTTCCTAAGTCTTCATCCCGTGACGTTCCCCCGAGTGTAGTAACTATGAGGTCACCCCTCTTTTGGGACCCCGAACTCCACGAGAGACCAGTTTTTATTTTCAAAAGGACTTAGCAGATTTCGACGTGATTTTGGGCATAGACTGGTAGTCAAAGTATGATGCGGTCATCCAGTGCAAGGCAAAGTGACTGGAATAAAAGATGGACAACAGCCGACCTATGAGTGTCCGATGTAGGCTTGCAGGTTGACACCGAAATATATCTACGGGCTAGCACGCTTATCTCTCTACGATCCAAAATACTATAACCGCACAACCGTTCTACGTCGCACCACATTATTAATTTTATTAATTATATGCTAGCGTACGGGTAGACAAACCGTTAGGGATCGAACAAAAGCGATATGTGGTTATCCAATCGAGCTAAAAAGACCAATATTGGGTTCGACCGAGCTGTGTTGTACCAAAAGAGATCTACTGAAAAGTTTCGATTCGGAAAGGGTAGATCTCTTCCAACAAAAGTCTAAAGAGGTTCGCTAAACCTTCTCGTATATCAAATGAAAATAAAGAAGAACTACACTAACTAGAGAAAGATAACCACGATGGATCATTGCTATAAAAATTCAACGCAAAAGATAAACCCCCACAAGAATATTTGTAGGGAAAGAATCACACAAGAGTGGAATTATTTTTGTTTCCCAAATTGGAATAGATGATTCTGATTACTCTCTACTTGGATCGTCCTTCAACGGCTCCACCAGAGTGGTGCTGGATAGGTATGAAATCTTTTCTGCCTTCGTCGCTTCACGCCGGAGTTGAGGTCCACAAGAAGGCAACCCTTGCCTTAGCCGATTTATGCAAGGAGATGGGTGATCAGTTTTTGGTGAGGGAGATAGTGGTAGTCGGGTTTGTAATAAAGAGGATGGACGACCTTGGTGTGGTTGAAGAGGGGTCGGTTTTGTAAGAGGAGGTGGTGGATGAAAAGGTGGCTCGGGTTTGTGGAAGAGGAGGGGGCTCAGATTTGAAGGAGGAGGTTGGTGGTCGGCTAGAGGGTGGAGGTTGGTGGCCCAAACTTATTGTTGTTGCAAGGAGGAGGAAGAGGCTAGGGAGGGCTTCTAGGTGGCTCGGTTTTGCAAGAAGAAGAGGGGAGAGTGGAAGAGGACGGCGACCAAGTGTGGGAGAGGAAGAGTGTGGTCGAAATTGCCATGGAGGAAGGAGGGGAAAATCTTAAACAAGATTAGGATTTTATTTTCTTATCATTCACTAATGAAATCATGAAACAAGGTAGCCTTATATAGGCTTTACATCAATCAACATGGCTATATGCAGACCACATAAAGAAAAAAACAACATTGTTTTAAACATTACATGAGATTGAGATAAACATTGCAATAATAAAATAATGATTCTAATAATTATTTTAGATTGGTTTGCGCCGCGGGCGGATATTTTGGCATATCTCCACATGTTCATCACGACACCGCAAGTCTTTGTTTAGAGGCGGAGAAATATCATCTATAAGCACGCCGTCATCCTCTTGAACATGTTAAGGGCCGTCGTCTCCATCAATCCTCCCCCGCTCAAAAGTACTCATCACCGATGAGTAGATCTGAATGTATCGGTGTGGGAAAGCATCATCCATTAGAACCACGATTTGTCAAGCAACACCACTACGAGAGGAGAGCATGTTGGAACACCCTATTACTAAATTGGGTAAGGATCACTATGTTTGTCTTAGGAAACCAGGTTGACCTAGTTGTATAGTTGTAAAGGTCAACATTAGAATGAGTTTAGGGCTTAGAACTTAGGTTTGAAGCTGCCCCCAGGACCATTCCAATATCAAGGATATAGAGCCAAGTCTAAGGCAATTTTCGTCGAACTCTGGTCGACGAAACGTCGAGCTTAGTTCGACGCTCTCTGAGCTCAACTTCGATAAATCGTCGAACTCCAGTCGACGATCTTCGAGCTCAGATCGACGATCTGCTTTCAGACAATTTTGTTTAGTCGTCGAACTGCATTCTACGTTTTTCTAGCTCAGGTCGATGATCTCTCTTCAGCTATTCTTCAGGTCGCTTAGCTCGGTTCGACGATCTTCGAGCTCAGTTCGACGTTTTTTGTCTGTTTGATCTATTTCCCTCTCTGAGCTCAGTTCGACGATAGTAGAGCTCAGATCGATGATTTTTCTGAGAGATCAACGATTCTAAGGATTCAAATGCTGCCAGTCTTTGGAATGTTTTTGATATCTCTCAGCATTTATGTTAAGGAGATCTGCCAGCCATTTGTCTTTATTCTGGAGCAAGTTTCATGGAATTATTCAGGGAATGTTTTATTGGACCTTCCTCTAGAAGACAAGACTCTTTATGGAAGACATTTATGCCTGCCAACGGCTATCTTTGACAATATTCTTTTTGAGAATAAGATCTTCCTTTTCATCTTCAGTCAGACAAGAACACACACAACAACATACACAGAGAACACAACAAGAAGAATTAAGCTGTGACAGATAACAAGTGATCAATTCTGAAGAATCAGAATAACAATATTTTTGCCTACAGAAAAGTGATCACAGCCTCATCTCAAGAACTCCAGACACCTCTTCTTTCAGCCTTTTTGCTGAAACAATCCTTTGCTGGAGATCTAAAGTTCTGAAGGCCTATCACCCTAGAGCAAAGCTTCCATTCCTGAACCTGTCTACAACTCAGGGGGAGCTTTGACAACAAAAGATCCACTAGTCTTCTCTCATTTGATTTGAGAACAGAGAAGACAACTTCACCTCTTTATTTTTTCTTTTTCTGCTGTAAAAGGGTTCTTGAACTCCCTTCAAAAGTTCTGTCTGGTTCTGAGAGCCTTGTCAAAACTCAGTGGTGGCAAGACACCTTATCAAAAAATCCAGTTTTGGTTTTTGAGCACCTTATCAAAAGCTCATTGGTGTCAGGACACCTGATCAACTCATCCTGAGTGGATTCCTACCAAGGGTGGTAGAAGAGTGGATGTACCCAGGTTTTTGGGGAACCACTATATTTCCTTGTGTCTTCTGGGTTGTTTGTGTGATTGGTTTGCTGTGTGCTGTGCTCTTTACTTCTTTGTTTTTAACTCTTTACTAACACTCTACACTATACTATAAATTGAATTTTATATTTGCTGATCAATTTCAACTGTGAAATTAATTTAAATAAACTCTATTCACCCCCCCTCTAGAGTTGAGATAGATCTTACCCTCACTTTCAATTGGTATCAGAGCCAGGTTTGTTGCTCACACAGGCTAACACCTGAACCAAAAGATCCTTGATAATATCAATCTCTTAAGAGGGTTATTTTCTTTATATCTTATATTATTCAAAGACAAGGCACAGAACAAGGATTATTCAAGCACCAGACCTCCAGTGTGCAATCTATCTAAGTTTGCACTCTTGAAGGCAAGGATTAGATTATACATGAACTCTATTGATGAAGATATTTTCAACTCTGTCTTGACAGTTTGTCCAAGTCCACCTACAAGCTCAAGCACAAATGCTGTTCCTCCTCCCTCAGGAACAGATGCTGAAATTAAAAGATGGAAGACTGCAGATGCCAAGGCTATAAACATCTTTGCTCAAACAATGTCTGATGAGATTTTTCAGAAGGTAGCTGAATGCAACTCAGCTAAAGAAGTATGGGACAAACTCTCAGAAATTGAATCAGGATCTGCTGATGAGAGAAAAGACAGAAGATCTCACCTCATAACCCAATATGAGAACTTCAAGAAAGGAGAAGCTGAGTCAGTTGCAGACATGTACAACAGATTAAGTCTGATTGTCAATGAGCTAAAGACTTTGGATAAAGAAATCTCATTGACTGAGCTTAATGACAAGATCCTAATGTGCTTCCCCAGCACTTGGGATCCAAGAGTCTGGCCAATCAAAGATGCCAGAAGTCTAAATGAAATCACTACTGAAGCTCTCCTAGGCAAGCTCAAATCTTATGAGCTGCTCATCAAGAACAGAGAAGAAGAACAGAAGGCTGCCTCACCAGTCTCAAAGAAAGAGAAGTCAATAGCTTTCAAAGCCATTGAGAATCAGCCTGAAGAAAAGCTCACAGGAAATGAGGAGTTGGTCAGCCTACTGGCCAAAAGATTTTACAAACTGGCCAGAAAAGACTTCAGAAAAAGGCCATACAAAGGACATGATAAACCAAGGTATGATAAGTCAAATAATGATAAAGAAATTATATGCTTTGGCTGTAGGAAACCAGGCCACATTGTGCCTGACTGTCCAGAAAACAAGAACAAGGACAGAAAGGATAGAAGAGAAAGAAGGAAAGAGAAAGACTTCAAAAAGAACAGCTCAGACAAAGCCTCCTCCAGCAAGAACAAACATACAAGGAAGGGCTTTGTTGCTGAGACATGGAGTGAGACAGAAGAGGATTCTAAAACTTCATCCAGCTCCAGTGATGATGAAGATGATGCAGATGAAAAAGAATTTTGCATGATGGCTATCAATGCCTCACAGCAAAACTCTGATGCATAATCAGATTCAGACTCAGAAACTCAACCAGAAGAAGATCAGGTAATCAACTCTTTTGATTTTAATTCTGAGGACTTTAAAATTGAATTTAAGACATTGTGTTTGGACTTACTAAAATCTGAGAAAGAGATAATCTCTCTCAGAAACAAATTATCTGAATACAGTGTCCTAAACTCAAATAACCTCAAACTCTCTGAGGAGTTAGAATGCTGTAGGGAGGAGATAGCTTCACTGAAAAGTGAACTATCAAAGGCCAAAAAGTTTGAAGAATCCCTAAATGGGAGAAGTATCAGACTGATGGACATTACAAGCACAGTGAACTCTAGATTTAATAGTACACTGGGCTTGGGTGCCTCATCCAGCCAACCTATAATATTAATAACTCCAATCAAATTTGTCAGCGACAAAGGAAAGGGAGTAATAGAGGTAGCTAGGAAGAATGCAGATCTGCCAGAGAAAATTTCAGTTCAACAGATTGCGTCGAGCAGAGCTCGACGATCGTCAAACAGAGCTCGACGATCGTCGAACAGAGCTTGACGGTCTAACCCAAAATCGTCGACCTCTGCTCAACGATATCCAGACTCTGAACTTCAGTATAATCGATCTTCGAACAGAGATCAACGATCTGACCTAAGATCGTCGACCTCAGTTCGACGTTCGTCGAACAGAGATCAGGTCTGTTAACATTCCTTCAATGGCACATCTAGATTCAATCCTAGAAGTCCCACATCCCAAGGCTTTAACCCCTATACTGAATGGATAGTACCTCCTAGGAGATACCATCCTGAAGGCTATAAGAGTCAACCTGAGATGTCTTATATTTCTGAATTCAAAGGATATCAGCCTAGGCTCAAGGTTAACTAGGTCAAAAACAAATAAGCTGTTCATGTGCAGGTGAAGACCTATCCAGTATCTAACCAACAATGGTATCTGGATAGTGGGTGCTCAAAGCACATGACAGGGAACAGGGAGAACCTATCATCCTTCATAACCAAACTTGGACCCAAAGTGATTTTTGGTGATTCAAATTTTGGCCAAACCAAAGGATATGGTGCTGCTCAAATAGGCTCAGTCACTTTCAAGAAGGTGGCATATGTAGAAGGAATGAAGCTCAATCTGATAAGTATCAGTCAGCTATGTGATGAAGGATACAGGGTGACTTTCAACAAATCCCCGTGCAAGATCAAGTCAGAGGATAACACAACTGTGTTTACAGGTAAAAGGATAGGTAACATTTACTTAGTAGATTTTCTTTCATCTAAAGTAGACATCTGTTTATTCAATTCCATATCTAAGCCAAATGTTTTATGGCATAAGAGATTAGGACATCTAAACCTTAGAACCATTGCCAAGCTCTCCAAGGAAAACCTTGTTAGAGGACTACCTTCTGGCCCCTACAAGAAGGAAGGAATCTGCAGGGCTTGTCAATTAGGCAAGCAAACTAAAAATACCTTTAAGTCACTTAATAAGAGTGATTCACCTAGGATTCTGTATTTGTTGCACATGGATCTTTTTGGACCCATATCAGTACAAAGCCTAGGAGGGAAGTCCTATACTTTAGTGATTGTAGATGACTTCTCAAGATTCACATGGGTATTCTTTCTGAGGAAGAAGTCTGATAACTATAAGTGTTTGACAGAGTTTCTCAAATATATACAGATTGAGTTCAACACTCACATTGCCCTGATCAGAAGTGATCATGGGACAGAGTTTGATTCTCTTCTTATGCAAGAGTTCTGTCAAAGTAAAGGGATCAGACACACTTTCTCAGCTCCTAGAACTCCTCAACAAAATGGGGTAGCTGAAAGGAAAAATAGAACCCTAATTGAATCTGTTACTACATTGTTGACAGATGCTCACCTACCTCTATCCTTTTGGGCTGAGGCAGTGAACACCTCCAACTATGTGCTAAACAGAAGCCTGATACATAAACTAATGGGCAAGACTCCCTATGAATTGCTCAAAAGGAAGAAACCTAAAATAGATTATTTTAAAATTTTTTGCTGTACTTGTTATATTCATAATAATGACAAGAAGTATCTAGCAAAATTCCAAGCTAAAGCTGATGAAGGAGTGTTTCTGGGATACTCTATGATCAGCAAGGCATATAGGGTATATAATAAATCTTCTTATAAAATTGAAGAATCTGTTCATGTTACTTTTGATGAGACTAACATGTGTTATAAGGAGAAGTCTACTTCTACCATAGAACCTTTGCAGGTACACTCTATTTCAGAAAGTATGGACAGATTACAGGTTAAAGAAGAGAATACAACCTCTCAACAAAAGATTGAGAGCAGTGATGAGGAAGAAGAAGTTGAACCTCTTGAAGAAAATCATCCTAAAGGGCCAGTTGTTATTCCACAAGAGGAAACAACAACAATGGTTGGTGAACAATCAACACCCCCCATTGATTTAGTAACAACAAGAGATTATCCAATCACCCAAGTAATTGGAGAGATCTCAGCTAGTGTACAAACTAGAAATCAGGTCAACCAGAACCTGATGCACACTTGCTTCCTATCTCAAGTTGAGCCTCAATCCATTCAAGATGCAGAGCAAGATCCACACTGGATCATTGCAATGTAAGAGGAGTTGCATCAATTTGAAAGGAATAAGGTTTGGGAACTAGTGCCTAAGCCAAAGGATCACTCCATTATTGGAACAAAGTGGGTGTTCTGAAACAAGCTGGATGATCAAGGAGTTATTGTCAGAAACAAGGCAAGGCTAGTTGCTCAAGGCTACTCTCAACAAGAAGGAATAGACTATGACCAGACCTTTGCACCAGTTGCAAGGTTAGAGGCCATTAGAATATTCCTAGCTTATGCGGCTCACAAAGGCTTCAAGGTTTACCAGATGGATGTGAAGAGTGCATTTCTCAATGGGGACATCAAAGAGGAAGTCTATGTTAGACAACCTCCAGGTTTTATCTCTCTAACTCACCCTGATTATGTTTTCAAATTTCATAAAGCATTATATGGTCTCAAGCAAGCTCCTAGAGCATGGTACGAGACCCTAGCATGCTTTCTTCTGGAAAATGATTTTGTTAGGGGGAGAGTAGACCAAACTCTTTTTATTAGAACCCATAAGTCCCACACCCTACTAGTAGAAATTTATGTAGATGATATCATATTTGGATCTACTGATTCAAACTTGTGCAGAAAGTTTTCCAAACTGATGCATTCCAAATTTGAAATTTGTAGCATGGGTGAGCTCTCCTTCTTCTTAGGATTGCAAGTAAAACAGCATGTTGAGGGCATATTTATTTCCTAAACCAAGTATGCTAAAGAATTGGTTAAGAGATTTGGTATGTCTGAGGCATCTTGCATGAAAACACCCATGCCTACCAATGCTGTATTGGATGCTAATGAACATGGGAAACCAGTTGATCAGACAACATATAGAGCAATGATTGGCTCTCTATTGTACCTTACAGCCAGTAGACCAGATATAATGTTTGCTACATGCATATGTGTTAGATTCCAAGTTAGCCCTAGAGAGTCACACCTAACATTAGTTAAAAGGGTTCTTAGATATGTAAAAAGTTGTCCAAATCTAGGACTCTGGTATCCAAAAGACTCAGGATTTGAATTAACTGGATTTTCAGATGCTGATTATGCTGGATGCAGAATAGACAGGAAAAGCACCAGTGGAACATGTCAGTTCCTTGGTGACAGACTTGTCTCTTGGTTTTGTAAGAAGCAAACATTTGTGTCAACCTCAACTGCTGAAGCTGAATATATGGCTACAGGCAGTTGCTGTTCACAAATATTGTGGATACAAAATCAGCTCATAGACTATGGCTACAACTTAGAGAAGTCTAAAATTTTTTGTGATAATACTAGTGCTATCTCTATAGCACAAAATTCAGTCCTCTATAGTAGGACAAAACATATAGAGATTAGGCATCACTTTCTAAGGGATAATGTAGAGAAAAACAAAATAGAACTTCAATATATCCCTACTGATTTGCAAAGGGGAGATATTTTCACCAAGCCTTTGGATGAAAAGAAACACAGTTTCTTCCTAAATCAGTTAGGCATGTTAGATGGAGGAAGCCTAAACTAATTTACAACATTTTTTGAAAAGTTAAAACAGACCAAGACTAGGCTAAAAAATCAGTTCTTTTGTGTTTGTAGAATAGGCTTGGTCTCTGATCTGCGCTCGACGTTTTCCCAGAAATCGTCGAACGTAGATCGACGTTTTTCTAAAAATCGTCGATCAGAGATCGACGTTTCCAAAATCGTCGATCTGAGTTCAGCGCCTCCGTTAGCTCCAGGTTTTCTCTCCTTCTGTTCAGAGGCCGTCGAGCTGAGCTAGACGCTTCTCAACATCGTCTAACGAAGATCGACGATATTGACGTCTCTTCAGATTCCCTCTGTAGCCCAAATCGTCGAGCTGAGATCGATGCTTCGTCGAACTGAGCCCAACAATTTTCCGTTTCGCCGTAGAACCCTAATATAAAATCATTTCTTCAGCCGTCGTTCATCTCTTGCGCTTTTATACTCTCTGCAACTTTCTTCGTTTTCCCTCCAAATCTTCTACGCATGGTCGTGTTCGGTTCTTTGTTGCAGGTAAAAATGGCTGGCTCCAATACTGCAATCTCCAAAATGAAATTTGACACCGGATTTGATATCGACATGAACTCGTTTGATGGAAGCGATCAACGCTTCAAGGATATTCTTAATCTATTCAGAGATCAGCAGCTATCGCAAATAATGACTACCAGAATGAAGATTGCGTCAGAAGAGATAAATGAGTGGTGTTATACAGCGACAGATGAGAATGAGAACTCTGTCGTCGGCTTCATAAAAGGGACTCAGGTACAATTGTCCCCCACCCTTTTAACTGAAGTTTTTCATCTTAGTTCTGGAGAAGATTCCATAGAGTTATCTGGAGAGGAATATGACACCATGCTTGATAGAATGAGTCACAATGCTGTGAACCCTAACAAACTGCTGAAGAAAAATTTGTCGATAGAATTCCAATTTTTGGCCGATGTAGTTGGGAAAGTGCTTCGGGCCAAGCACTCAGCCCATGATACCATATCAAGATATCAATTTTGTTTAATGGGAGCTCTGCTTGATAAGAAACATCTAGACTGGGGATCAATTTTCTTCAACCTGATTAAGAAGAAGCTGAGTAAGACTGCTGTCAGTTTTGGGAGAATTCTAGGGGTCTATCTGAATTCCAGATGCCCTGAGCTGCTAACCTCTTCTAGGATGTTCATTAATGCATCCAAGAGGCTCTCCTGTGCCCTTTTCAGCAAATGGGACAGGCAGATTGTAAACCCCGCCAGAGCTGCTGCACCACTATCTTCAGGCACCAAGACTGTCTCAGTCACTCCACCTCTGGTCTCTGCCCCGGTAGAAGTGTTGCCAGCTTCTCCTCCTCCTCCAGCTGTCTCTATCCCAGCCACTTCATCCTCACCTCCAATCACCACCATATTGGTATCTTCCCCCATTAACATTTCTTCACCAGTTTCATCCCCTCCAGCATCTACCTCAGAGGAATTCCATCCTCTCTTCTCTTACCAAATCTTCACCTCTCCATCATTTTCCTTGGCAGATGATTCCTTTATGGATGATTCTCCCTCCTCTTCCCTTGATCCTCCCTCCACCTCCGCATTCCAACAAATGCTGCAAGAAATTCTATCCCAACCATCCTTCACACCTTCCCTTGCCTCACCTATCTACACCTCAACATCTTCAATCTCCTCCATTCCCCTCTCAGAGCCATCCATTCCCAGACCTCCTATACCATCACTCTCCATGCCACCAGCTCCAGCCATCATCCTTCCAACAACCTTCTCTCCTACCTCTGCTCAAGCCCCTCTTGAGCATGTAGATCTATCAGCCCTGGTAGATAGGTTATATGAGCTGCTAGCTCTTAAGCTAACCTCATTACTGGAGACCACTCTGGCTCCACTCCTTACCCATGTCAAGGAGCTGTCTTCCAAGCTCTCCTCCTTCATTCCCTCTCAGGCAATTACCTCTTCTGGGTGCCTTGACTCAGTTCTCCCTGAATCCAGGCAGGGGGAGATGCCTTCTGAAGTAGTGGTTGTGCCTGAGTCTGCTCCAGCTCCTTCTCCTGCTTTTGCAATGGACCTCCAGAGCTTGCTCTCTATGTTTGATACAGTTTACTTCAGATCTTTGCCAGTTCCTCATACTGAAGACTTGTCTAAGGCCATTGTGCCTATTTCTGTCTGTGATCCCAGCCAAATTGAAGCATATATAAATTCCTGGAAGGCTGTGGATGTTTATGTTTCCATCTCTGATGCTGCTACTAAGGCCATTGTGCCTCTTGTTGTTGAAGCTGCTGCTGCTGTTACTGAAGATACTGAAATGGTTCCTGTATTTGAAGATACATCTGCTGTTGAAGAAGTTGCTTCTTACCTAGAAGATCCTGCACCTGCTGTTGTTACTGCTCTTACTGCTGCTGTTGCTTCAAAAGTTCCTTCTGCTCAAATTTCTGATGCTGCTCCTGCCCTGACTGCTGATAAGTTGAAGTTACAAGAGAAATTCATAAAAAGCATTGATGATTTGTATGACAAACCTCAAAGTTCAGAGAGTGATCAATTCCAAACTGATTCAGATGACTCTACAAATACTATTGCCAAGAAGAGGAAGGCCAGAAGCAAGGCCATGATGTCAGTCCCCCCAGCTCAGGCAAAGGATTCTAATGACATTCCCTACTATATTCTACATGACTGCCCCATATCTGAGCCATGGATGCAGTATTCCAAGAACCAATCAAAGGCTATGAAGAAGAGAAGGAAGCTGAATAAGTATGAAAAAGGATCTTCTCAGTATCAGCCTCCTCCTCCTCCTCCTCCAGATTCTGGTTCAGGCTCAGCCTCTCAAGCTCCAGCTTCCAGGCAAAGCTCCTCCCAGTCGTATCAGAAATACTATCAAAGGGGGCAACATCAAAGGGGATATCAGTCTAGAAGGGGCCAATATAGAGGAAGCCAGAGAGGGCACATATTTCATCAAAAGGAAGGACAAGGGCATACTGATTCTACTTCAGGTCCTTTCCCTTATAAGCTAAAAGATGCAGTTGTCTCCAGGACTCCTCCTACTGATTCTGAGTCCATCAACAGATATGAACCTCCTGTTTCATTTGAGGATCCTGAGAACAACCCCTTATCCTGGACAGCTAGAATGAAAGAGTTGGCTGCTCTTGATCAAATAAAAAAAGCCAGAGAGCAAGGTAAGGACATTTCAAACATAACAACACTATTAGATCAGAGAAAGAAAGAACTGGAGAGATATGCATCAAGAAAATTCTTTAATCCAGAAGATTATATGAAGCTGCACCCTGAGGCTGTGGCTCTAAGGCCCAGATCTCAAACTTCCTTAGGTGCAGAAGATGATAGAAGATCCAAGAAAGAAGCCCTCAATCCCAACAGAGAAATTTTGTTTAAAAAGGGAACTGAGAAGAAGTGAATTGTGTAAGCTGAACAATCATCCTCCTTTGGATATTTGCTGACTTTTTATCTGTGATCTGCATTGCTGCTATATCTTTTCTTCTTGCATTGTTGTTTTAGTTTCTGTCTTGAATGTATGTTTATTTATTTCCTAATTCTGTTTGTAAATAGTAATTCTAACCCAAATAGGGGGAGATTGTTGGAACACCCTATTACTAATTTGGGTAAGAATCACTATGTTTGTCTTAGAAAACCAGGTTGACCTAGTTGTATAGTTGTAAAGGTCAACATTAGAATGAGTCTATGGCTTAGAACTTAGGTTTGAAGCTGCCCCCAGGACCATTCCAATATCAAGGATATAGAGCCAAGTCTAAGGCAATTTTCGTCAAGCTCTGGTCGACGAAACGTCGAGCTTAGTTCGACGCTCTCTGAGCTCAACTTCGATAAATCGTCGAACTCCAGTCGACGATCTTCGAGCTCAGATCGACGATCTGCTTTCAGACAATTTTGTTTAGTCGTCGAACTGCATTCTACGTTTTTCTAGCTCAGGTCGACGATCTCTCTTCAGCTATTCTTCAGGTCGCTGAGCTCGGTTCGATGATCTTCGAGCTCAGTTCGAGGTTTTCTGTCTGTTTGATCTGTTTCCATCTCTGAGCTCAGTTCGACGATAGTAGAGCTCAAATCGACGATTTTTCTGAGAGATCAACGATTCTAAGGATTCAAATGCTGCCAGTCTTTGGAATGTTTTTGAAATCTCTCAGCATTTATGTTAAGGAGATCTTCCAGCCGTTTGTCTTTATTCTGGAGCAAGTTTCAAGGAATTATTCAGGGAATGTTTTATTGGACCTTCCTCTAGAAGACAAGACTCTTTATGGAAGACATTTATGCCTGCCAACGGCTATCTTTGACAAGATTCTTTTTGAGAATAAGATCTTCCTTTTCATCTTCAGTCAGACAAGAACACACACAACAACATACACAGAGAACACAACAAGAAGAATTAAGCTGTGACAGATAACAAGTGATTAATTCTGAAGAATCAGAATAATAATATTTTTGCTTACAGAAAAGTGATCACAGCCACATCTCAAGAACTCCAGACACCTCTTCTTTCAGCCTTTTTGCTGACACAATCCTTTGCTGGAGATCTAAAGTTCTGAAGGCCTATCACCCTAGAGCAAAACTTCCATTCCTGAACCTGTCTACAACTCAGGGGGAGCTTTGACAACATAAGATCCACTAGTCTTCTCTCATTTGATTTGAGAAAAGAGAAGACAACTTCACCTCTTTATCTTTTCCTTTTCTACTGTAAAAGGGTTCTTGAACTCCCTTCAAAAGTTCTGTCTGGTTCTGAGAGCCTTGTCAAAACTCAGTGGTGGCAAGACACCTTATCAAAAAATCCAGTTTTGGTTTTTGAGCACCTTATCAAAAGCTCATTGGTGTCAGGACACCTTATCAACTCATCCTGAGTGGATTCCTACCAAGGGTGGTAGAAGAGTGGATGTACCCAGGTTTTTGGGGAACCACTATATTTCCTTGTGTCATCTGGGTTGTTTGTGTGATTGGTTTGCTGTGTGCTATGCTCTTTACTTCTTTGTTTTTAACTCTTTACTAACACTCTACACTATACTATAAATTGAATTTTATATTTGCTGATCAATTTCAACTGTGAAATTAATTTAAATAAACTCTATTCACCCCCCCCCCCCTCTAGAGTTGAGATAGATCTTACCCTCACTTTCAGAGCACAATAACCTGGAGTATCCTGTCTTGCAAAAATTTGTTCCTGAGGAACCTTGGCAACGCGTTAGGCAATAAAGGAAACAAAATTTAGCATAAACAACCAACGTACCTCCAGTGAAGACCGATGAAGATAGCAATCCAAGCACAAACTCACTACCCAAACCAAAAGAGAATAAAGTGGACCCAAATGGACAGATAGAAAATTCATGTGGGGGAGAATCATATGGCGTTAAATCAGAAACATCAAAAATAGGGGAAATACCCCAATCAATGGATAACGTCAAATGAAATACAAATTCTCTAATTTCATTAATAACCGAAAAAGGTTCAACTTGCCAACTCGCCAACTTTATAAAGTGCCCGAAGGCATCCATTCAAGGACGAGACGCACCAAAACTAAATCCTCAATCTAATGGTGAGACGCTCTTCTATGTATGCTAGCATGAATATGATAAGAAGTAATGGGTATAGCTAGCGCTTCACTCAAGTGCTTATGTAAAATGTGATCATGGAGAGCATAATCTAGCGCAAAATTACTTGATTTTTTTGTTGGAGTTAACAGAACTAATTCGGGTGGCACTAACGGAACTAATTCAGGTTGCACTAACAGAACTACATCAGGTGGCACCAATAGAACTAAATCAGGAGGCACCAACAAAACTAAATAAGGTGGAAAAGTAGACGGCCTCATCATAAACATATTATTAAATACTTGATTATTCTTAGGAATTCGGGAGGATACAAAATTAGTAATTATTATGTCATGACAAAACACCAAATCTATTAACGCACTTCGAGACATGTCCCAAGGAGGGGCCAGCAAGGGTGACACAATAAAATGTCTCCGATCAGGCATAACAAATTCATATCCTAAAGGGTCCACTAGTAGGGTCAACAGATCAGGATGGAGAGTCCGTAAAACTAAAACCGGGAGAGAGTTTAGATAAAAATTTATTTCACGTGACGGGGTTAGCATCAGGGGATGCTCATTCGGGTCTCCTTCAATAACGTCTTCCAACAGTAAAACTCTCTTACTAGGATATTCTTCAAACACCCTCGACATGTCATCCAATTCAGAAGCAGTAAAGGTCTCCAAAATGGGCACATCAATATGTCTCGGACTAAAAATGACAAGCTTGTTTACTAACAAGTCATCTAATCGAATCAAGAGAACCAGAGAGAGAGTCGACATGGTTGATTTCGGAGGAGGAGCTAAGTTATACTCACCGTTAAGATACAGATTTAACGTCCAAGAAAAATCCTCTGGGTGTAAGCCATCAAAATCAAAGGGAAAATCAAACAGTAGATTCGTCCTCACATAAAACTCAACCGGATTGTCATCACCTAACTCACTCTCAGATAAACATTCACCACCGGATGACTCTACCAATTCAGCAAAAATTTCGTCCAACCCACTAGATACTTCCTCCAAATCAGAATCAATAACGGTCTCTGAAGTCTGCAAAATTTAACCCGACATAATTTCTAATCCAGATTGGGCTTCCGGCAACGGAGATAACATCAAGGAAATGCCTTTCGGGTCCTCAGCGCTAACGTCATCCAAAAATAACTTTCCCGTACAAGGATAATCTTACAATATAACACTTCCTTTGCTAGCCAAATCTTCCCATGATGTAGGTACATCGTCAAATTAAGATAGAATATTGGGCAAATCAAATCCCGGGGATAATCTAAATTAGCTTGATCCTCATGTAACGACGATAATATTAATGAACTATCTCCCGGATGTGCATCACTAAGATCATCCCAAGGTGACTCTTCCAACACCGTTGAATCATCCTTGAAGTTAGGGTAATCAATAATAATAAGGAAATCCTCACTCACAGGCTCCTCAAACAACTAAGATATATCATCAGTAGGTGTAATCGTAGGCACTAACATGACGGGGATCGTAGTTTGGAGAGGGCCCTCACTACTAGGGTGATTAGTCACAATGCTAGTAGAGCTAGTAATAGGTAGTAGAATACTCTCACAGTTCGGAACGTAATCATCCCAGACATCGTCATCTAAATAACTAGGGACTCCCTCACTATCAGAATCTTTAGAGTCGTCAGGCACGATCATACGGGAAGGAATACTCTCACCTAGTTGGTAAACTTCAGAATCCAGAGATACTATATCAACATCAAAATCCTCAGAGGTATCAGTCACAATCTCAAGGGGCTTAGACGTTTAGGCTAAATGGGTCAAAGCTCTAGGAGTAACATCTTTTGAGCCCAAAGCATAATACCTAATAGGAATGGTTTCCCTAAAGGTATTAGTAGGTACACTATGGGCAGGCCGACCTCTTGGGGAAAATGATCTAACGTTAGGTATATAATCATTCCTATAGGTTGGTATGGGACTAGCACCATAACGATACTCACTCACAGTCTTGGTGTTAGTAGTGTAGAGATAGACGGGATTAAATTGATCCGTGAGTAGGCTACGCATTGTAGGCCAAACATGTTTATAACTACCAACACGACGCTCTTCGTTTAGCAAAAACAGGCGAGCTAGACCTACTAATCGATCTCGGGATATTTTAACCATTTCGTGGTCGTCCCATACGTGACACTTAAAATAATTTTCTATTTCCTTAAGCTAGTCTCTCAAAATTGGGGATACCCTTAACCGTCATAAGTAGGATAAATGTGGTGTGCCCTAGGGGTGTGTTTAGCCATATCCTTAGCATATGAATTGTCTAACCGGGCAGCATATACGTCATATGCCATTTAGTGAGAAACGGAGAGGAAACTCACCTGGAACTGGTGCACATGCAATGAGAAATTAACGTGGCCCTATTTAATTTCCCAAGATGCAATTGTTCCTGCTAATTACCTAAAATAACAAATGTATATTTTTTCCCTTGCTGGAAAAATATGAAAATTATTAAAAAAAAAAATTTACTTTTTGCCGAAAAAAATAGGCTGCTATTTGCAGACAAAAATTAAAATTTTATAATGATTTAATAAAAATAATGACTAAATAAAAAATAAAAATTTGTTTTGGGTTTCTTACTAAGAAAATGAGGGAAAATTTCCAGAATTTTTTTTATATTGAAAAGAATTGAAAATTTTAGGTCGCTATTTGAGGACCAAAAATTCAAAATTTGTGAAAGTCCACCTAGTGCCAACTAGCTTCACCTATGGGGGGGTGGGGGAATAGGTGTCTTGTAGCGTTTTTGCGGAATTAAAAACTGTACATGCACAAATAAATCAAACAACACAGCACAGAAAAGACTCAAGCAATTTATAGTGGTTCCCCGATTTGGGTACGTCCACTTTCCCCCTTCGACCTATCTCCCAACCAGGGACGACTCGGTCACTTCACCAACAGGATTGAAATCCAATCCTTGCATTAACGGAAGGAACCCTTCCACAGGTAGGAGTCACCACTCCCACACCACGGGTTGCACCCAACCCTTACAACTAGGAACAAATCGTTCCTTTACAATGAAATTGAAAATAGAATGTATTAGAAATACAAATAACTTATGGAGACAAAGGTGTCCCTCTTCGTTCGACGACGTGTTCTTGAAGTCAATGAAGAGTCCACAACCCTAGATCTCTCTTAGAGAGAATCTCCCCGAAACCGGCGGCGGCAAAGTGCGGCGGCTTGGCTCTCGGGATTGGCGGCGGCAACGGAGTGCTGTGACGATGCAATGGAGATTCAACCTTCGTAGCAAAGGTAGCAAGGTCTTCCAACGGTCACACTAAGATCGAGCGTCTCGATCGATTCGGAAGGGGATGGTTTTCCCGATCAACGAATCAAGAGACAAAAGATCTCTGGTTAGACGGGTGAGACGCTGTGCTAGGCTAAGCTTCTATCGCCGGAGATCTGGAAGAAACCATGATCAGCAACGGCGACTAACTGCACGAGCAGCGACGACGGCGGCGGAGCAAGATGCGTGATCTAGGTTACGTCGGCGGCTCTTATTTTTGAATCGTGTATTCGTGTATATCTGTATATATCTTCTGCTAAACCATACGGAGGTATTCATACATTAGGTCATTCCACATGACCATTGTGGGCCCCACCAACAAGAAGACCTAATTCCGGTTTGAAATAATCCAGGTAACTTGGACCGGTCCAGAGAATAGGCAAAAATTGCCTAAGTCAAATTCAGCGAGAATCGTAGGTGATTCTCGCCGAATCGGCGAGAATCAACTACGATTCTCGCCGAATTCTACTTAACAGAATTCAATCTCTACTGATAACACAAGCCGGTGAGAATCGGAGAGAATCACAATTGATTCTCGCCGAATCGTCGAGAATGCAGAGTCATTCTCGACGAATTGGCGAGAATCACTTCGTGATTCTCGACGATTCTTCCTTAGAAGAATTCAAGGCGGCTTCGAGACAACCGGCAGCAATCGGCGAGAATCAGTCCGTGATTCTCGTCGATTTGGACTTATATGATTTTTGTCTTTCTTCCCATGAGCTGGTCTTTGGCCCATCCTTGCTCCTTGTCTGCTCTTGATCTTACATAGCCCTGTGCTTGAAAATAAGTACACTCCAATAGAGAGAGTACACGTAAGCCAACACACTGATCTGCTCAACGAGGGATTACGTTGCACAGACCCGTGTATATTGACCTATTGCACCCTGACATTGGTGTGTACTTAGCGATGAATAACTGCAGCCACAACTTGAAGACAAGTAATCAAATACATTGTTAATTCACCTTAGCTTGTTCAGGGGCTTCTTCAAATCAGGTACATTGTTGATACAATACCCAACAATCTCCCCCTATTTGATGAAGCCTAAACCCTACAAGTTAAGGTGAATAAAACGGCTTGGAAGAAAACACAACTTTGAAAAACGAGAGTGAGTTGAAATTCCATACAATTATCTTTAGAGCATTTGGAGCATACACCTTAACACATTAGCTAAGAGGGTAATCTCCCCCTTTTCGGCTTCTACAAATCTGGGTCTGGTGCATTTGACACCATGCTCCCCCTCAGTTCTTGCACCTGTGCTTACCCTTTTGTTCCTGGTAGAGGCTCCACCTAGATGCATGAGCCTGGAGCTTCTGTTGTCTTCATTCCTCATAGTTTAGCATCCCCAATTTAGTTTTAAAAAGACTGAACTTGGCCTCGTCTAAGGGCTTTGTGAAAATATCTGCAATCTGCTTGTCCGTGGGGACATAGCAGAGAGAGATGTCCTTGTTCTCCACGTGCTCCCGAATGAAGTGGTAGAGCACTTCAATATGCTTCGTTCTGCTATGCGATACCGGATTGTTGGCAATGGCAATTGCACTGGAGGAGTCGCAGTACATTGGTACTTCCTTGAACTGATGGTCATAATCAGCTAACTGGTTTCTGATCCAAAGGAGTTGTGCGCAACAGCTGCCAGCTGAGATGTACTCAGACTCTGCTGTGGAAGTTGCTACACAATTCTGCTTCTTGCTTTTCCATGAGATAAGCCTTCTTCCGAGGAATTGACACGTCCCGGAAGTGCTTTTCCTGTCATCCCTACTCCCTGCAAAATCAGCATCTGAAAAACCTATTAGCTCGACATCATTATTTCTCGGGTACCGCAAGCCAAGATTAGGGGTACCTTTAAGGTATCTAAGAATTCGCTTTGCAGCGATATAATGAGATTCCTTAGTGTTCACCTTATATCTGGCACAAACATATGTGGAGAACATGGTATCCGGTCTACTTGAAGTAAGGTAGAGCACGGATGCAATGATGCTTCTGTATTTGGTTTCATCAAAAGGTTTCCCTTTCTCATCCTTATCCAGAGACATGGTGGATCCCATTGGAGTCCTCATAGAGGTTGCATTCTCCATTCCGAATTTCTTGAGGAGTTCGTTGGTGAACTTCGTCTGAGAAATGAAAATCCCTTCCTCAGACTGTTTCACTTGAAGTCCCAAGAAATACTTTAGCTCTCCCATACTGCTCATTTCAAACTTTCCTTGCATAAGTTTAGAAAACTTTTTGCAAAGATTGTTGTCCGTTGAGCCGAATATAATGTCATCGACATAGATTTGCACCAGCAAGATCTTGCCTTTGACTTCCCTGAGAAACAATGTCTTGTCTATTTTTCCTCTAGAGAACTTGTTCTCAAGAAGAAAGTTAGACAAGTTCTCATACCAAGCACGAGGAGCTTGTTTTAAGCCATATAGAGCTTTATTAAGAAAGTATATATGATTAGGATTAGTGGGATTGACAAAACCTGGAGGTTGAGCGACGTATACTTCCTCTTTCAAGTCTCCATTCAAGAATGTCGATTTCACGTCCATCTGATAGACTGTGAATCCTTTGTGAGAGGCATAGGCTAGGAATAGACGGATTGCCTCGAGCCGTGCAACTGGCGCAAACGTCTGGTCGAAGTCAATCCCCTCCTCCTGTCTGTATCCTTGAGCCACCAGTCTGGCCTTATTCTTAATGATGACCCCGTGTTCATCCAGCTTGTTTCTGAAGATCCACTTGGTGCAAATCACGTTTTGCATCTTAGGTCTGGGAACCAGCGTCCAGACATTGCATCTTTCGAATTGATGCAGCTCATCTTACATGGCCAATATCCATGACACATCTTTGTTCGCTTTGTCGAACTTCTTTGGCTCAACCTGCGACAGGAAGCTAAAATGCAGAATCTCGTTAAGAGTACCTCGGCGAGTTCTGACACCGTCTCGGGGATCTCCAATGATTTGATTTCTGGGATGATCCCTCATGTGTCAGAGCTCTATAAGTCTTGCATCAGGAGCTCTAGCAATTTTTGGGGCTCCTTCCTCTTTAGGGAGGACTGCTCCATCCTGATCGTCATCCTCTCCGATCGGCATTGAGGTGGAGACCTTGACGTATTTTGGAGTTGCATCTTTCTCGGGATCATCCAGGTGTAGCTTTTCGAGTCTGGCACCTGCATCTTCAAGAAGACCACTAGAAGACTTGCAATTAAGCAAACTTCCTTCATCAAATACAACATTTATTGATTCCTCTACCACTAGGGTTTTCGTGTTGAAAACTCTATAAGCCCAGCTATGGCTACTATAGCCCATGAATATGCCTTCGAAGCATTTTTCACCAAACTTAGTACGCGGGTACTTCCCATTGTTCAGTACATAACATCTGCAACCAAAGATCCTCAAATAGGATATGGTTGGTTTCCTGCCTTTCAGTAGCTCGTAGGGTGTCTTACGATGACTTTTGTTGATCAACGCCCGGTTTTGAACATGACAAGCCGTATTGACAGCCTCGGCCCAGAAGTATTCTGGGAGAGAAGCGTCATTCAATATTGTCGTGCAGGCTTCAATGAGTGTTCTATTTCTCCTCTCCGCAACTCCGTTTTGTTGAGGAGTGCGCGGGGAGGAAAACTCATGAAAGATACCAAAATCTTCACAGAACTCTGTCATAGCACCAGACTCAAACTCTGTTCCATGGTCACTTCTGATTTTGACCACTGAGCAGTTAAGTTCATTCTGAATCTGCTTGACAAAGCTGGTGAAGATGTCAAACGTGTCAGACTTGCGTTTTAAAAAGAACACCCAAGTAAACCGAGAGTGATCATCTACAATCACTAGCGTATAAGACTTCCCTCCTAAGCTATGAACTTGCATTGGACCAAACATGTCCATGTGCAGAAGATAAAGAAATCTGGAGGAGTCTTTGTCTGAGATGCCCTTAAAGGTTGCCTGAGTCTGTTTACCCATCTGGCATGCAGGACAGGGACTATCTTTGATGCACTTAATAATGGGAGCATCCCTTACTAAATCTTTGGAAAACAGCATATTAATTTTCTTGTAATTAATATGTGCCAATCTCTTGTGCCATTGTTCACAAAGAGATACACTGCCTTTTGCTACTAGGCATACGGGGGTAGAAGAATCTAGACTGAGAAAATCAAAACAGAAAATATTTCTGCTCCTAATGCCGGTTAATACCGTCTCCGAAGAGGCACATGATATTATCAGGCATTTATCCTTACAGAACTTAACGTCATACCCTTTATCATGTAAATGGCTTACACTGATCAGGTTATGATTTAACCCTTCAACATAAGCTACGTCAGTGATAGAGAGTATACCGTTGGAAATCATACCGTAACCTCTAGTGACTCCCTGATCCGATCCCCCAGAGATGACTTTGGGTCCATTCTCGACTGGAGAGTACTCCCGCAGTAGGCTTCTTGTCCCAGTCATATGACGGGAGCATCCACTGTCCAAATACCATATGAGAGTTTGGTGGCCTTTGGATATTCCTGCAAAACAGAATTAATTTTCCTTAGGAACCCAATCGAACTTGGGTCCTAGATTCCTCGTTAGCATGCTCCCCCTCGAATAGTTAGCCCTACGAGTGGTCTGCCTCGCATTGCCAACATGAGGAGTCTCGTTATTCCTCGGATTAAACCAGCAATCCATGGCAAAGTAACCAACTTTGCCACAGCACCAGCAGTCAAATCTGTTATTCTTTCTCCTAGGCACCTGCTTCACTCTTGGAACGGAAGGTTCAGCAGGGGCCTCAGACCTGGAGGTGGAGTCATCATGATGATAACATTCACATGATTTCTTCACCTCCTGGTTTCTCAGTGTAACAGGCTTGGCCTTGGGTGCTTGCTTCCTATTTTGGCCGCTAGAGAAGTGGCCATAATCCTTCATCTGAACTTCCTCATAAGGTGCCTTGAAGACACTCTCGCCAAAATTGCGGGGGAAGGTCCAACCATCATATCGGCTCTTTGGCTTTGCAACCGAGGGCCTGAAGTGATGGCCATATGTTGACTCAAAGTCATGTTGGTTACAGGGAAAGCTGGGCTTTCTGAACGCAACAGGACTGAGTGGGGCCTTTCCCTTTTCAGCAGCAGAGGCCTTCTTAGCAGCCTTATTCTTCCTCTGGTTCCTGCTTCTCCTGGATGAGGAACCAGGTACCCCTACGTGCCCCAAACCAGCTCCTTTGGCCTGAGCAGTGAAGGTATCAACCAGTGGAAGAATTCTCTTTGGCATAGAGAAGCTCTTAACGATCTTCTTTTCTGCCGCAAGTTGTTCTTCCAACCTGTCAATTTCCTCCTGCTTAAGATCGAGGAGCTTAAGAGACTCTGAATGCTTAGAAGTCAGGTCCAAGTGCTTCTATCGGAGGGAGATCAAACTGGTGATCTCTTCCCTCAGGGATACACTCTCAACTGTAAGGAATTTAACTTCCTTTTTCTCAGCCTTCAGTCTCTTTCGACACTCCTCGAAAGTATTGAGCAGAAGCTCATACTTATCGAGGAGCTCAGCTTCACGGGCCGAAGGGCTATCCTCAGGGTCATCATCCCTAGACTCAGGATCAGAGTCAGAGTCAGAGAGAGGGGTGTCAGCTTTTACCTTCCCAGTGAATAGGGGGCATTCTCCTTCTGAGTCAGAGCGACCCACCAGCCCGAAGTAGGCTTCCTCATCATCACTGGAGTCTGAGGAATCAGACTCACTCAGTGTCTTTGACTTTTTGGCGATGTAGCTCCTCTCCTTCTTCTTATCTCTAGAGGTCTTATGCTCTTCTCCCTTCCCCTTCTCTCTCTTTCCTTGATGGCAGTCGGCCACATTGTGTCCTAGCTTATTGCATCCAAAACAGATGATGTCAGTATTACGATGTTTGTTCGGTTTTGATTCATACCTGTCAGAAGAATAATTCTTCTTCTGAAATCTAGAGGAGGAACCGTCTCTCTTTATTTGATTCCTTATCTCGAGGAACTTCTTGAATTCTTGGGTGATGAGGGAGAAATCTTCTTCAGACAACTCTGAGCCGGAGGAGCATGGCTCGGAGTCTTCCTCCTCATCCTTTTTCCTGACACGGGATAAAGCCACACCCTTGTCCTTCCTGGAGTGAATAGCTTTTAGGGCCACAGTCTTTTCCTTGGCTGCAGCCTTCTCTGCTTCTTCTTCAGTTTCCTCGTGTTCAATTGGAGCTCATAGGACATGTGCTTCCCAAAGAGTATCTGGGGATCAGTTTCAGCTAATCTGCCAAACTCTCGGATGGCGCAGATCTTCGTGTCCCATTCCTTAGTAAGGGACTAAGGAATTTATCATTAAGTTCACCATTAGTGAACACTTTTCCGTATCCCTTGAGAGCATTGACGATCTTGAGGAAGTTTTCGAAGGTAACTCCGATCTCTTCCTTGGGCTCCTGCCTGAAGGCCTCATACTTCTGATTCAGGAGGGATCTCCGATCATCCCTCACTTTGTCTGTGCCCTCCATCAGGATAATCAGGCTGTGCCAGATATCCTTAGCCGTCCTATAGTTGCAGAAGTTCTGCATCATGGAGTCATCGACTGCACTGATCAGTATGTTCGTTGCCTTCTTGTCAAGTCCAACCAGCACCATCTCGTCCTTGTCCATTTCAGAAAGCGTCTTTGGCACCATTTTGGTAGGATCAATGATGGAGGCCTTAGTGGGAATATAAGGTCCCTCCTCCACGACCATGAGAGTCGAGGGTCGACTGCTTCCATGTAGAATCTGATTGTTTCCTTCCAGATAGGAAAGTTCAGTCTGGTGCACACTGGGATTTTGCCGGAGTACTTAAGTCCGTCCATGGTAGATATCTGTCTTCTTCTTGACACTGGTGGCAGGATTCTACTCAAGGTGTGAGCCTTTTTGATGAGTAACCTCCCTCTGATACCACTTGAAAGTCCACCTAGTGCCAACTAGCTTCACCTATGGGTGGGGGGGAATAGGTGTCTTGTAGCGTTTTTGTGGAATAAAAAACTATACCTACACAAATAAATCAAACAACACAGCACAGAAAAGACTCAAGCAATTTATAGTGGTTCCCTGATTTGGGTACGTCCACTTTCCCCCTTCGACGTATCTCCCAACCAGGGACGACTCGGTCACTTCACCAACAGGATTGAAATCCAATCTTTGCACTAACGGAAGGAACCCTTCCACACGTAGGAGTCACCACTCCCACACCACTGGTTGCACCCAACACTTACAACTAGGAACCAATCATTCCTTTATAATGAAATTGAAAATAGAATGTATTAGAAATACAAACAACTTATGGAGACTAAGGTGTCCCTCTTCGTTCGACGACGTGTTCTTGAAGTCAACGAAGAGTCCACAACCCTAGATCTCTCTTGGAGAGAATTTCCCCGAAAACGGCAGCGACAAAGGGCGGCGGCTTGGCTCTCAAGATTGGCGGCGGCAACGGAGTGCTACGGCGATGCAATGGAGATTCAACCTTCGTAGCAAAGGTAGCAAGGTCTTCAATCGGTCACACTAGGATCGATCGTCTCGATCGATTCGGAAGGGGATGGTTTTCCCAATCAACGAATCAAGAGACAAAAGATCTCTGGTTAGATGCGTGAGACGCTGTGCTAGGCTAAGCTTCTGTCGCCGGAGATCTGGAAGAAACCGTGATCAGCAACGGCGATTAACTGCACGAGCGGTGACGACGGCGGTGGAGCAAGATGCGCGATCTAGGTTACGTCGGCGGCTCTTCTTTTTGAATCGTGTATTCGTGTATATCTGTATATATCTTCCGCTCAACCATACGGAGGTATTTATACATTAGGTCATTCCACATGATCGTTGTGGGCCCCACCAACAAGAAGACCTAAGTCCGGTTCGAAATAATCCAGGTAACTTGGACCGGTCCAGAGAATAGGCGAAAATTGCCTAAGTCAAATTCGGCAAGAATCGTAGTTGATTCTCGCCGAATCGGCGAGAATCAACTACGATTCTCGCCGAATTCTACTTAACAGAATTCAATCTCTACTGATAACACAAGCCGGTGAGAATCGGCGAGAATCACAATTGATTCTCGCCGAATCGTCGAGAATACAGAGTCATTCTCGACGAATCAGCGAGAATCACTTCGTGATTCTCGACGATTCTTCCTTAGAAGAATTCAAGGCGGCTTCGAGACAACCGACAGCAATCGGTGAGAATCAGTTCGTGATTCTCGATGATTCGGCGAGAATCACTAGTGATTCTCGTAGAATCGGCGAGAATCACTTAGTGATTCTCATCGATTTGTACTTAGACGATTTTCTTCTTTCTTCCTGTGAGCTGGTCTTTGTCCCATCCTTGCTCCTTGTCTGCTCTTGATCTTACATAGCCCTATGCTTGAAAATAAGTACACTCCAATAGAGAGAGTACACGTAAGCCAACACACTGATCTGCTCAACGAGGGATTACGTTGCACAGACCCGTGTATATTGACCTACTGCACCCTGACATTGGTGTGTACTTAGCGATGAATAACTGCAAGCACAACTTGAAGACAAGTAATCAAATACATTGTCAATTCACCTTAGCTTATTCAGGGGCTTCTTCAAATCAGGTACATTGTGGATACAATACCCAACAATTTGCTTTATATGTTGTGCAATGAAACATGCAAATGTGTGTCGGCGCTCAAAGAAAAAAGGGGGAGGGGGCCAATTGGGAAATTGACATGAACCTCCCTCTTATACTGATGAGTTGTGATATACACATTTTTTAATATTTTATTTTAGTAGTTTTAGAATGTTTTAGTTATTTTCTCTTATTTTTCTTTTATAATATGCTTCTTTTTGTAAATTTTATTTCTAACTTAGTTTATTTTGATTTTCTGAAATTTTTCAGTAAATGGTCAAAATTTGACCTGACACGCCCGTGCCCGAAGACTCGACACACCCGTGTCAGCCACTCAACGCCATTAACCATTCACTCAATGCTTTTATTGTTCACCTCTCAGAGCCACTCAACGCCACCTGAGAAGGACACGCCTACCTACATGCCCGTGTTCAATACCCGTGTCACGCCACTCAACGCCTTCATCCAATCGACACTCAATGCCTTTTCAACCCAATAAGGACACGCCTACCAACACGCCCGTGTTCCCCACCCGTGTTCAATCCAATCGCTGTCGACAGCAACCCTATACGTGTCTCGACACGCCCGTGTCAAGCAACTCGACACCCCCATGTCGGACATGTGTCCCATAATGAAGCTTCCAGAAACAATCCAGCTCGCCGGATTTCGCCAAGTCAAACACGCAACTGTGACACGCCCTACTGGCACGCCCGTGTTATAGGCTGTGTCACCCAACTTTTTTTGTCTATAAATAAAAGCTTTCTGTAAGCTCTCCTGTCCCCTTTTTGGTCCAAATTACTTAGGGTAGGCGCTGCCAAAATGGCTTCTCATGCTATGTAAGAGAAATTTCTCCCCCCCCCCCCTTAGTGTTTGAATTTTCTTTGTTGTAATCTCTTTTTATTTAATAAAAATGTTTTTTTCTCTCTTGCATCGTATGGAAAACCACTAAAGCGCCCTACCTTAAGTGATTTTTCGTTCCCTTTTTTGTGTCTTTATGTTTTTTTTTTCCTTAACTCGTTTAGTTTAAGATTTTTATAGTATTTTCTAGCCATTATGCCGGCCATTTTATTTTCATGCACTGCATATGATTAGGTTTAACTTTCTCTTTTTATCTTGGTTTTCATCCTTATGAATTTATAAAAGAGTTTTTAAAAGTGTTATTTTTATTTTCTTTAACTTATGATTTTTAGGAATGTAAAACTTTTTCTTTTTTAGTTTTATTTTCACTTTTTTAGCTCTTTTATAAAAACCTATGAATAAAAAAGTTGTCATTTTAATTTTCCGCCAACTTAGCTTTCCATTTTATTTTCGAAATTTTTTGTCTGTTTCTATTTTATTTTGCCTTTTTACGCATTTCTATCGCATTCTAGCAGTAGAAATGTAGTCGTTTTAATTTTTCAATCTCTTTGTTTTTCTTATTTTTCAATTGTGTGCATGCGTGTATGAGTTAGTGTTTTTGCCCTTTTGTTTCAATTTATGTAGAGTGTGTGCATGTGCGCATTTATTTCCGCCAACTCGTTAAGAGTTAAATAGCGTGCTTTTATTTTCTGCCTACTCGTTTGAGTAGGACTTGCAATTTACCGCTTTCATTTTCTTCCTACTCTTTTGAGTAGGAATTTATGAGAGTGTGTGCGTTTTCATTTCCGTAGAGTGCTTGTGTGATTGTATTTATTTCCTCCTACTCGTTTGAATAGAGCTCGCTTTCTTCTCCCGCCCACTCACTTGAGCCGGGACTTGTAATTTATCGCTTTCTTCTCCCGCCCACTCATTTGAGCCGGGACTCGCAATTTATAGCTTTCATTACTGCTTTCTTTACAGCTTTCATTTACTGCTTTATTTACTGCTTTATATTTCATCTTTTTAGCTTTAGCCGCCCCCATTCCGATTAGTGGCTAACCGCTCTTAGCCCCCAATATCGAAGAGCATTGGGATAGATAAAATCGCTTTAAATAATTAAATGTCCTCTTTTTCTCGTTAATTAAAAGTACTTAAGGTTTACCCCGGGTTAATGACGTGTAGGACCACATATCGATGTGTGGGCTCTATTTTCGTTGTCCATACGCAGTTGGCCGAGAGGCCGTGCATATGGACCGATCACCCTTGGGTAAAGAGAGCTTCGCACTCACCCTCAAGAGAGGAGGCGCGTAACTCTACCGAATTGGGTCCCCCACCCAATAGCGGGGTTCTTTGCATAATGAGGGCGTTAAGAGGAATCCTTCGTCAGTCTAATGATCAGTCGAATAGTCTTAGCATTCAGGTGAGCGATATTACCTAGAGATACGTGTGCTCATTCTTTTGAAACCTTTACGGCCAAGTCTCCGCCATAATTAATTTGAAAATTAGGATCTCTTTTTATTAAAAGTTTATTTTAGTTTGAATTCGATTTGATATCGTCTCGCTATTTCATCATCAGCCCTTCCTGCTTTATTTTCTGCTTTCATTTTCTGCACTTTATTTATATTTTTATGTCCTCCTTTTTTATATAAACTCAACCAAATATCATCGGTAAAATATTAGGCCTTTTAGGGAAAGAGTAGAAATAGGTAAACTGACCCCGAGAACAATACGACCCCGATATTCCTCACCGGAATATCCTGTACAACTCGTGATAGGTGCACTTGCCTCCCTTTCATTAAAACTAGGTTTCTACTGCCCTTTTTATAAATAATAAAACCTTATGTTTTAAACCATCAGATACAAAATTGATGCAGTCTTGTAGGTTGACACCAAAATATATCTACAGGCTAACACACTTATCTCTCTACGATCCAAAATCCTATAACCGCACAACCATTCTACGTCAAACCACGTTATTAATTCTATCAATTATAAGCAAGCGTACGGGTAGCCAAACCATTAGGGATCAAACAAAGGTGATAGGCCGATATCCAATCGAGCAAAAAGGACCAATATTGGGTCTGACCGAGACGTGTTGTACCAAAAGAGATTTTCTGAAAAGTTTCGATTCGAAAATGGTAAATCTCTCCCCCAACAAAATTCTAAAGAGGTATGTCAAACCTTCTCGGATATCAGATTAAAATAAAGAAGAACCACACTAATAAGAGAAAGATATACCACCACAAGAATATTTCTAGGGAAAGAATCACACAAGAGTGGATTTATTTTTGTTACCCAAACTGGAATAGGTGCTTTCGTTTAATCTCTACTTGGATCATCCTTAAACGGCTCTGCCAGAGTCATGCCATATGAGGATAAAATCTTTTCCTCCTTCGTCGCTTCACGCCGGATTTGGGGTCCATAAGGAGGAAACCCTTGCCTTGGATGATTTATGCAAGGAGGAGGGTTATCACTTTTTGGTGAGGGAGATGGTGGTGGTCGAGTTTGTAATGAAGAGGATGGCCGACTTTTGTGTGGTTGAAGAGGGGTCAGTTTTGTAAGAGGAGGTGGTGGATGAAAAGGTGGCTCGGGTTTGTTGAAGAGGAGGGTGGCTTGGATTTGAAGGAGGAGGTTGGTGGTCTGCTAGATGGTGGAGGTTGGTGGCCAAAACTTGTTGTTGTTTCAAGGAGGAGGAAGAGGCTAGGGAGGGATGCTAGGTCGCTCGGTTTTTCAAGAAGAAGAGGAGAGGGGAAGAGGCCGGCGGCCAAGAGAGAGAGAGGAAGACTGTGGTCGAAATTGCCAGGGAGGAAGGAGGGGAAATCTTAAATAAGATTAAGGTTTTCTTTTCTCATCATTCTCTAATAAAATCATGAAACAAGGTATCCTTATATAGGAACTACATCACTCAACATGGCTATATGTAGCCCACATAATGAAAATAAAAAAACACCATTGTTTTAAACACTACATGAGATTGAGATAAACATTGTAATAATAAAAAAATGCCTCTAATAATTATTTTAGATTTGTTTTCTCCGCGGGCAGATATTTTGGTTTCGCTCTACATGGTCATCACGGCACCGCAAGTCTTTGTTTGGAGGCGGAGAAATACCATCCGTAAGCACGTCGTCTTCCTCTTTAACATGTTGAGGGTCGTCATCTCCATCAGTGTCTATGGATTTCAGGACAAGGGTCCCTCATTATTTCTGCGGTACATGCTTTTCGAGCGCTAGAGCGTGGTTGTGAAGCGTATATTGTGCCTATTTCTGCTTTGGAAACATCTTTAGTTACACCATGTCTTCAGGATATCTCGGTGGTGCGAGAGTTTCCAGATGTCTTTCCTGATAGCCTTCCAGTACTTCCTCCTGAGAAAGAGGTGGAGTTTGTGATAGTCCTCGAGCAAAGTACTCACCCTTTGGCTAAGGCACCATACCATATTGCTCCGCGTGAGTTAGAAGAGTTACGCACTCAAATGGATGAGTTGTTGCAGTATGGTTTTATTAGGCTGAGTTCTTCCCTATGGGGTGCCCCTATTTTGTTTGTAAAGAGAAAAGAAGGTTCTATAAGGCTCTGCATCGATTAATGAGAGTTAAATAAGGTAACAATCAAGAACAGATATCAGTTGCCTCGTATTGATGATCTATTTTATCAGTCTTGGGGATGTGCTGTGTTTTCAAAGATTGATCTTCTTTCAGGCTACCACCAATTGAGGGTCCGTGAGACTGATATACCACAGACAGCTTTTCATTTCCGGTACAGGAATTTTGAGTTCTTGGTGATGTCCTTTGGTTTGAGAAATGACCCCACTGCTTTTATGGACTTATTTAATAGAGTTTTCACAGATGTCTTGGACCGTTTTGTGATTTTATTCATAGATGACGTCCTCAAGTATTCTTGTATTTGTTAGGAGCATGCTCAACACTTGCGCTTAGTTTTGAAAACCATGAGGGAGCACAAACTCGATGCCATGTTGAGTAAGTGCAAATTCCGGTTACCCCAGGTGTCTTTTTTGGGCCTATTGTGAGCAAGGACGGTATTTTCGTAGACCCGACAAAGATTTTTGCTGTGATGGAATGGAAGATACCTTCTACTCCAAAAAAGATTAGGAGCTTCTTAGGTCTGGCCGGTTATTATAGAAGACTCGTGGAAGAGTTCTTTGTGTTGTCTGCTTCTCTAACTATACTTACACAGAAGAACACCACGTTCATTTGGAGCGATAAGTGTAAAGAAGCCTTCCAAGAGTTGACGAAGAGAATGTGTACTACTCTAGTATTAACTTTACCTATTGAAGGGGTCGAGTATGATGCGTATGGCGATGCATAACACATTGTACTTGGTAGTGTTTTGATGCAATAAGAAAAGGTGATCGCGTACGAATCAAGACAATTAAATATTCATGAAAGTTCCTACGCATGATTTGGAATTTGCTACTATAATCTAGGCGCTGAAGCTTTACGGACATTTACTATATGGCGCGCTGTGCAAGATCTATACAGATCATAAGAAATCAAAGTATGTCTTCACTCAGAAGGAGCTAAATCTTCGCCAGCATATGTGGTTAGAGTACGTGGCTGATTATGAAGCGGAGATCCTTTACCATATAGGAAAGGCTAACGTAGTAGCCGATGCTTTGAGTAGGAGACCGCCAAAATCTTACATCTATCTGTGCAATCCCTTGTGGAAGAATTCTTGTTGATGGACATTGAAGTCAGGAGTAGTACTGTGCCTACTTGTTTGGAAGAAGAAGAGCCCTCTTGGATTTCCCTTACCAGAGTACACCAGAGGGATAATACTGATATATTGCCTCTCTGGAATAGAACTGAGATGGGTGAGTTACCTGATTTCTCTTTGGACGAGTTGGATACTCTGAAATATCGAGGTAGATTTTGTATTCCCGCTTTTGGTGACATTCAGACTAAGATTTGTAATGAAGCTCATCGTTCCAATGTTGTCTACCATCCTAGTTCCACCAAGATGTATAAAGATATAAAGCAAATTGTTTGGTGGTTGGGAATGAAGAATGATATAGCAAAGTTTGTGTCGGAATGTTACACGTGTCAGTGTGTTAAGGAAGATCATAGAAGGCCTAGTGGTAAAGTGACGCTGCTTGATATTTTATGTTGGAAATGGGAGAGAATTTAAATGAATTTTATCACCGGTCTACCGAAATCTCCCCATGGGCACGACTCTATTTGGGTGATAGTTAATAGATTGACTAAGTTTAGTCACTTTGTGCCCATTAAAATTGGATATTCTATGAAGAAGATAGCTGAGTTATATATTGATGAAGTCATCAGATTATATGGAGTGCCTATTAGAATTGTGTTCGATCGAGACTCTAGATTTATGTCTCGCTTTTGAAAGAGTTTACAGGAAGGGTTGGGTACCGATTTAAGTTATTCCACCGCCTTTCATCTGCAGACAAATGGTCAAACAGAAAGAGTAAATATGATCGTGGAAGATAGGATAAGATGTTACATATTGGATCATGGTGGTGCTTGGGATGAACGCCTTAGACACATTGAATTTGCTTGTAATAATAGTTATCAAGAGAGTCTACAGATGGACCCGTTTGAGGCCTTATACAGAAGGTGTTGCAGGTCACCTTTGTTTTTGCCTGAGGTTGGTAAGAGACTGCTGCTAGATCCGGAAGCCCTTGAAGAGATGAATTGTGTTGTGACTCATATTCGAGAAAAGCTTCATTTATCACAAGAGCATTATGAGAAATATGCTAATTTACAAAGGGTTGATATGGGGTTTTTTGTTTGGGACATGGTTTTTCTAAAATTCTCTCCGATGTTAAGTGTTAAAAGAATTGGAAGGAACCACAAGTTTAACCCCAGGTATGTGGGGCCTTTTCAAATTCTTGAGCGCATCGGAGTGTCAGCTTATTGGGTGGATTTGTCTGCTACCTTCCCCTATGTCCATGATGTGTTTCATGTGAGCCAGTTGCAGAAGTGTGTTCGTAGTGATCGTCAAGTCCTTAACTCATTGCCCTAGATTCATCCCAACCTTTTGTATGGGGAAGTACATGTCCGTGTTTTGGAATCTCTAGATCGAGTGTTGTGGAGGAAGACCATTCCCATGGTCATGGTTCTTTGGAGAAATCAAGACATCGAGAGCACGATGTGGGAATTGGAGTCGGCAATGAGGGAATCTTATCCTCATCTCTTCTCTTAGTTTCTGGTATGTCTCCCCATTTTGGTGAATGTTGGATTTCTTGTTTTGGTTTGATTTTGAAGTTGTGATAAGTTTCAGGACGAAACTTCTTTTTATGGGGAGTGACCGTAATGCCCCCGATTTTTAGGATAATATTATTTGAATTGGTATTGTCATATTTATGATGTCAAAGCGTTAATTTTTCTACGTCATGTTGACGACATTGCACCATTAGTGCGTTTTCACGTCTGTTGGGTCTGTTTGACCAGATTTTATGATTTTAATTTGGATTGAATGTTTTCCTTGATTGAAAGGGTTGAAGTTTTGAGATTTTTGGACTTTTCAAGTTTTAATTACGATCCGAGCATTTTGGATTCTCAACGCGTGTTTGGATCTTTGTGAAGATTTTTTTTGAGTAAGCATTTGATGATTATGTCTCATGATTGGTGCATCGGATTCTATGGTTGTCTATGCTTCTAAATTCGTTGAGTCGACATTTTATCCCTGATTATCGAACAGTCTGGATTTTCTAAACTTTGCCCTGCTAAGTTCTCAAGAATCCCTGGCTTGTTCTCGGGAAGCTTTCTTCATTATCGAGAGTCCTGAGAGTTATTCTCGAGAAGTACTTTGTGTACTTGAGTAATTATTCTTTTGTTCTCAAGAAGTCCTGAGGTTCTCGTAGAGTCCTATTTTGCTACTTCTCGAGAAGACTTATAGTATGAGAAGTCTTACCGTGCTCCCAGGAATCCATTCTTCAGTACTCATGATGCCCATGCTTTAGTTCCCGAGAAATCCTATTGATTCTTGAGATATCCATTCTTGGCTCTTCAGAAATTCCCCCTCTTGTTCTCGAGAAACCCTACAGTTCTCGAGAAACCCTCTTTGTACTCGAGATCTGCCCTTATTCTTGAGAATGCCATCTTGTTCTCGAGAAGACTCTATGTTGTACTCGAGAACATGGTTAGTTATTCCTGAGTTGTGCTTCCACCTGTTCCCGAGAAAGGATTCTATTTGTTATCGAGAAGTTTAGTAGTACTTGAGAGGCCCTATTGTTCTTGAGAAGTTCATTTCATAACTCGAGAAGTCTTCATTCCACTCAAGATATCCGCACTACATTTTAGAATTTCTGGTTCAGCCGACCCTGGTTCATCTCCTAAGTGTTATGTGTCCAATATTTTATTTATTCCAATTATATATATATGTACATATAAATATATAAGAAAACTTGTTACTCTTTTAGACCAAACTACTGTTCACCTCCTGAACCAGAGCGGCGTGAGCGAGAAAGAGAGTTTTCTCGTGATTCTTCCAGTTGCCGCTGACGGTGCTCGAAATCTTCAACCGATCATAGATCCGGAAAGCTCTCAGTAAGAGCTTCGTCATCGTGGTAAAATCTTCCCCATTTCTTGAGTTTTTCTCGTTAATTTTTTTGGCCCTAACCACTATTTCGGCTATTTCTTGTTAGATTTTGATTCTCCTTGTCTTCTTTGGCCCTGATCTACGACAAGGAGCAATTTGGAGATTTTTTCTGGCAAAACCAGGACAAGTGGTGGCTTTTTTCCCTCCTTCCTTTTTTCCGATCTGGATTGTAACTGTTAACCTTTTGTTCTTTAATCTTTCTGGACTTTTAGTCATTCCAATTGTAGATATATTTAATCTTCCCTTGGAATCAACTTGAATTTATAAATCTTGTCATGATAATTCAACTTTATAGCGTTATAGTGATTTGATGAAATGTTATATTATTGTCTTTAATCGCTCCTAACTATTTTTATAGAACGTGTTAAATTTTATCTAGGATTGTGGATCCTTCCTGAAGGTTGATCAACTGCTTCTTAATCTATAAATGTCTAGTAGAGTCTGATGTGCCAAGTCTTGAGATATATCATGATTCTATGGTTTGCGATGTTAGTGAATATAACCACTTCTGTAATGTTTGAGATTTATATAATGGTTATCCTTTGTTGCGGGTGTTAGTGGACGAAACCACTGCTGTAATGTTTTTTCCCTTTATTAGTACCTTGTGGAACTCTACCAGGTGTTTGGGCATCTGTGGTGAATGGTGGTGTGTATGAGTCTCCCCCGCAGTTAGATGGATATTATATATTTATGAGGGTGTGTCCAGATGAGTGACCAACTCGCCTGTGTTTTGGGGTACAGTTGACCACATGTGGCTAAAAAAATATTTTGAGTATTCTTTTTTATTATTTAATCTTGCTTTCCACCTTTTTAGCTTTGCGCATCTAGTGTGATTTGATGTATGTGATGATTCACGTAAGTTTTATTTTTTTCCTGAATTTTGTACTTTACTTATGTACTTTACTTAAGTACTTTTTGTATTTGTTTAGTACCCCCCTTTTTGATCTTTGTTTACTTTTTGGCTTACTTCTCTATCACTGGTTATATCTTCTTGCTGAGGTGTTCTGTGTTTGGAATGCCTCAGGTTAAGAGCTTTAACAAGTAGTGGTGCTTGTTTTGGAGTTCCTGAGATGTAGTGTTGGCTGTGTTTTTCACCTCGCTGTTGCGAGGTAGTTTGTTGTTTTAGTTTGCTTACTTAGTTTAGACATACTTCCGTTTTATGTGGGTTCATGTCAGATTTTTGACGCCCACAGGATAGGTTATTTTGGGATACCTTACTAGAAGCTAGTTGTTTTCTTTGTGATGGATTGGATTACTTTCTCTATGAGATATTTTATGCTAGAACTGCATGTTAGATATTTTTTACTTATAAAACCCTATTATTAGTATATCATACATGTCATCTTCGTCAAAAAAAATTAAGTCACTACTTTACCCATAGACTAGATGAGCCACTAAGTCGAGGGATACGGCTAGCTGTCTGACTAAAACTGGATTTTTCTCTAAAAGATTTTAAAATCGTTCTTTTGTGTCAAGTAGGAGTTTTTACCGAGCGTCCGCAGTTATCCCATGCTGACGTGGAATCATGACGCGCATTTCCCTTACTCTGATTTATCTTTAAAGGCGGCGAAAAATACGGGTTGTGATAATTATTTCTGCACTTTTATAAGTCTTTTAATTTTATTGCTACCACCCATATCCCAATTGAGAGGCTAAGAACTTGTTAGCTTTAACTGAGATACATTGGGACATATATTATTTCTGCACTTTTATTACAAGTCTTTTAATTTTCTACTAAAAACCCCATCCCGATGAGAGCCTAAGAACCTTTTAGCACTCGATTGAGATGAGATTTGGGAAGGATATAAGTTCTGCATTTTAAAAACCCTATTTTCTAAATTAAAAAATTAAGATTAACTAAGAAATTAATCATTCTGAGTTAAAGAGAAACATCCCCTCATTCTCGAAAGAGATGAGCGTATGCCTCTCGAGTTGAACCTTCGAAAACTAGTAGGAGGTCAATAGAGGGGTTCACAACGTAAAGTGCGAATTAAGGTATTTTTGATTAGATACGAAAGTTCATTCAAAGTAAGTAATCATAGGTGGATGTATACTCGATAGAGGTACACACATATTTAGGGAACCTCCACGGTCAAGTATTTTAATTAATAAAAAATACTGTTTATCTTGTTGAAAAAAGTATTTTCCAAAGTAAATCAAAATCGAGGGCTCTCTACCTCATATATTTTCAAAATCCTGTGTGTTACTTTTATTTTAATTTTCAAAAAAAAACCCTTAAATATTTTAGATAAAATAATAGTTCTTTTCCTTAAAGTGGAGTACTTGATGATTAAAATTCACGCTATTATGCGATTCTAAATTGTTAAGGCAAGTATTCATATCGTTCTAGAGTATAGGGTCTAGTGTTGTATTAGACTCGGGGTATGTTGAGTACTTTATTCAATAGGAAGAGCTATTATTTTACCGAACGAAAGTTTGTTTTGTGAATTTGAAAAATCTAAGAGAAATTGCGATTTAACTAAAGAAAATTTTGATGATTTATAAACTAGCACTTGATCTAGAATCCCCTTGGATTAAAATAAATTTCATGAAAATATAAAATACAAGTCTCTAAGTTACTAATTTCGACTGTATAGGTTCAAAAAATATGAAACCACCTTTCTCGAGAATACGTTATCTACTAAACTTAGGTTGATCGATTAAGACTTCTCGGCGAATCGAAAACCCGAAGCATGATTTAGGCAGTGAACCTCACTATTGGATTTGACTCCAATCCGGAAGACTCATGTCATCCTCTCTCGAGGAGTGCATGCAAGTCCTTTTATCTTTTAGTGATCTACTCATATCATCAACCTCTCAATAAATTTAGAATATGGATCTATGATTGACAATTCATATTCACGGCTTATGAAATCAACACAGTTGAATTCAAAGATAAATCAAATTAAGTAAAATACAGAACTTGATAATTTGCGACAAATAAAACAAATTTATTTTTTTCCAAGGTTCATCAAGATCAAGTCCTAAATGGAATTTAGCTACTCATCGTGATAGGAAAATAACATAAAAGGTTTAAAGAGACATGAATAAAAGAAAGGTTACTTGAATTAAAAATGACAAAGCAAAATGTTACAATATTAATTTGAAAAATACATGAAAGAAAATGTAAGAAAAGCTGAAAACAAATTCAAAAACTGGCTCCAAAACTCTCTCCTAATGCCTACCAAAATCATGGTAATGTCTGAAATTTATAGTATTTTTTTCTTGAATCACCCCCCTCGGTCACGACCGTGATTATAGGAGTGTAAAGTGCGGAACCATCCTCTTTATTGCACGGGAACGTTGGGAGAAAACCGCCAAAATTTGCAGTTCTACAGGTCACGCCCCTAGGTCACGCCCGTGACCTTAGGCATGTCTTCATTGTTACTAAAGATGGCGGGAACTAGAAATGGCAGGAATTAAAATCTGGCAGTTACGGGAAGTCACACCCCTAGGTCACGCCTGTGACCTAGGGCGTGTAAGCTGGAATGCCTTGGATCTAAAACTTGCCTCTTAAAGCAGTGGCACGCCGGATCGTCATGCCTTCGAGTCATGCCCGTGACCTGATGGTCACACCCGTGACATGGGCGTGTAATTTTAATCCAGTGTGGCACTACATTATCGAGCACTTGGAGGGTCACGCTGGTGACTTTTAGGTCACGCCTCTGACTTGGGCGTGTTCTTGGACTTTTTCCACTTTTGCTCCAAAATTTCCCCTGATTAATCTACCAGCTTCAAAATATAATTTCATGATCAAATATACCTGAAATGTTAAAAATTAGGTAATTAAAAATTCATTTAATAAATTATAAATCTAAATTAATTAATTATTAAAGAAAAACTATATAAAAAATAAGGATAAAATTAGATTTATCAAATACCTCCATACTTACTCGTTTGCTAGTCCATAGCAAATAACTTTCCATAGGGAGCAAAAAAATTGTAACACGAGAAAAGAAAATTGAACCTAAGGAGTAAAATGCGAATTCTTATGCCTATGTGCGTAACTTTAGAAGAAAAAACTACTCAACATACAAATTAACTTTTAATTTTCTAGAAAGTATTTTCACTTTATTATTTTACTTCGAAATTGAAAACTTGATAAATCCTAAAATTATATTTAGGGAGAAGGTAGCTTGTGTACTAAGATCGATATTACACAAAACGAAGAACTAGATACCCTCCAAAGAAATCCATCAATGTCGATGACCATAGGATTGCCCTTTCACACTCTCGCCACGACACTAGTCAAACGTATAAGCATAAATTAATAGGACTTAACTAGGTTGAAATGTAGGCTTAGGTTTTGGTGCTAATAATCAAAGATAAATACGACGATTATTCACACCCAAGCAAAAAGAGAGCTAGCACAAAATAATCACGGCTTTAAAAAGATAGCCAATTTCCCAAACCCGTTTTTTCACTTTTTTTTTTATACATATTTCTTTTATTTTTATTTTTCTTTATTCTCCCTTTTAAGATTTTTCTAATGTTTTTAAAAGGAAGAAGAAATAAAATCAGCTCCCATTTTTAATAAAAATAATCACCAAATTTAGATGACTCCTGATCAGTCACAAAGTTTTTTTTCATATATCTTTTATCGAGCTCGGAATTAGGTGTGTGATTAGGATGCTTTTTAGGGCTTGGTGAAATATATGGTGGAGCTAAAACAAAAGGTAGGGTAATAGGCTCAAAGTTGTTTAGCAACGATAAAATGATAGGAACGGGTGCAAAGGCACAAACTGCACAAAATAAATGCCTACTTCCTATTCATGCTAATATGTTTAACTTATGCAAGTCTTGAGAATTGCCAGAAGGCAAGTTCTAGACATCAAGAAAGAATACCTTTTCTTGATTCACGAAATATCTCTTTAGTAGACTTTTACGTACTCACCTAAATTATTTTTGGATCTTACTGTTTTCAAAGTTAAAGTTGAATAGACTATTTCTGTGCATTTAGAAAAACAAAAATATAATTGTATGCTGAATATTTAATTCTACATAAAATTCTACTTACATGTGCACTTGAATAGGAACACATCATGGCCAACAGTTTTACTCCAAAATTAAAAATTCGATTAAAAAATGAAAATTCGCTAAACACTATGTAAAAGTTGAATACTTGAGATTTTGCATGTGAACAAATATAGAAATAGTGACTTCTCTAATTAAAAATTAAACCTTTTTTTGTTAATTCTTAAACATCCCGAGGAATACCCTGTGAAGGGTTCTCACTAGTACTAGGCAGTTTTGTGGGATAACAACCCAACACGTCCCATTCTAAAAAAATTACTTTCGATTTTCTAATTTTTTGTATTTTTTTAATATTTTTGGTTTTTTTGATTTTTTTTCTAAAAATTAAGTAAATTTTTTATATATATATATTTTCTATGTTTTGCTAAAAAGAGGTTAAGCTAGTGAGAAGTCTCCCCCCATACTTAAACAAGAAATTGTCCCCAATTTATGAAAATTAAAAACAAAGGAAGAGAAAACTTTCTAAAAGAGTTCAAAACTACACCAAGTCTGACCTGAAATAAAACACTAAAGCAAAACAAAATTTTTGATATATATATATATTTTTCTGTACAATAAAAAAACTACAGGTAAATACCTGATAATAAAAAAAATAGATACAGATACAAACGTCCTTTTACCGACTCAATACAAAAGGAAGCAAAAATCCTCATCGCTATGATGTTCTTGCTACTGATAGTATGTCTGCAGGTCCGCAAACTCATGCATAATATGCGTCATAAAAGAGGATTTACTCTGGTCTAGCGCAGTAAACCAATCATCAAAGCTCATAAAATGCACGTCAAAATGGGTCTACATCTCGTCTAAGCGTGTTTTAATAGACCCAAATTGACGATCCCAATACGTTGAAGGACCGGGCGCTGGATAAGGATCCTGTAGTGGTGGTGGAATCTGTGAAGAAGGAGCAGTGCTAGTAGGAACTGTCCCGAGATAAAGATCCAAATCTCAACCACCGACTGCTAGAGGGATAGCCTCAAATTTGTCGTCTCGTCATTGCGCAAGGTCGAGGTCCTGGATGGTCTGGAACTGAATAGGAAGCGACGTCTTAACGCAGTTATGACACGGAAGAGCGTCCCAAATCCCCAAGTATTTGGTGAGATTAGTGATGATGTTGCAACCATGGACGACTCCCAACCTCACATTCTCGGCCTGATACTGAAAGAATATCGCAAGCATGTGGCCTAGGTTGAGTGGGACCCGGTAGAACATACTATATAAATATAGTAAATCCATCTGAGTCACCACTCCATATGAAAGTGACTGATAGATCTATTTATACTAAAGGGGGGTTAATAGGGTATTTTAAAATCATGATTTAGTTTTATAGCGGATTTAAAAACTAGTGATATATGTATATAAAGAAGCAATCACATCACACAAAAAAAAGAGAATAACAATCACAGATGACCCAAGGAATTTATAGTGGTTCCCCAATAAATCATGGTATGTCCATTCTTATACCACCCTGGTAGGAATCCACTACAGGTTTTTGATTAGGTTCCCTGCCACTACAGGTTTTTGCTCAAGTGCCCTGCTACCACAAGATCTATTTTTCTAAGGGATATCTACCAACCCTTTGAGCTTTTTATTAGGTGCCCAAAAACAAATTTAAGTCTTTTGATCAGGAGACTTAGAAACTAAAAGGTAACTTTTGAAGGGAGTTAAGAACCCTATACACAGATTATGAAAATAAACAAGAATGATGATTTCTTCACTATCAATATTCTCTGAGAAGACTAGTGGATGTTGAAGTAGAAAGCTCCCTCTTATTTGAGTAGAGTTTATGATCAGGAGAGGGTGTCCTTTCTTCAGGGAATAGGCCTTCTTATATTTGAGAAAAATGAGGAATTTACACAAGTAGAGATTAAAGATCTAATTCAGTAAGAGTGTGTGTTGATCTGCAAGTCTCTAAGTCTGTATCTTTAAGTCTGTGTATCTGAGTGAGTATGTTTGAGTGAGTAACCTTGGTTAGTAACCTTGAGGCAACAATCTTCAGTACAAATATATAGAATATAGAAAGGAATTAAAACATTTGAATTAGTCGATTCTTAAATGTCTGATAGATTTCCCGAGAATGGTAACTGCCTTGAAAGTAGATTAGAATAATAACTTTCTGATAAAGCCATATTTAATGTTTCCTCTAAATGGCTATATTTGTTAGAATATTTTGCATTAAATATAAGAGTCATAGATGTCTGTAATTAAGCCTTTAAAGCATTCTGCCTTCAGAATATTATCAGCCTGAAATAAAGCATGAAACTTGCTCTACCTTCGGTGACCAAAACTGCCTAAAACACTGCCGAGAATGATTCAAACTCAGTAAGCATTTCGTCGACCTGAGCCTGGAGTTCGTCGAACTGAATCTTGTCTGAGCTCAGAGTTCATCGAGATGAGATTGACTTTCATCGAGCTGAGTTTCTAAGTAGAGATCGGGGTTCGTCGACCGGAGCTCAAAGTTCGTCGAGCTAAACTCAGAGTTAAGACTCTGATTTGTTGAACTGAGATCGTCATTCGTCGAATGCAGCTCTACATTCGTTGAACTGAATTTCTACTTGAATTCTTCTTAGGTAAAGACCCTGGAAATAAACCTATGACCGTTATACAAAATTGACCCAAATTAGTAATAGGGTTCCAACATTCTCCCCTTATTTGGGTGAGGATACTATTACACAAAAACAAAACACAAAGCTTAAAGTATCTAGCAGAAATAAAATTTTCAGCAGATATAATATAAGTGCTTTAGAGTTATAATAATAATAGTTTAAAGTATATAAAATAATCAAAGACTTGGAATCTTTCTTAGAATCTTCAAAGGATGATTTAGTGAAGACCAACATCCTGTTGGGATCTGCAGCTTCCTGTTGACTCATCTTCAAATCTTGAGAGCCAATAATATTGAAAGATGTAGTACTAGGCATTACTGCCTCTAGATATAAGTTCATGTATTTGTCCACATTGAATAAGTTGTTCTTATCATACATATCAAACACTTTTTGTCTGTAAGAAGACATAGTTAAAAATTTAGAATTGTCCTTTCCTTCTGCTTTAACATTATTAATTTTAGTTAGAGCAATAAGCTCGTTTAACCTTGCCATTCTGAAGTTTGGGTACAACTCTTGATCATAAGCTAGGAAGCAGGCCTCTCTGGGATTGACTGTTGTTGCTGCTGTCTTCTTTGACCTGGATGCTGCTAGCTGCTGCTCTGAGATTCTGACCTTCAAGGTCTGTCTTTGCTATCCTGAGAAGCTTTTGATAATAAGAAGAAGGCTTTTAAGAATAAGGAACTCTACCTACTTCTCCTGCTGTTGGAGGAGGCAGAGGAGGTCCTCTCCTAGACCTTCGAGGAGAATTAAATATCTTCATTTTCTTCCTCCTTTTCTGTTAATTTTTAGAATATCTCATCCAGTGGGGAAGTTTTGGAGTGAGAGTAATCCCATGCAAAATGTAATAGGGAATGTAAGCTATAGAGGAAGGTTGAGGAGCAACCTTTGCAGGAGCTTTCTTTTTATTGAACTTCCTTTTCTTAAAACAAGAGTCATCTTACTCATCTGATTCTTCATCATCATCAGAATCTTCTACAGGTTGATCATATAGATCATCTGGCTATTTAAGCAAATCTGACTGATAATGAATTGAAGCTACTGGCTGTGTATTTATAATATCTGTATCTACAACTTGAATATTTACATTATCATCATCTTCCATATCTTTAAAAAGAATGTCATCAAATCTTAGAATAAGAGTTTCATCCCAAGCATAAATAGGAGGGGAAGAAACTTGTTTTATAATATCAATTATATTATCATCTACTACAGTCTCAGGGACTAGATTATTATTGGGAGAAACAACTGAAAAACTGTTTCTTAATTGTTCTAGAACTGAAGATCTAAAAGGATCTATATAACAAATTATAGCCTTATTAGAAGAATGCTCAAACCTGGAGAATAACTATTGTGCAGAGAATCAAAATCTGACAACAAAGAATTCAAGTTGACTGTGGGATTAATAGAGACATCACCACCATTAGCAACTTCTAGAATAACTGCTAACTCATCTGAAACAACTGTAAGCATATCTGAATCTTGAGGTTGACCAACCATTGCTGCTACATCTGAAACCTCTAGAACTAATACTGTAGATAGATGAGCTTCTTCATGAAGCATCTCCCCCTGCCTATATCAAGGGAGACCTGAATCTAGGCCCCAAGAATAAGGGATAGTAGAGGAAGAGGATATTTGAGAAGAGAGTGTAGAAATGGAAGCAACAAGAGAAGCTATGGCTTCATCTATTAGCTTATTCAGAGTTGGAATAATGAAGTCAATAAGATTTGATGCAATATAAGAGAAATCCAAAAACATAAACTTTGGAGTAATCTGGGTGAATGTAGATGGTAGATTTGTGGTGGAAGAAGATGGATTAGATCTGTTTGCACAGATTTGGCATATTGTGAAAGATTGAGGGTTATGAGGAAGTTTTATTACATGAGGAGTGAAATAAGGAATAGTTTCTTCCTCTATAGGGAAGTGAGGTGGAGATGAAGATATATGAATTTGAGGTGAATGAGGTGAATGAGGTGGAGATGGAGGAAGTAGATTGAAGTTAGGTAGTGCAGAGAGTAAAGTGGATGAGGGTGACTGATGAATTTGTTATTCCTTATGAAACGAAGTGGATGGTATGTATCTAGATGTAATGGGTGTTATAGGTGACTGAATAGAAGACAGAGAAATGAGGGAGTAATCTTGTGGAGTTAATGACTGAATAGGAGAATGAGGTGGAGATGGTAGGTGAGATTGTAGGTGAGATAGTGTAGATATCTGTCTAGGGAAAGGTGTGGGGATGGATAAGGAGAAGAAATGAGAGGAGAAGATACTTCTGCTTGGGTTTGGAGAGTGGCTGATACAACCCTTGTGTTTTCAAAAGCTATCCTGGAAGAGGTAGCCCTTGACAGCTTTGGGATAACCCTCTCTATTTGATCCCTAGTTTGGATTTGTGCTAGGTTCACTAATTAGGATGTGTTTGACCCACATTGTATAGCTAGGGTCAAGTCTGTTAGTCTTAGAGTTTAGGTTAGTCATTAGGTTCAATCTTCGTGGACCAGCCTGTAGTGGACTTCAAAGACTCAAGACTTCGAAGAATTCAGAGTTCAGACTTTCAGTTCGAAGTTCTTTGAACTCAGCTCGACGATCGTCAATCACAGATCGATGAACTCAGAAATCTTTTTCTGAATTGAGCACGACAATATTCGATCTCAGGTCAACGATCTCTTCCTCAAGACAGATTCTCTGCACGACGAACTTGGAGCACAAAATTAGCAAGTTATTTCCTTAATACAGTTTGCTGAGCTCAGGTCGACGAACAGGAATTCTCAGCTCGGCGAACTTGGAAATCCCGTCGATGAAATCTACCCAGAGGTCAACGATTTATTTCCCGAGCAAGATTGAAAGGTTTTCCTTATTTCTGTCACCAATTTATTAAATTATTTAGCAGTAATTCTCTGAGTAATTAATGCTCATATTCTCTAGAATATAGCCATTCTTGTCAGCATTAATTATGGATTTCATCAGAGTTAATTACTTGATTATTTTAATGGGACAGTTGGGGAAACTCATTTAAGAAGATATTCCAACCGTTTCATTCTCAAGAATCAGCCAGCAATTAATTCTTGGAATTAAAATTTCAAAGAGAATTTGATAGTAGAATATAAAAGAGATTTCTCTTCAGACGGTTATAGTAAATGAGAATACAGATAAGATACACAAAACATACAGAAGAATAACTGCTTCTTCTCTGTGCAGATAACATTTGGTTTTCCCTTGATCTTTCAAAATGCTGAAGAAGAAGAAGAACAATCATATATTAAGAGTCATCTTCAACTTCTACTCCAGTAATCTTATAGGTCAATAACTCTTGATCAGTCTGAATGTTCCTGGATCTCTTCAAGACAAGGCTGAAGACCTACACCCTGAGCAAGGCTCCAGGCTTTATAAACATCTCAAAATTTTAGAAGGAGCCTTGACAACAGCAATCCATAAGTCTTCTCTGTTGTATAGAGAAAAGAGAAGACCATCAACTCTCTCAAACTCACTATAAAGGGTTTATTAACTCCCTTCAAAAGTTTATTGTTAGTTTTGGGGACCTGATCAAAGCCTAAATGGTTATGCGATCTCCCTATAAATACATCTTGTGTGGCATTCATCTGATCAAAAACCTTATAGTGGATTCCTACCAGGGTGGTAGAAGAGTGGATGTACCCAGTTTGGGGAACCAGTATAAAATTCTTGTGTTGTCTGGTTGATCATTTTCTCATTGTTTTTGTTGTGCTGTGATATTTTAGTTAGCCTGTTTCTATTTCAATCTTTATAACGACTAGTATCACTTATTTTCTCTGATAAATTTAAAAACAGCCAAAAGTTTTAATTACTCTATTTACCCCCCCCCCCCCTAGAGTAAATCAGGTCTATCCCCTAACACTCTCCTATCTTACAAATAAGACAGAAGTAAGCCTCTTGGATGCATTGATATGGGTTGTCTGTGAGACTAGGAGTTCAAGGCACTTAGCATATAGGAAAATTCCTAGTACCCTACCATAACAAACATCCTTCTTATTAATTTTCTTCTTAATTGAGTCAAATAAAACTATTTCTTAATTCACAGATTTCTTATTAACCAAAGCACACATCAACATGAATTAGTGTCTAGTGACATAATCATGTGCAGAATTTTTTCCCAACAAAATTTTACCGACCACATCGGGCAAAAACTTATATTCAATAGAAAAATTCTTCTTTAATAGTTGATTAGGGTTTCCTGATTATGTCCCATTCTATCTAGCATCTCATCAAATTCAGAACTAGATATTTCTATTTCATCTACTCCATTCACAAAATCAAAAATTTTAGAAATAATTTTTGGTTATAAAGTAACCTGATTTCCAGAGATTGATCCAGTGACTATTGTCTGATATGCAAACCTTGTAGTATGAACCCATTATTTTATTTCAGCTACTCGGAGTTGATCCTTGTGGTCATGAAGTTCTTCAGAGTCTGATCCTCAAACAATTTCAAAATGTCTTGGAATATTTGGTCAGAATGAAGGAAGGAATCCATATCTATATCAGAACCAACATCCAACTTCATCCCAAAGATAGTTGCTTGTGAACTCACCATATTCCTGCAAGACAAAGAGATCATGTGCAAGGAAAAATAGAGAAAGCAAGGATAGAGTTCGATGAAAACCTAAATATAAGTTTTCAGAAGTCAAAAAGACGAACTCTGTCTGACGAAAAAATAACATCGAATCCTGTTCGATGAAAAATCTTGAAAAGAAAAGCATTTCATCGATCTCCAGTCGACAAAAGTTTTAAGAAAGAAATATATTTCATCGAGCTCTGTTCGACGAAAAATACTTGAAACTAATTCATCGATATCCGTTCAATGAAAGTTTCTAAAGGAAGGTTCGTCGATCTCCGTTCGACGAACGATTCACGAAAAGAACACAATTTGTCGAGCATCATTCGATGAAAGGTATGCAATTCGTCGATCTCAGAAACAAAAATCAAACTAATGATTCTCCATTTATATTGCCTAGTTTATTTATGTTGAATAGATGTTATTTTGATCTAAGGCTTTAGTGAAAATATCTGCCCTTTGTAAATTAGTAGAAATGAAGATAAGATTAATTTTATTTTTTTCTACATTATCTCTAAGAAAATGATGTCTTATTTATATATGCTTAGTCCTAATATGAAGAACAGCATTTTGTGTAATAAAAATTGCACTAGTACTATCACAAAATATGATTAAATTATTTAAGTTGTATCCATAATCGAGTAATTGATTTTGAATCCACAGGATTTGTAAACTATAACTACTAGCTACGTATATTATGCTTCAGCAGTTGAGGTAGACATAGAAGTTTGTTAAAGTGAGGTGATATTCTGATATACTCTTAAGGGGGTGAATTGAGTATGTTTGGGTTTTAACAACTTTTGCTGTAAAAGAAAAACTTATTTCTAAACTAAGATATTATGTCACAGCACACCAAATTTATCTAATCAGAATCACAGCAACCTAACTAACACGGCCACAGCAAGAACAAAAGAAAAAGGCAACCAGACAACAAGAATTTTATAGTGGTTCCCCAACCTGGGTACATCCAGACTTCTACCACCCAGGTAGGAATCCACTCAGGTTTTTGTTCAGGTGATTGCCACCAATAAGCTTTGACAGGAGCTCAAAAACCCAAACCTCAAGTCTTTGGGTTAGGTGACTTGAAACCAGGAATCACTTTTGAAGGGAGTAAGAGAACCCTTTATATAGTGGGGGATGAGAGATTGATTATGTCTTCCTCTTTTCAATATACAACTTAGAAGACTATTGTGGATCTAATGTTAGCAAATGCTCCCCCTTAGATAATGATTATTTCAGGAGGTTGTAGCTTTGCTTCAGGGTAATAGGCCTTCAGGCTTTAGCTTTGACCAGAAGATCTTCAGGAAATTCTAGACTGATGCATAGTTGTCCTTTGAAGATTCATGAGATGATGACAGAAGAAGACTTTATATTGAATAGTTGTTCTTCTTCTTCAGCTTGTTGTTCTTCTGCTGGTCTAGCACTTCTTTTTCTTTCTATCACTTTGTTGCTGAGAGGAGAGCAAGAGCCATAGATCCTTATTCTGTTCTTGATGTTATTCTCGATATGTTGTGTGTTCTCACCTTAGATTCTTTGATTGTTTGTAATAGTCTGTTTTTGCGCAGGAAGAAGAAAAATCCTTTTTATATATTTCCATGAGAGAATATTCCTTTTGTCGAGCTTGACTTTTCC
>CM077095.1:46108406-46379092 GCA_039513925.1 Platanthera zijinensis
GACCTATTCACCCCCCCCCCTCTAGGTCACTCTCAATCCTAAATAAAAACTTTACAGGTTCCTTGAAATAAGGTAAGACAAGTTGGCTAAGTGATGGTGACAGGTGGTCATAAGGTAGGCTGGTGGAGAGACAAAAAATCTTTCTAAGTCCACAGACATTGAGTGAAGTAAGCTCACTCAACGAAAGATGCAAAGAAATGTGGTTGTCCATAGGCGTTGAGTGAAGCAAGTTCACTCAACGCCAGATGCCAAGAAGCATCAAGTGTTACCAAGCTTTTCCATTGGCAAGCAGAAAAATTGACCAAGTCAACTGGCGTTGACTGAATACAGCTCACTCAATGCAATATAACAGAAGGCGTTGAGTGAATACAACAAAGGCATCGTATGATGTCAAAGCTTTGTATTTGACAGTAATAAAATCTTGTAAACTCTAGAAGCATCGAGTGATGAAGGCTCAAATGATGCCAAAGCATTTCAGCAACATCAGTCAAGTTGGCATTGAGTGATGAAGACATACTCAATGCCTAAGCTGATAGAAAATCTTTCTAAGTACAAAAGCTTTGAGTGAAGGATATTTACTCAACGACTAATCATTATAATAGGCTAAAGTAGAATGCATTGAGAGACGATGCTACACTAAATGCTTTCATTCTGGAATGCGACTAAGTGTTTTGGCGTTGAGTGATGATGGCTCACTAAATGCCTAGTGATAGAAAATTGTCTAAGTATTTTGTCGTTGAGTGATGAAGGGTCACTCAAAGCCTACTGATGCAGTAAGATTGGCTAAAACAAAATGCATTGAGTGAAGCTTTTTCGCTCAAAGCTCACAGTGCCTAAGATGTAGAAAGTTTGGCTAAGGAGAAAAAAGTTGTGCGAAGCTTGTTCACTTAACGCTTGAGTTAGAAAGAAATCAGTCGAAGTGTTTTAGCATTGAGTGAAGCTTGTTCACTTAACGCCTATACTAATGTCCTTGAATTTGACTAAGTCCACAGATGTTGACGTCATCAAAAGTCAAGAAAGTCAACCAAATTCAAAATGAGGCGGGATGGTTACAGTACATGACAAACGACGCTGCAAGCCTACAGTAAGACTATTAATAGTTAAAGTAAAGATGCAGCTGTCAATTTCAGTTGGGCCCACTGGTCAAAGTAGCTGTTGATCGGCGGAATAAAAAAGGCAGAGTTTATAATGAAGAAATCCACTTTCAGGATACCACTGGAGTTCATGTTCTTCCTTAGCCATTGTTGTATAGCTTAGAAGAAAAGTTCTATCAATCTGATTTGAAAGTTCTAGTGTTAGTTGTTGACTTCCACACCATCAACATCAAGTTCAGAGACATTTTCTCTGAAGGAGAAGAAACAGTAGGTCTAACCTTGCTACAGCTGATCGGGAAGCCGATTCAAGATAGCTTCTACAATTTTCATATGCACCAACAAGGTCAGAGGTAATCTCTGAAGAAGAAGAGGTACCAAAGGTCTTAACCTAGCTGCTGCATATAAAAGCTCAACAAAGGTAGTTATTGTCATCTTCACCACCAATATTAAGGTCAGAATAAATTTTGAGAGAGATAGAGGTAGCAGGAAAGGGTGTACCCTTGCTACAACAGCTAGAAACAAATTAAATATCTAAAAGACTGTTAACTATTTGAAAATCAAATCAATAATAAGATTAGTAACTTGTTTTTTAAGTTCTTCAAGCATAATCCACAGCAACCTAAAGATCTAAATTCTTGTTGCTGAGAAGAAGTTGGGCTAAGATTTTCTCAGCTCAGCTAGCAGCAAGGCAAGCTGTAGTTTCTTTACAGTACCAGGTGGCCATTTCTGAAGAACAATTTGTGGTGCTGTGAAAAAGAAGATAGGACTGAGTTTCTCTCTCAGTTCAGGGAGAAGCTGGTCACTGTAGGTTAAGTCAAGTATAAGCATCTGCTTATTGAAGATCTTCTTTGATTGCTGATAAGAAGATAGAACTGAGTATTTCTCAGTTCAGGAAGCAGTAGACTTAGGGAATATATTCCTGGAGTCAAAGTAGGGTTGAGTTTATCTTAGTCCAGAAAGGTTGGCACCGACAAATTTCTCTTGTGTCAAATAAACTCAATAACCCACTTCCATTCTATAGGATCCTTTTGGATCTAAGTTGTAGGGAAGATTTACCTGAGGTAGGATCCAATTGTTGATTTGAGGTAGGGCTGTTTAGCCTAAGGTAGGATTCTGTTGAGAATCTGAGGTAGGGCCTGTGTTCCCAAGGGAGGGCTTTGGCCTGAGAGTAGGATCCAGTTGGGATATAAGGTAGGGATTTTTAGCTTGAGTTAGGGAGTCATTCTCTTTGAGTTGTATGGCACTTGTGCCTGAGTTGTAGTATCCTTTGGATTTGAGGTAGGGACATTGTGCCTGAGCAGTAGGAGAGTCATTTTCTCTGAGGTAGGTTTTTCCTCCCAGCATGAGTTGTAGGGCCTTTGGGCCTGAGGTAGGTGATCTTTGGATCACTAAGTTGTGGGGACTTGTGCTTGAGCTATAAGTCTTGGAGGATACTGAGTGGTCCTGCGGGATCGTGTTTTAAGCTCTTAGGAGCCGAGATTGGAGAAGTGCCTTGTCTAACAAACTGTTAGAAAGGTGGGTGGGAAAGTGGACATATCGATATTCTGGGGAATCACTATAAATTTTGTGTGTGCTCTATTTGTTGTTTCTTTGTTGTAGGTTGTGTGTCTTGAAAGCAGAAAACTACTAACTTACAAAGCACTCAAAGAAAGAAAATTAATGATAGTCACAAGAGACTAAGAAACCTATTCACCCTCCCTCTAGGTTATTTAGCTATCTTTGAAATAAAAGACTTTTAGGTGGTCTCATTTATTGGCACACCCATAACCGGTGAAAAATGGCACCTGAGGTAGTGGGTACCTACCTAACACACCAACAGTCACAAACTCACACCGTGCAAACCCACTAGAGCAAATATTCACAAAAACAAGTAATTATGGCGGTGGAACATTCCACTAACACCCACATCCCCAAATAGTCAAAATATCCACAAAAAACCTACAAAACTCCACCAAAAACACAGGTTTAGCCCAACAAAAATAAGGAATAATACCCACAAAAAAATAATCTCAAGGCCATACTCGATGAATTAGACTCATTTTTGCAAGAAAATTCTAAGTCCACACTGATTCATCAAGTATACTCGACGAATACAACAGACACACGACGAATTAAACATAGTAATAAGTTGGTTAACTTGATACACGACGAATCAGCAAAAATAACCCAAGTCTATGGGAAATTCGTAGAGTATACTCGACCCCTTGCTGAGTCCACTAAGCGCCTAAACTTAACTCCATGATTTTACTTCACTCAACGCCTTCAAGCGATGCATAGCTGAGTCCACTCATCGCACTCGTTGCCAAAGGCAGTAACACTCAAAGAACTCAACACCGTCTGGTTCACGTATTGCTCTCGACGCTAAGCTTCCAATAATCGACGAATTCGTCAAGTTTATACGAAAAATTATACTTACCCTCTACGACACGAGACGCTCTGAATGCCAAAACAAAATGACTCAATGCCAAGCCTGATTCTCGAGAAATCTAACTTATACTTACAGATCAATCGACGCTCTCGATGCCATGTCAAATTCAATCAACGCCAAGGCTGATACTCGACGAACTCGACGCCTAAACTCAAGTAATGAAGAATAACTCAATGCCGAGACTGATACCCGACGAATTCGTCGAGATTAGTCAATGAATTCGTCGAGATTACTCGACGAATTTGACATTACTCAACGCCTAGGCTATTCGATAATTAAAGCTTAAGCTAACTGCCATATTCGACAAATTCCAACTTAGACTAACAGTCATACTCGATGTATTAAACTTATATTAACCACCATAAATTGACGAATTAAACTAGACTAACATCCAAATAATCGACGATTTTTACTTAGGCTACATGCCCTCTAATCGGCGAATTGCCTTAAACTGGAAATCCAACACTATACAGCAGATCACCCTTTCCTGAACCCTACACTACACCTAAATGCTAAGGAGGAAATAAAACGAAATAGGAAATACCTAAAGGAAGACATAGAAAGGGGAATAAATCACCACTTTCCAAAAATCACCCGAAATCTGGCCATGCAAGCGCTCTACCACCAAGATCTGGCTGCAAGAACACCATGCCCACATTTCCTGATACTTTTTGGGGTAAACGAGGGTTAAAATTGTAACATAACTCAAACAACTAAACCCCTAGGAGGGTTTTGTCATTACTGGGTCATGACAAAACCCTTGGAAGCACAAGGAACTAGGAGAGCTTAGGCATGATTGTGAAAATCACCTTGGTTTACAAATAATAAATTCTAAGTACAAAACCTAGGGTTTGACTTTAGGGCTTCACCCTGAGCCTTTGACTCTACCATAATATCCCTAACCCATTACGGGGTCGATTAGAGCAATTAATACCTATCGGGGTCAACTAATAAGGTCAAATTGACCCATGTTAAGTGTAGCCCAAAATTACTTAAAGTGCCCTAATTAGGGGCAATTGGGCTCTAATGTGTCCAATTGACCCTAGTCAGACTTTACCAGTCCTTAGGGGAGGCCAAAAGGTCACTAACCACCCATTAGGGTCAGTTAGGTCACCCAATGTGGCCTAGGGTTGGGCTAACCCACATTAGGTCATTTTAACCCAAATAGGCTAACTCAAGCTCAAACACAAATCCACTTGGGTTAACCTAATTTTTATTATTCATATGAGTTAATGAGGTGATTTTTGGCTGAAATAATCTTCTAAATTGGCCATGGTGTCTAGGAGAGTGATAATGAGAGTTTCCCCAATGTTTTAAAGAGAGAAAGTCAGCTTTAATGGCCAAGGAAGGACAGGGGCCTCCTCAATCCACCTCCTATGGCAATGTCCCACCTACCTAGTTAGTTAGGAGAAGATTGATCGCCATGGCCAGCCACTTAAGTGGCTAAAATCAAATTTCCCCAATTAGGAAGAGAGAGAGAGAGAAAAGAGGGGTCAATAATGACATGGAAGGTGAAACCCCGAAAAATCTCCCCATTAATGGATGGATTCAACTCCTTAGGAGAAGGGGAGGAGTTTCCAGTAATTTCCAGTTCACTGAGGGGTTGTATTCGCTGAGATTTTAGTTACCCGAAATTCATCATTAATGGTGATAATGGGAATTCATGCCTTGACCCTTCCCATCCCCAATTGAAGTTTTTATTCTCATCACAGGACTCAGAGGAGTAAAACACCCCATTCCCCTGAAGAAATCGAGCCCTCTGAGTAGGAGATAGCAGAGCAACCAAAAGCTCCAAAAATGGCCATGGCGGACCGACATTTGGTAAGGCTCCAAGCCCGCTCTATGGTCTGGTTCTTCTTCTCTCTCTCTATGGTACAATATAGATCAACTAGGATGTGTAATCGAGCTCAATTGAGCCGCTTCCATGCTTTAATATTCATGGATTTTTGAATTTGGGCTTCCTTGGGAGTTTGCTGAAAACCGCCCCTTCGGCGGCCGTGCCGCCTCCCTGCAATAGCCACCACCCCAACGGAGGTGGTGGTGGTGGTGGTTGGACGGGGAGGGTGATGGATCGTAGACAAAAGCCTCTGAAAATTGCTCCATGTCTGGTTGATCACATCCATAGAATGGAGGTTGAAGACGTTGTGCTGACCGTCAGATCAGATCTATCTAAAGTTGACTATAAATATAAATATAATAATAAGTGTTATTTATCCCTTAATGTGCACCATCTAAAAATAGACAAATAAGGTCCTTAGAGGCTAAACCATGAAAATTTCCCAACAAGAAAAGGTCTGTGTGAGTCTACTTTATTTAGAAATTAAAATAAGGTCATTTAGAGCACATTAGCTCCCTGTAAAGAAGTTCTTGTGGGACTGGTCCTTAGGATAGGACAATCACTATATACTTAATAACATTTATTTTGTTAAGGGTAATGACCTGAAATTTGGGCCAAAAACTTGTCCTGTTAGGGTTTAGGTCATATCCAAAAATTACAATTTTTGGAGATAATTTTCTTAAAGTATTGATAGAAGTTAAATAAATCAAATAGGATTTATTTAAAGTGTTAAATGACTTTAAAATTCACCAACTATTTTGTGAGAGGATTTTAGGGCCATGATAGGACTCTGGTTAAAATTATAGCCTATTTGGGCTTGATTTGAGAAGTGCGTGTTGAAAACAAGATTTGGTCAAGTGGGCAGTATTTGACCTAGGTATTTTTTGAGGGTGCTTTGAGGAAAATAAGTGGTCTCCCCTCATTCCCTTAGGGTAAAACTTAGGTAACACACTTAAAATGTAATTATACACCACCATATGGAAAATGATAGGGTTCTAGGATTGTTTGGCCATGGGGGCCTAGTGTAAACCCTAAAAGTGCACTTTCGAAGTTAATAAAGGACATTGGGTGAAACCTCCATAAATGTAAGTGAAAATTGGCATTTGAGTTTTATTCTTGTTATTATCACTTGAGAAATTTTAGGGGAATATTTATACATTTATTTCTCAATTAATTTAAATATGGGTCCTTTACTTTAGTTCTAAAATAAAGTGTCAAATATTGTGGAAATCCCTTGGAATCTTGCTAGTGGTGTTTTTATGATACAAGTATCCTCTGTGAATTTTGGTATAATTTTTGGATGGATATTTTGTGTAGATTATTCACCATGTGCCTTAATTCAATTATATTGATATAAATTAATTGGCTGGCCATTATATTTTGGAAAAATATTAAACTTGGCCAATGAGCTCCTAGGGATAAAATAGTGCTCTAGAAATTTTATGGAATGATTTAGATTGATATTTACAGTACCTCCTTCACACCTTTTTTGTTTATAGTATTCTTGAATTTAATTATTTATGTGATTAATTGGCCCTAGGAAATTGTGAAAATTAGGCAGAGATTACTTAAGTTAGTTACAATGCTCTCGGAATTTATTTGTAATTTTTGGAAGAATATTTAGAGTACTTTATTCACATGTGGTGCTTATTTAGCAATTATGGTTTAATTAATTTAAGTAATTGAATGAACTTGGTTTCTCATCACCCCTGGTTAGACAACATTTTTTTAGCTTGGATAAACCTCCGGTAAATTATTTATAATGTTCGAGAAGTGAAAACAGTAGACCCTTCACAAACTGAAGTAGTGCCCCAATTATTCAATTTATGTTTTATCCTAGAATTAACTAGGGAGAAATAGTAATTCATTATTTTTTCAATTAATCTTGATCATACTTAACCTTTGGGTGTATCATTCACCATAAGAATATAATGGAGTCATGAGGGTGCTTCATGTGTCTCAATCCTTGCTTTAAAGCATATTGGTCTACGGGTAGCCAAAATTGATGCTTGAGGTCACTTCGGTGAATGAGGTTCTGATTCATCTTATGAGTGTGTGTAGGGATTTGCAACATAGTGAGGAGGTCAGGAGTCCACTCCGTGCAACTCTTGGTAGTAGGGAAGAAGTATGCTTAAGAAGTGGGCAGTGTTCAACAAAACGCTAGCATTCCTCGTGATAAACACTCACCATAGGCCAGTAGAGTAATACAAGTAAATGGGGTGAATTATGAATAGATACTTCTAAAAGTAAGTGCCTTGCAAAAGGGAACTTTGGGATTCAATCCATCTTAGTTCCTAGTGCCCTCGAGATCCCTTCACAAGAAAATCTCTGGGCAGTCCAAGGTTAACCATAAACCGCAGGAGTAAATTGATTTAAAGAGTAACTTTAAATAAGCCACAAACATGAACACTCACTCCGGCGTTTCGGGATTATAGATGGTATAGATTAACGGGGGGTGAGCTCAGTGTTTGATAGAAAGATGGTTTCACGTTTGGGGAGCCGATGACTCGGGAGCTCTTTTAGCAAAAGTGCATATAAAAGTGGCGGGACTTCAGTTCGCTTTAGTCATCGCAATAACAGATAAATGATGACTCTGAAGGGTTTAGTAGTTGGGTCTGGCTTGCAAGTATCTATGGAGACGCTTACCTAGTGACCCAACTCTTGACCAAAAAAGACTAAAGAGTTTGTCAGCAATAGTATATGGTGACAATGGTGTGTCCTTCAGAGCATACGTAAGGGCTAGGCCTGGTAGTGCGGTTACCCGCCAATGAGTGGGGTGGACCAACCCAATGTCTTTGTTGGCCACTATGGAGTCTCCTACGAGTGAAGCTAGATTTAGAAACTATTGAACTAAAGGTCTGTGTGCATTGATTCATGTGCGTTTGTTACACTTTCATGAATCATGTCAAAACATATCAAAACACACATACCTGCATATAACCTAACACCTCATCGTATAAACTAATATGGGTTAGCTTATACGATAGGAGAATTGCAAAAGACGCCTTTACTTATATGTTTTCGTGGGCATTCATATAAGTTAAGGCTAATTATTTACCTGTGATCGCTAGATGTATATTTCATTATTTACCTCATACCATTGTTGTTCCATACTTCATGTTATATATAGAATCTCTTAGCTTGCTTTATATATTTATATAACTATTAGATTAAGGTCAGTGTCACATGCTTATTTGTACTTATCATTATATTATACCTCCTCTCTTCATTCCTTCCTCCCGATGGCTAGGAGTCATGGAGAGAGGGGTGGGGAATCGTTGACTTAGTCCTTTAACTAACGGTCAGTGGACCATATCATTTTAGGGTATCGAGGAGCATCACTAGGAGATGCAGCACCAGTATAGGCAGATACATTTAGATGTGGTCTACTATAGTAGCTTTGCTTCCGCGAGTGATTTGTAGTGAGGATGTAATGTACTGTGCAGGAGCCCGTTTATTATTTTTGTCGTTGTTATTCTGTTATTATCATGTGGACACCTTACTAGTGTATTCTATATTGCATGTGATCTTGTGGACCTAGACTTATATTTGTTTATTTGTACTTCTACTTTCTTCTGTGATCGATATGGCTAGCAGGATAGGCAATTTGTAGTGACAACCTTCCCGGGTGTTGGCGTCACCACAAAGAGGCGGTTCTGGGCATAAGACCCGATGCTTAAGCAAAAAAAAGAGGGTCTTACATAAATCAAATAACCTAACGCCCAAAAATCCAAGAAACGAGAAAAACTCAACGTACGAACGTATATCTCGATGAGAGCTATCAAAATCCACCCTCCGACAATGATTTCGAGCACCAGAGCTCCTTCAATCAGCGGCCGGAAGCGTAGCGATGTCTGCCTCTTTCTCTTTCATAAAATATTTTGATGGCTTGGGCGAGATTATGAATTGGGTTTCAATCATATCGTTAGGGTATTTATACATATAATACATAAATAATATAATATATTATTATTACACTAAATGACCAAACGACCCGAAATTCCAAATCATCTCGGATTTCCACGAAATTTGCACCGAAACTAAATATCGATGCTACGAATCCAACGGCATAGTCGAAATCAAAATCCGATAAACCAAACTCGGGTAAAAATACCTGAAGTCAAAACACCAAAAATCCAAAAAGGCTCCACCGAGTTCCAAAATAAACCTGCTTGCGAGGGAAATCTAAAAAACACACAAGAATTTAGACATGCTAATATTCTAAGCAAAAACCTCAGATACCAAATGAGCCAAAGTCATGCTACAGCAATGGTACCCATCAACTACGCGTTAACATAATGCCCTGACGTCAAAAATACGCCACTAAAGGAATTAAAATAAACATAGACAAATCAAGGGTGTTATGGGAGGAGAGTCGGACGAAGGAGATCTCGCCACTGTTTGGGTTTTGGAGCTCTATTCAGCGAGCCGAGTACGATTTATGGAGGCAAAGCAGTAGCGGTCATTTTCAACCGACTAGAATCTCTCTCATGGAGCCGAAACAAACTTCAAGGGTAACGATCCTACTTCTTGGACATGTAAAGTCCTTTGTTTTGGCATGAGAGGGTAGACACTCCACAAGCATGTGAATGCGATTCTCCCAACAGGTTAATCATTTATATCCCCATTGTCTTTGTATTTAGAATCCTTAATCAAAGTACGGAATTGGCATACTATGCGAAGATAATCCAGACAGGTTGGTGTTGATTGGTGATGATTATTTTTATATTGGAGAAGACTCTGTGGTAATTGAATGGATTTTGGAGTCATGGGGTGTGAAGATGGCTATATTGAGAGTACTGGAGTAGGTCTCTTGGAAAACACCCATTTATGGGAAGAAACGATAGTTTGTCCCTACAACACAACAGTAGTTCTATCGCCAGCACTAGCAGTAACGGCCAGCTCAATTGGTGATGAGGAGTGGTTTGAAAACTCCTTATCAAGGAGGTCTCAGGTTCGATCCCAAATCTCAACAACCCGCCTATAGATGGAGAGGGGTTGGGGTGCATGGTCTGCAGACCTGGTTAGGCTGGACCCTTTCGAGCATGGTGTTGGGGGTGCCAGCGGCCATTCTTTTGAGCCGTTGGCTAGGGAGGTCGTTACAAAAAGTGTACTTTTTATATTAACGACCCTAGTCGATCCTATGTGGCAATTTCACGGTTCCGCTCTAGGAAACGCTACCGGGCTGCAACCCAAGCACCCCAACCCCTCTCTAGCACTCTAGTGGGTTGTTGGTGGCCACAACCTCCCTTTTATGAGTCAAACTTGATAGTCAAGTGCACACCACAGGGACTTCACAGGAGGTCACCCATCCTGGTACTACTCTAGCCCGAGCACACTTAACTATGGAGTTCCTTCACTTCCAAGGAGCCCCTGATTTTTTCGAAGTTTAGTTAATTCTTTTATTTGTCATATTTATGACATCAGGGCATTACGTTAACGCATGGTTGGCGTGTATCATTGTTAGAGAGTGGGTTTTAGCTCTTGAGTTTTCTGTGTGTTGTTAGGCTTTGCCTGTTTGCAAGATTTCCTAGCGAGCCGGGTTCTGTTTTGGTGACTCGGTGGAGCCTTTTGGAAATGATTGTTGATGCGTAAAAATCGACTCATGGACTACAATTTGAATATGCAAATGTACCTATCGTTTTATAGTATAGTGATAAAAATATATCATAGTCGTATAAAAACTCGGGGAAGGCAGGTACTATTACTCACAATGAGTCAATTATCCTACCAAATAATTGATTGGGTTTTGAAAATAAAAGTAAACTAAACTTAGTTAAAAGAGAAATAAACTCTTGCAAAAGGGTGTTCGATCGACGATTCACTTTGAAATAAAATTACGGAAGAATTTAGTTTAACATTCGTAATTTTATAAAGACCGTGACAAATCCAAAAATAAGAAATAATCTGGCTAGAGCATTAAATCTCCTAACTTCTAGACATTTTGACCGTAATCTCTTTGCAAATCCAAAGTCCTAAAGTCGCATTATCGAGGTGACCTGCACTATTGGATTTGACTCCAATCTGGAGGATTTACGTCATCCTATCTTGAGGATTGCGTGCAACTCCTTCCTTCCTTGAGTGATCTTTCACATTCACGAGCCTCTCGGCTACTCGAATATGAGATCGAAATCTACTACTGTATACTAGAAATACGGAGTCGATACGATATTGATCAAGGTCAGATCAAAAATAAAAATACAAATGCAAAATAAAATGAAAGATATTATTTTATCGCAAAGATCATCGTGATCGGGCACAAATAAGAAAATTAGCTAAGCATTAGAGAGAGGGAGTAGACAAAAGAAAATAAAATTGCATTTTCATTAAACTAGGAATAAGAGTACATAACAAGATGAAAAATACTAAATTATTGCTTGGAGAAGGGAAAAACAATAAAAAAATACTAATACTTGAAATGGAAGCTTTCTCTCTAAATTATTCTAACTCTTTACATTAACACTCTACTTTCTAAATTCCCATCTAAAGCTTTAGGGATGGGGTCCTTTTATAGATGAAGGGGAAGGTTGTAGAATGAAAGTGGAGATAAGGGAGCAATAGGGGGTGGCTGGCCATGCATAGTGGAGAAGATGCATTAATATAATTATGAGGGAGAGAAAAAATGGGAGGGTCAATATATTTCATTTAGGGAAAAAAATAGAAATTATGGAAAATAGAAGGGGGATGAATGTGGAATAAAGAGAAGAAAATAATAATGGGGGAGAGAGAGTTGTGGCCGGCCATCATTGATGAAGATGCATGAATTGGAAGGTGCATGCATGCAAAGCAAAGGCCTCAAATGGTCTTGATGAAGTGGCTGCTGTATGGTAGGCTCGGGTTGCACTATGGAGGGTGCATGGTGTCCTCGGGCTGCTCCAAGTGGGCTTGAACTAGAGGGCTCGGGCTGCTCCAAAGAGGGCTGCACCTACATGAAAATAAAAAAGAACATTAGTTATGTTATAAGATAAAAATAACTAAAACCTTAATATAAAAAATAAAGTAGCAAAAACACAAAACAACAAACAACAAAAACATAAAATAACATTACATAAAAACTAAAATAATAAAAATAAACAAACAAACATAACACAAAATTCAACATAACAAACAAAAATAAAATATTAAAACATATTATCAAAAATACAATATTAAACATAGCATACCTAAAATATATAAAAATAATACTTAAACCTAAGAAAATTTAAACTAAACTAACCCAAAAACCGATGACTAAAACTAGTCATCAAAAACCCCCATGCTTAAGCATTTGCATGCCCTCAAGCAAATGAAGTTAAAAACTAGGGAAGACATGAAAGCAATTTTTTTTAAAGTTTCATAATTAAGAAAACCAAAATATGAAAAATTAGACTATCCTAATTTTTGTGTTAACAACTAGTGGGGTGAGAAGTGCACAATAGAAAACTTGAAAATTGAGACCTAAAAATATCATTAGAGCATAAGGAAGAATTACACATTTCTAAATCCTTAAAAGAAGGCATCCAAAATTTTAGAAAATAAGAAAAACAAAAGTAGAGGTTCTAAATAAACGGCGTATTGAACGAACTACTAGGTTGCTAAAATAACAATTACCCCTTAATAACCTCAAGATAACCTCCAAATAAATCCATCAATGATGGTGGCCATAGTCTTCTCCGTTCATACTCTCTCCACTACGCAAGTCACGTTCTAAAGATCAAAAGGACTTCAATAGCTGTAAAGACTTGGCTTAGGTAAATGTTTAGGAGTTGAAAATCAAAGATAAACGTGATGGTTAAAATACACTAAACCAACGGTGAGCTCTAAATAAACATTAAAATGATAAAAATGATAAAAATGAGAAATGAAAGGTACGTCATTTTCTCCAAACCAAACTAAAAACAAAACAAGGCCATGAAATTTTTTCTTTTCACATAATTGGCCAAAAATAAACTTCTCCTTTTTTTATTTTACATTTGATAAAACATTTCTTTTTTTAATAGGAGAGCTCCAAATGTAAGCTTTAAATTTTCCTTTTCATCTTTCAAGAATACAACCCATCACAACAATGATATTTAAATAAAGATCAAAGTCTAGTGTGAAAATAGGAAGGGTATTTTGGCTTTGGTGAAAAATGAAAAGTGGAGTATAAAAAAAGGAAAAAGGAAAAGGCCCAAAATTGTTTTAGCAACAGTTAAATATTTTTGGTGGGTAGAAAGGATCAAACGGGTCAAAGGGTGGCCTAAATCATTTCTAAACTTCGTGAAAAATGGCACAAATGCTTTGAGAGTCGCTAGAGACAAGTTCTTAGCACCAAGAAAGAATTACCCACAAATGAAAAACTGATAACGTTATCTAGCAACCATTCATACGTAATAAAACCAAATAAAAAGAAAAACTACAATTTGCTAACTTACAATATTAAAAGCAGATGTCTATATTTAAGTACTGGAAACTAGTAAAACTAAGCTATGTTAAAATGATAAATGTAGAAAACCGTTTCAATGAAATTCTACTTACAACTAAAAAACCGCAGGGGCCTACATATCACTAGAAGAAACATAAAAATAGAGATAGACAATAATTTTTTATTCTGATTTTCAAATAGCTTTTAGAAAAAAAAAATTGGATTTTGTATTTTATAGTTTTTTTGGATTTTTGATAAAGTTAAAGAAAAAGTACTCCTAAGATGCTTAATATAATAAAACATATTTTTTTGTTGTTTTTTTTAATTTTAAAGTAGTTAAAAACAAATATTTTTTTTGAAAAACTTAAAAAGTAAAGAGATTATTTTTAGGTTTTTGGAAAAAAGAGAAATTAAAAAGAAAAAGAATTTTTGAAATTAAAAAGGAAATAAAATTAAAAAGTGCGAAGGCCTCCCCCAAGCTTAAATTTTGCATTGTCCTCAATGAAAAATCAAAAATAAGAAAAAAAAAGGAAGAAGAAAAGGGAGGGGGAATGTAATAAAGTAAATACTTAAAAAGAAAATGACTTCCCTGGATTCATAAGGCTAAATGTTGATTTCACTCCCCCATGCTTGAGTTGTACACCGGTTTAGGCCTAAGAAGAGAGAAAAGGATGGAGCCAAACAAACCGCCGGAGGTTTTATTCCTACAAAACACAATAAGTAAACAAAAAGAAAAAGAAATAACAAAAAGGATAAGCAAGGGGTGCCTCCCAAGAACGCTCTTTATTTAACGTCGTCTGAGCCCGACATTACTGGTTAGCTAAATGGAAAATAAAAACTAAAGTGAAGAGGTAACTCCCTAAGTATGTGCTTAGGAGAGTAAATAAAAAAGGAGAAAAATTGAAGATTCGCACCGACATTCGGTGGAATCTTCAAGGGAATGACGCCCGAAAATGAACGAACGGAGTAATAGAAGAACTCCGTCGTATGTAAAATGGGAAATAAGGGGTTGTCAAAAGAAGAAGAAGAAGAAAAAGAAGAAAAAGAAAAAATAGAAAGAGGAATAAAAGAAGTAGAAAAAGAAATTTCATCAATGAAAATTTAATAAGGAGAAGGAGAGACTTGTAAAATTTCGGGAGAAGAAGGGTTAGAGAGGACTAAAGAAGAATTATCTAAAAGAAAAGAAGATGATTCGCTAAAAATATAAAAAATTGGAACAGTTGAAATTGAGATTGAAATGGAATCACAAACGTCTTCAGAAGGAGAATTAAGAGGCATCTCGTCATCCTCAAAGGGTAAGAAGCATGCCGGAATATCCATAGGGGTGTCATCAAAAGGAGGAAAAAACAATCCGGATTATCTCAATAGTTTTCCTCCTTAAGAGGTAAAAGACAAGTCGGGATATCCAGTGACTCATTACATCAAGAAATTGGAGGAGACGGAGACGGAGACGAAGAAGAACATGAAGAAAACGATAAGGCCTCACGAGAAAAATAATCCATAATAGATTTGAAATGCGAATTAATATTATCAAGAGAAGTTTTCAATTAAAAAAACCCATTATCGATTGAATTAGAATTTACAAGCGCAGCGCTTTACGGGGAAAATCATGCGAAAAATAATACGGGTTCACCACCTCCCAAGTAGGATAAAATTTTGAGTGAGAGTCAAATTGGCCACTTTATCCTGATCTAGAAAAATTGAAATCAAAAGAAGGATGGGTTCCTAAAAGACATGCCAAATTAAAATGGTCGAGTGACCCGCAAAAAGCGCAAAAAGATGATGATTCCATAAAAAAAATAAACTGTTACCAAAAAAGAAAGAGAAAATTTTTTTTTTTGATTTTTCTTTGGTTTTTTTTAACTTTAGTAGAAGTAATAAATTCGGTGCTTTCGTAATATTGCCAAAAATATCCCCGGCAATGACGCCAAAAGCTTGATGCGTAAAAATCGTCTCACGGACTATAATCTGAATAGGCAAGTGTACCTATCGTTTTATAGTATAGTGAAAAAAATATATCAAGGTCATATAAAAACTCGGTGCAGGCAAGTACTATTACTCACAATGACTCTATTATCCTACAGAATGATTGATTGGGTTTTGAAAATAAAAATAAACTAAACTTATTTAAAAGAGAAATAAACTATTGCAAAAGAGTGTTTGATCGACGATTCACTTCGAAATAAAATAACGAAATAATTTAGTTTAACATTCGTAATTTTTTAAAGACCGTGACGGATCCGAAAATAAGAAATAATCTCGCTAGAGCATTAAATCTCCTAACTTCTACACGTTTTGACCGTAATCTCTTTGCAAATCAAAAGTCCTAAAGTCGCATTATCAAGGTGACCCGCACTATTGGATTTGACTCCAATCCGGAGGATTTACGTCGTCCAATCTCTAATATTGCGTGCAACTCCTTCCTTCCTTGAGTGATCTTTCACATTCACAAGCCTCTCAGCTACTGGAATATGAGATCGGAATCTACTACCGTATACTAGAAAAACGGAATCGATACGATATTGATCAAGGTCGGATCAAAAATAAAAATACAAATGCAACATAAAATGAAAGATATTATTTTATCGTAAAGATCATCGTGATCGACCACAAATAAAAAAATTAGCTAAGCATTAGAGAGAGAGAGAGAGTAAAGAAGAGAAAATAAAATTGCATTTTCATTAAACTAGGAATAAAAGTACATAACAAGATGAAAAATACTAAACTATTGCTTGGGGAAATGGAAAAACAACAAAAAATACAAATACTTGAAATGGAAGCTTGCTCTCTAAAATATTCTATCTCTCTACATTAGCACTCTACTTTCTGCATTCCCCTCTAAATCTTGAGGGATGGGGTCCTTTTATAGATCTAGGGGAAGGTTTATAATGAAGTGGAGATGAGGGGGCAATAGGGGGTGAATGACCATGCATAGTGGAGAAGATGCATCAATATCATTATGAGGGAGAGAGAAAATGGGAGGTTCAATATATTTTATTTAGGGAAATAAAAATAGAAATTATGGAAAATAGATGGTGGATGAATGTAGAATAAAAATAAGAAGAAAATAATAAAGAGGGAGAGAGGGATGGCTGGCCATCATGGAGGAAGATGCATGAATGGGAAGGTGCATGCATGCAAAGCAAAGGCCTCAAATGGGCTTGATGAAGTGGGTTGCTGCATGGTAGGCTCAGGTTGGACTAGCATGGTGTGCTCGGGCTGCTTTAAGTGGGCTTGAACTAGAGGGCTCGGGCTTCTCCAAAGAGGGCTGCACCTACATGAAAATAAAAAAGAACATCAGTTATGTTATAAGATAAAAATAACTAAAACATTAATATCAAAAATAAAGTAGCAAAAACACAAAATTACAAACAACAAAAACATAAAATAACAAAACATAAAAACAAAAATAATAAATACAAACAAACAAACATAACACAAAATGCAACACAAAAAAAAAATATTAAAACAAATTATCAAAAATACAATATTAAACATAGCATACCTAAAATATATAAAAATAATACTTAAACCTAGGAAGATTTAAACTAAACTAACCCAAAAACCGATGACTAAAACTAGTCATCAAAATCCCCCATGCTTAAGTATTTGCTTGCCCTCGAGTAAATGAAGTTAAAAACTAGGGAAGACAAGAAAGCAAATTTTTTTTTAAAGTTTCATAATTAAGAAAACCAAAATATGAAAAATTAGACTATCCTAATTTTTATGTTAACAAGTAGTCGGGTGAGAAGTGCCCAATAGAAAACTTGAAAATGGAGACCAAAAAATATCATTAGAGCATAAGGAAGAATTCCACATTTCTAAATCCTTAAAACAAGACATCCAAATTTCATGAAAATAAGAAAAACAAAAGTAGAGTTTCTAAATAAACGGCGCATTGAACGAACTACTAGGTTGCTAAAATAACAATTACCCCTTAATCACCTCAAGATAACCTCCAAAGAAATCCATCAATGATGGTGGCCATAGGCTTGTTCGTTCACACTCTATCCACTACGCAAGTCACGTTCTAAAGATCAAAAGGACGTCAATAGGCGTAAAGACTTGGCTTAGGTAAATGATTAGGAGTTGAAAATCAAAGATAAACGTGATGGTTAAGACACACTAAACCAAGGGTGAGCTCTAAATAAACATAAAAATGATAAAAATGAGAAATGACAAGTACGTCATTTTCTCCAAACCAAACTAAAAAAACAAAACAAGCTCACACATTTTTTTTTTCACATAATTGGCCAAAAATAAACATCTCCTTTTTTTGATTTTACATTTGATTAAACTTTTCTTTTTTTTCATAGGAGTGCTCTAAATGTAAACTTTAAATTTTCCTTTTCATTTTTCAAGAATACAACCCATCACAACAATGATATTTAAATAAAGCTCAAAGTCTAGTGCGAAAATAGGAAGGTTATTTTGGCTTTGGTGAAAAATGGAAAGTGGAGCTTAAACAAAGGAAAAATGCCCAAAATTGTTTAGCAACTGTGAAATATTTTTGGTTGGCAAAAAGGATCAAACGGGTCAAAGGGTGGCCAAAATCATTTCTAAAGTTCGTGAAAACGGTGCAAATTCTTCGAGAGTCGCTAGAGACAAGTTTTAGACAACAATAAAGAATTCCCCACAAATGAAAAAGTGATAACGTTATCTAGCAACCATTCATATGCAATTAAACCGAATAAAAAGAAAAACTACAATTTGCTAACTTACAATGTTAAAAACAGATGCCTATATTTAAGAACTGAAAACTAGTAAAACTAAGAAATGTTAAATTTATAAATGTAGAAAACTGTTTCAATGAAATTCTACTTAGAACTAAAGAACCGCAGGGGCCTAGACATCACTAGAAGAAACTTAAAAATAGAGATAGAAAATAATTTTTTATTCTGATTTTAAAATAGCTTTTAGAAAAAAAAATTTTGATTTTGTATTTTAAAGTTTGTTTGGATTTTTTATAAAGTTAAAGAAAAAGTAATCCTAAGATGCTTAATATAATAAAACATATTTTTTTGTTTTTTTAAAATTTTAAAGTACTTAAAAACAAACATTTTTTTTGAAAAACTTAAAAAGAAAAGAGTTTTTTTTTGTTTTTTGGAAAAACAGAAATTAAAAAGAAAAAGAAAAAGAGAAATTAAAAAGAAAAGAAAAAGAAAAAGAGAGAAGACCTCCCCCAAGCTTAAATTTTGCATTGTCCTCAATGAAAAATAAAAACAAGAAAGAAAAAGGATGAAGAAAAAGGGAGGGGAGATGTAATAAAGTAAATACTTTAAAAGAAAATGACTTCCCCGGATTCGTAAGGCCGAATGTTGATTTCACTCCCCCATGCTTGAGCTGGACACCGGCTCAGGCCTAAGGAAGAGAGGAAAGGATGGAGCCAAACGAACCGCTGGAGGTTTTATTCCTACAAAACACAATAAGCTAACAAAAAGAAATAACAAAAAGGATAAGCAATGGGTGCCTCCCAAGAGCGCTCTTTGTTTAATTTAGTCTGAGCCAGACGTTACTTGTTAGCTAAATGGAAAATAAAAACTAAAGTGAAGAGGTAACTCCCTAAGTATGCGCTTAGGAGAGTAAATCAAAAAAGAGAAAAATTTAATAATCGCACCAACTTGCGTTGAAATCTTCAAGGGAATGACGCCCGAAAATGAACGGACAGAGTTATATAAGAACTCCGTTGTATGTAAAATGGGAATGAAGGGGTCGTTAAAAGAAGAAGAAAAAGAAGAAGAAGAAGAAGAAGAAGAAGAAAAAGAATAAGAAATGGAAAGAGGAATAAAAGAAGTAGAAAAAGAAATTTCATCAACAAAAATTTCACAAGGAGAAGGAGAGACTTGTGAAATTTCGGGAGAAGAAGGGGTAGAGAGGACTAAAGAAGAATTCTCTAAAAGAAAAGAAGAAGATTCGCTAAAAATAAAAAAATATGAACAGTTGAAATTTAGATTGAAATGGAATCACAAATGCCTTCAGAAGGATAATTAAGAGACGTCTTGTCATCCTTAAAGGGTAAGAAGCATGCCGGAATATCCATAGGGGAGTCATCCAAAGGAGGAAGGAAACAATCCGGAATATCCTAATAGTTATCCTCCTTGAGAGGAAAAAGACAAGTCGGGATATCCGGTGAATCATTACATGAAAGAAATTGGAGGAGATGGAGACGGAGAACAAGATGAAGAAAACGATGCGGCCTCATGAGAAAAATAATCCATAATAGATTCGAAATGCGAATTAAAATTATCAAGAGAAGTTTGCAATTCAATAAACCCATTATCGATTGAATTAAAAATTAGAGGCGCGGCGCTTTGCGGGGAAAAATCATTCGAAAAATAATACGGGTTCTCCACCTCCCAAGTAGGATTAAAATTGGAGTAAGAGTCAAATTGGCCACTTTGACCTGGTCCAGAAAAATTGAAATCAAAAGGAGGGGTTCCTGAAAGACATGCAAAATTAAAAAGGTCGAGCGACCCGCAAAAAGCGCAAAAAGATGATGATTCCATAAAAAAAACTGTTACCAAAAAGAAAGAGAAAAATTAATTTTTTGATTTTTTTGGTTTTTTTTTGAACTTTAGTAGAAGTAATAAACATGGTGCATTCGTAATATTGCAAGAAATATCCCCGGCAATGGCGCCAAAAACTTGATGCGTAAAAATCGTCTCACAGACTACAATCCGAATAGGCAAGTGTACCTACCATTTTATATTATAGTGATAAAAATATATCATGGTCATATAAAAACTCGGGGCAGGCAAGTACTATTACTCACAATGACTTTTTTCCTACCGAATGATTGATGGGTTTTGAAAATAAAAATAAACTAAACTTAGTTAAAAGAGAAATAAATTTCTGCAAAAGAGTGTTGGATCGGCGATTCACTTTTAAATAAAATAACCGAATAATTTAGTTTAACATTCGTAATTTTATAAAGACCGTGACGGATCCGAAAATAAGAAATAATCTCGCTTGAGCATTAAATCTCCTAACTTCTAGACATTTTGACCGTAATCTATTTGCAAATCAAAAGTCCTAAAGTCGCATTATCGAGGTGACCCGCACTATTGGATTTGACTCCAATTCAAAGGATTTAGGTCGTACTATCTCTAAGATTACGTGCAACTCCTTCCTTTCTTGAGTGATCTTTTACATTCACGAGCCTCTCGGCTACTCGAATATGAGATCAGAATGTACTACCGTACACTAGAAATACGGAGTAGATATGATATTGATCAAGGTCGGATCAAAATAAAAATACAAATGCAAAATTAAATGAAAGATATTATTTTATCACAAAGATCATCGTGATCGGGCACAAATATGAAAATTAGCTAAGCATTAGAGAGAGAGTAAACAAAAGAAAGAAAATTGAATATTCATTAAACTAGGATTAAGAGTACATTACAAGATGAAAATTACTTAACTATTGCTTGGAGAAATAGAAAAAAAAACAAGAAAATACAAATACTTGAAATGGAAGCATGCTCTCTAAAATATTCTAACTCTGTACATTAGCACTGTACTTTATACATTCCCCTCTAAAGCATGAGGGATGGGGTCCTTTTATAGATGAAGGGGAAGGTTCTAGAATGAAGTGGAGAAGAGGTGGCAATAGGGGTGGTCGGCCATGCATAGTGGAGAAGATGCATTAATATCATTATGAGGGAGATAGAAAATGGGAGGTTCAATATATTTAATTTAGAGAAATAAAAATAGAAATTATGGAAAATAGAAGGGGGATGAATGTGGAATAAAGAGAAGAAGAAAATAATAAAGGGGGAGAGAGAGGGGTGGCCAGCCTTCATGGAGGAAGATGCATGAATGGGAAGGTTCATGAATGCAAAGCAAAGGCCTCAAATGGGCTTGATGAAGTGGACTGCTGCATGGTAGGCTCAAGTTGGACTATGGGGGCTGCATGGTATGCTCGGGCTACTCAAAGTGGGCTTGAACTTGAGGGCTCGGGCTTCTCCAAAGTGGGCTGCACCTACATGAAAATAAAAAAGAACATTAGATATGTTATAAGATAAAAATAACTAAAACATTAATATCAAAGATAAAGTAGCAAAAACACAAAATAACAAACAACAAAAACATAAAATAACAAAACATAAAAACTAAAATAATAAAAACAAACAAACAAACATAACACTAAATGCAACATAACAAACAAAAATAAAATATTAAAACATATTATCAAAAATAAAATATTAAACATAGCATACCTAAAATATATTAAAATAATATTTAAACTTACGAAAATTTAAACTAAACTAACCCAAAAACCGATGACTAAAACTAATCATAAAAATCCCCCATGCTTAATTATTTTCTTGCCCTCAAGCAAATAAGTTAAAAACTAGGGAAGACACGAAAGCAAAAATTTTTTATAGTTTCATAATTAAGAAAACAAAAATATGAAAAATTAGACTATCCTAATTTTTATGTTAACAACTAGTGGGGTGAGAAGTGCATAATAGAAAACTTGAAAATAAAGACCTAAAAATATCATTAGAGCATAAGGAAGAATTACACATTTCTAAATCCTTAAAATAAGGCATCCAAAATTTAAGAAATTAAGAAAAACAAAAGTAGAGGTTCTAAATAAAAGGCGCATTGAATGAACAACTGGGTTGCTAAAATAACAATTACCCCTTAATCACCTCAAGATAACCTCCAAAGAAATCCATCAATGATGGTGGTCATAGGCTTGTCCGTTCACACTCTCTCCACTACAAAAGTCACGTTCTAAAGATCAAAAGGACTTTAATAGGCGTAAAGACTTGGATTAGGTAAATGATTAGGAGTTGAAAATCAAAGATAAACGTGATGGTTTAAACACACTAAACCAAGGGTGAGCTTTAAATAAACATTAAAATGATAAAAATGAGAAATGATATGTACGTCATTTTCTCCAAACCAAACAAAAAAAACAAAACAAGGCCATGCATTTTTTTCTTTTCACATAATTGGCCAAAAATAAACTTCTCCTTTTTTTTTTGATTTTACATTTGATAAAACTTTTCTTTTTTTTCATAGGAGAGCTCCAAATGTAAGCTTTAAATTTTCCTTTTCATTTTTCAAGAATACAACCCATCACAACAATGATATTTAAATAAAGCTCAAAGTCTAGTGTGAAAATAGGAAGGGTATTTTGGCTTTGGTGAAAAATGAAAAGTGGAGCTTAAACAAAGGAAAAAGGAAAAAGACCCAAAAATTTTTTTGCAACTGTGAAATATTTTTGATGGGAAAAAAGGCTCAAATGGGTCAAAGGGTGGCCTAAATTATTTCTAATGTTTTTGAAAAATGGCGCAATTGCTTCGAGAGTCGCTAGACACAAGTCTAGACACCAAGAAAGAATTACCCCACAAATGAAAAAGTGATAACGTTATCTAGCAACCATTCATACGAAATTAAACCAAATAAAAAGAAAAACTACAATTTGCTAACTTACAATGTTAAAAACAGATGCCTATATTTAAGAACTAGAAACTAGTAAAACTAAGCTATGTTATAATGATAAATATAGAAAACTATTTCAAACAAATTCTACTTAGAACTAAAGAACCGCAGGGGCCTACACATCACTAGAAGAAACATAAAAATAGAGATAGAAAATAATTTTTGATTCTGATTTTGAAATAGCTTTTAGAAAAAAAATTTGGATTTTGTATATTAAAGTTTTTTTTTTTTTTTGAAAAAGTACTCCTAAGATGTTTAATATAATAAAACACATTTTTTTGTTGTTTTTTTTAAATTTTAAAGTACTTAAAAACAAACAATTTTTGAAAAACTTAAAAAGAAAAGAGATTTTTTTTTAGTTTTTTGGAAAAAGGGGAATTAAAAAGAAAAATAAAAAGTGAAATTAAAAAGAAAAGAAAAATAAAAAGAGCAAAGCCCTCCCCCAAGCGTCAATTTTGCATTGTCCTCAATGAAAAATAAAAACAAGAAAGAAAAAGGAAGAAGAAAAGGGAGGGGGATATAGTAAAGTAAATACTTAAAAAGAAAATGACTTCCCCGGATTCGTAAGGCCGAATGCAGATTTCACTCCCCCATGCTTGAGCTGGAGACCAGCTCAGGCTTAAGGAAGAGAGGAAAGGATGGAGCCAAATGAACTGCTGGAGGTTTTATTCCTGCAAAACACAATAAGCAAACAAAAAGAAAAAGAAATAACAAAAAGGATAAGAAATGGGTGCCTCCCAAGAGCACTCTTTATTTAACGTCATCTGAGCCCGACATTACTGATTAGCTAAATGGAAAATAAAAACTAAAGTGAAGAGGTAACTCCCTAAGTATGCGCTTAGGAGAGAAAATCAAAAAAGAGAAAAATTAAAGAATCGCACCAAGAAGCGGTGGAATCTTCAAGGGAAGTACGCCCGAAAATGAACGGACGGTGTTATAGAAGAACTCCGTCGTTTGTAAAATGGCAAAGTAGGGGTCATCAAAAGAAGAAGAAGAAGAAGAAAAAAAGAAGAAGAAATTGAAAGAGAAATAAAAGAAGTAGAAAAAGAAATTTCATCAACGAAAATTTCACAAGGAGAAGGAGAGACTTGTGAAATTTCGGGAGAAGAAGGGTTCGAGAGGACTAAAGAAGAATTATCTAAAATAAAAGAAGAAGATTCGATTAAAATAGAAAAAATTGGAACAGTTGAAATTGAGATTGAAATGGAATCACAAATGTCTTAGGAATGAGATTTAAGAGACGTCTCATCATCCTAAAAAGGTAAGAAGCACGTCGGAATATCCATAGGGTGTCATCCATAGAAGGAAGGAAACAATCCGGAATATCCGAATAGTTATCCTCCTCATGAGGAAAAAGACAAGCCGGGATATCCGATGACTCATTACATGAAGAAATTGGAGGAGACGGAGACGGAGAAGAAGACGAAGAAAACAATGCGGACTCACGATAAAAATAATCCATAATAGATTTGAAATGAGAATTAATATTATCAAGAGAAGTTTGCAATTCAAATAACCCATTATCGATTGAATTAAAATTTAGAGGCGCGGCGCTTTGCGGGGAAAAATCATGCGAAAAATAATACGGGTTCCCAACCTCCAAAGTAGGTTAAAAATTGGAGTAAGAGTCTAATTGACCACTTTGACCTGATCCAAAAAATTGAAATAAAAAGAAGGAGAGGTTCCTGAAAGACATGCAAATTTAAAATGGTCGAGCGACCCGCAAAAAGCGCAAAAAGATGATGATTCCATAAAAAAATAAACTGTTACCAATAAGAAAGAGAAAAGATAAATTTTTTGATTTTTTTGGTTTTTTTTTGAACTTTAGTAGAAGTAATAACTTAGTGCTTTCGTAATATTGCCAAAAATATCCCCAGTAACGGCGCAAAAAACTTGATACGTAAAAATCGTCTCACGGACTACAATCCGAATAGGCAAGTGTACCTATCGTTTTATAGTATAGTGTTAAAAATATATCAAGGTCGTATAAAACTCGGGGCAGGCAAGTACTATTACTCACAATGACTCTATTATCCTACCTAATGATTGATTGGGTTTTGAAAATAAAAATAAACTAAACTTAGTAAAAAGAGAAATAAACTATTGCAAAAGAGTGTTGGATCGACGATTCACTTTGAAATAAAATAACGGAATAATTTAGTTTAACATTCGTAATTTTATAAAGACCGTGATGGATCCGAAAATAAAAAATAATCTCGCTAGAGCATTAAATCTCATAACTTCTAGATGTTTTGACCGTAATCGCTTTGCAAATCAAAAGTCCTAAAGTCGCATTATTGAGGTGACCCACACTATTAGATTTGACACCAATCCGAAGGATTTACATCGTCCTATCTCTTGGATTGTGTGCAACTCCTTCCTTCCTTGAGTGATCTTTTATATTCACGAGCCTCTCGACTACTCGAAATGAGATCGGAATCTACTACCGTATACTAGAAATACGGAGTCGATACGATATTGATCAAGGTCGGATCAAAAATAAAAATACAAATGCATAATAAAATGAAAGATATCATTTTATTGCAAAGATCATCATGATCGTGCACAAATAATAAAATTAGCAAAGCATTAGAGAGAGAGTAAACAAAAGAAAAGAAAATTCCATTTTCATTAAACTCGGAAAAAGAGTACATAACAAGATGAAAAATACTAAACTATTGCTCTGAGAAATGGAAAAACAACAAGAAAATACATATACTTGAAATGGAAGCTTGCTCTCTAAAATATTCTAACTCCCTACATTAGCACTCTAATTTCTACATTCCCCTCTAAAGCTTGAGGGATGGGGTCCTTTTATAGATGAAGGGGAAGGTTCTAGAATGAAGTGGAGATGAGGGGGCAATAAGGGGTGGTCGGCCATGCATAGTGGAGAAGATGCATGAATATCATTATGAGGGAGAGAGAAAATGGGAGGTTCAATATATTTCATTTAGGGAAATAAAAATAGAAATTATGGAAAATAGAATGGGGATGAATGTGGAATAAAGAGAAGAAGAAAATAATAAAGGGGGGAGAGAGAGAGGGGTGGCAAGCCATCATGGAGGAAGATGCATGAACGGGAAGGTGCATGCATGCAAAGCAAAGGCCTCAAATGGGCTTAATGAAGTGGGTTGCTGTATGGTAGGCTCGGGTTGGACTATGGGGGCTGCATGGTGTGCTCGTGCTGCTCCAAGTGGGCTTGAACTAGAGGGCTTGGGCTTCTCCAAAGAGGGCTGCACCTACATGAAAATAAAAAAGAACATTAGTTATGTTCTAAGATAAAAATAACTAAAACATTAATATCAAAAATAAAGTAGCAAAAACACAAAATAACAAACGACAAAAATATAAAATAACAAAACATAAAAACTAAAATAATAAAAACTAACAAACAAACATAACACAAAATGCAACATAACAAACAAAAATAAAATATTAAAACATATTATCAAAAATACAATATTAAACATAGCATACCTAAAAAATATAAAAATAATACTTAAACCTAGGAAAATTTAAACTAAACTAACCCAAAAACCGATGACTAAAACTACTCATCAATTGTGTTTTATCTTCGGGAGGTGTTTAGTCAAGATTGGTTAGTCGAATTTTGATTTTGAGTTTGTCGTTGGATTCGTAGCGTCTGTATTTAGCTACAGTGCGAATTTCATAAAATTCCTGGGTAAGTTTGGTTTTCAAGTCGTTTTGACGTTTTATTTAATTAATTAAGATATTCTATTATAATAATTGGATAAAGATGTATAAATAGAAACCCATCATGTCAAAGCCCTATTCATTGTCTTCCTCATGAAACCGTCGACCTGTTGCAAAAGAACGAGATTGGCGTACATTCCTAAGCCTTCGGCCACCGATTTCTAGAGCTTTGGTGCTCGGTTTCATCTTTGGAGAGTGGATCCGGGTAGATCGCACATAGATCTACGTTTCTATGGTTAGCTTTTACAATTTTTTTGATTTTTAGAGGTCTAGGTATGAGGTTTTTACCCTATTTTTCTCTCAAAAGTTTCAGTTTTTGTTGCCTAAGCGTTCTTGCGGCCAGATCTGTGAGGTGGATCATTGCTTGGCTGGATTTTGGGTGATTTGAGGCAAGTGGTGAATTTACCCTTGCTTGTTCTTCTTTTCTCTTTCAATTTTTTTCCTTATTTCATCAATGTACAGAATGTTTGGACTAGAGTAGGATTTTCCTCCATTTCAAAATTATTTCCTATAAATATTGGGGCAAGTGGTGTATTTTCTCATCCTTGATAAGTTTGCCTCTTCGTGTTTCTTTCGATTTTACATACTTTTCTACTTAGATCTTTGGAGTGTTGTGGGTTTTGGGTATGAACGGCCTGCTGCTTGTGTAGAAATTCCTGTTAGGTCAACTATGCTTTGTCAAATTGGGAAGTTAGCCTTAGTAAATTTATCTCTTATGACTACTAGCCTAGACAAAAACGTTGTGAATAAGTATGTTGGTCTGTCTGAATTCATCTTCATGGACCTCAGTCAAAACTAGATTTAGCTGTTGGTTAGTCCAAGTATACAAGGTCAATTTTCTGATTTTGGCCGATTAGATTTAGTAAGTAATAGTTACTATAGGACTGTTGGGGATGATAACCCTCGGGAAGGTTTCTCCCTAGAAGCTTTGTGTTGAGCTGAGTATATATAGCCTTAAGAGTTGAGTGAAATCTTAGGGTAGAAGTTAAGTTTTTACACTAAGTATAAAAGCATTTAGTGTGTTGAATGCACTCAACGCATTGCTGAGTAGTCTAAGAAGCTATGTTAAAAAGCATTGAGTAAGTGGTACTCACTCAACACGGCGTTGAGTGATCTTAGCACACTCAACGCCATTCTGTAAAATTCTAGAAACTAATTCTAAAAGCATCGACAACATTGAGTGAGCTTAACACACTCACGCCGTCACTTTAATCGACATGTTAAGTATAAAAGAGTCGACATCGTTGAGTGAGCTGAGGTCACTCAATGTCATCTCTTTAATCTGTAAGTCTAAGTATGAAATCGTCGACCACGTAGAGTGAGTTGAACTCACACAATGACGTCATCTTGTTCTTTTGCGGCTAAGTGGCAAAGCGTTAAGTGAGCTGAACTCACTAATCACCATCGCTTAGTTTTGCGGCTATGTAAGGAAAGTGTTGACAGCGTTGAGTGAGCTAAACTCACTCAACATTGTCATCTTATTTTAGTAGCTAAGTGATAAAGCATTGAGTGAAATGAACTCACTCAACACCATCATCTATTTTTGTTGTCGTATGTAAGAATTGTGTGTGCTGATTTATGGCGTCGAGTGTGTTGACTCCACTCGACGACGCGTCGAGTGTACTCGACTCTTTTCCCTTAGATTTGTGTCCTTTCACCGATTTGACGTGTATCTCTAAAGGCTTTGTTTTGCCAAGTTAGAATCGTCGGGTTTCTATTGAATAGGTCAAGTTTGGGTTTATGGGTGATTTGGATATGGGTTTGGTTTAGTGGGCTTAGTTTCGTGAATCATTACACCCGGGCATGTTTGGGTCTTGTTTTTGGGATGTTGAGTTGTGTTGGAGCAGATGGCCACCAATGTAGTCCCGTTTTTAAGACATTTAGGTCTGTTAGCCTGGGTTTGACCGGTCTGTCCTGACTAAGATCCGATTGCATTACGGTGTTAATGATTCACGTGTTTATTTAGCCTTTGCCTTGGTTTGAGGATTAAACATATTCTATTTCTGCCTGATCTCACAGATGTTCTCGGAGTATGATTTTGTTCTCCCTTGGTGAAAATTTCATTACTTTTAACCTTATAAGTTATTTCTTTCATTCGTAATTTCTTGTTAGTTTACTGTGTTTTGATAGTTATTCAGGTTTGGATTAGTAGGCTTATTACTCCCTTATTTACTGATAGTTTTGTTTGTCACTTATATTTTTCTTGCTGAGGTGTTATTTCTTTGAATTCCTCAGGTTTGGGGCAGTAGCCTGTTAAGCGGCTAGGTTTGGTGTTTGCTAGTGGACTGCAATGTTGTAGAGGTTTGCTCTACCTTGAGAGGTAGTTCTTTGCTGTTTTCTTGTTAGTATAGACACACATGCTGACCAGTGGGATCGTGTCAGTTTGTTGATGCCGACTAATGGTTTTCTTTTAAAATGCTTAATACTTTGCTAAGCTTCTAGTTTTACCTTTTGTGGTTGTTTTTATTTGCTCTCTGGGAATGTTTTATGCTAGGTTACATGTTACGTATTTTCACTTATAAAAGCATTACTACTAGTACTTTATACATCTTATATTTCTAAAACTAAAATACTATATACTAGCTAACGCAACGAATATTTTCATACTTAAATAAATCTAGAGTCTTGCATGACATGAGTTCTGCTTTAGTGATTTTATACACATGTAGGGTGTTAATCAACATAACCAAAGTATTTTTCGCAGCGTATAACTATACTTTTACTTGTGTACTAGTTGATCCACTGTGCCGAGGGATACGACCTAATAACTTATTGATTTCATATAAAATTGTAGAGTTTGGAGTCTTGCATGAGCGCCTGCAGTTATCACCTACAGGACGTGGCATCACGTCGCGTATTTTAACTTACTCTAATATAATTTAAATGTTGAGAAAATGCGGGTTGTGACAGTTCGTATCAGAGCGATGGGTTGGTAGACATTTTGTCGAGCAACAATCTCTAGTTAGTGGTAATTGTCTAGTGTCATTTCATACACACAACGATGTGTCATCAATATGTCTTGGCTGAAGCACAAACACTACACTCATATCATGATAAGAAGTATACAAGACATATTATGTAGTATGGGATGCATAATATGTGTCTGTACAAGGATCCACCATAGGTGGCAACATGTGACAGTTATCTAGTTTGGGATGCAAAACCATAATCACTTGGATGCCCATTAGCACATTTTACTTTTTCATTATATGTGATATTATGTAGTATGGGATGCATAATATTTCATGTGTACACCACTCATAACATGCATTAAGGACTTTAGAATGCATATCATAACATGCATAGCATAACATAAAATTTGCACGCGTGCCAAGCTAAAGATTTATATGATAACATATATACACACATTGTTTTGTGTCAAAAGAATACAAATTCATGCATTCATGGACTATGCACAAGAGTTAATAGGATGATGATATATAATCCTAGGTTTTAGCATTTCATCATTTATAAAATTCCTAGAGCAAGTTAGCAGCAAGAGCAAGTATTTATGTGGGTTTGGTCTATACTAATTTGTTTGGTTCTAGCTATGAAGCTAGGTTTTGACTAGTTGCTTGTTGTAAATATTAGAATGTTGAGACATCCTATGATGAGGTCGACTCCCCTGTCAGAGGGTGAGTCATCTAGTGCTCAGAATGAGGTCGTTATAGAAGGATTGCGACAGAGAAATGAATCTTTATCTAGGCAAATGTTGGAGGTGGAGTCATAGATCAAATCCTTATTGACTGTTGTGGAAGGGCAGCCACTTAGATTTCAGGACACGGTCGTGGGTCAAGGTGTTCCAGTTCCTCTTGCTCCTCTAGTTCCCCCAACTGTGTTACCGCTAGAAATGAACTTCATCTCGCACTTCCATCGATTAGGACCTCATTCTTATGATTCTAGGGCAGATTTCATGGTGTTGGAGGATTGACTTTTAACAATCGAGGAGATTTTTTTCATACTCGGGAGTTTATTACAGCAAGAGAGTGATGTTTGCTGCATATTAGCTCAAAGGTTTGGCAAAGAGTTTGTGGCTAAGGGAGAAGGAAAATTTGAAGGATGGGTGTTCCTGGGAAGCCTTCAAGGTGTTACTACTAAAGAAGTTTTTGTCATCAGTCGTGCGAGACCGTTTGACGAATGATTTCCTGCATTTGAAGTAAAGACAACTCACGGTTAGTGAGTACGAGAATTAGTTTAGCAAGCTAATCCAGTTTGCTCCTGATTTGGTAATCTCTCAAGCAAGCAGAGTTAAATGATTTCTGGGTGGTTTAAGGAGTGACATCTAGCAGCTAGCCAGTTCTTATGGGTCAGAGAGTTATGCTGGAGAAATCGAAGCAGCTCTTAAGGTTGAGGCGATCGATAATGCAAAGAACTGAGGTCAGCAAATGAGAAAGAATAAGAGGAAAACTCGTGAGAGTAAGAGTTTTCAAGAATCCGGTGCTGCATCAAGGAAGAGGAGCAAAGAAATATTCAGCTTCTATGGCCGGCCAGGCCACCCATTTGATAAATGTTTCAAGAGGATAGGAGCTCAGAGGCAGGAGAAAGTTCATGTGATCCAGTGTGCTCCTAAGGGAGAGTTTGTTTGTACTTCATGCAAATAGAAGGGGCATAATGCTCCCACTATTAGGATATTGTTAGAGTCTGCTTCTAGTGTGAACAGAAAGGTCACATCAAGTTAAAGTGCTTGCGGTCTCAGCCTGTACTGCAGCTAGTTCCTCTTTAGTCCTTGCCACCGTCGCAGCCTGTAGACAAAGGGAAGGGAAAGCTGAACGTGTTGTCTCTCAAGGAATCCCAGACATCTACTCAAGTGATTTTAGGTTAGTTTCTTACCTAAATTTGTTTCCATTTATCTCATATCTATAGTTTCAATGTTGTTCGATTGGTTATGTAAGCTTTTTATAGGGAAATTTAAGGTAAAGAGCCGTTGTGCGTGTGTTCTTTTTTATTCCAGTGCTACCCACTCGTTTGTGGATAGGGTGATCATAGAGCATCATCGTTTGACTCCCGTCCGAGTGGGTGATGCATTTTGTGTCAAGTTTCCATCTGGTGATTCTGTGGCATCAGACCAAGTTATTCAGAGTTGTCTAATTCTGATATGGGATTTTCTCGTAGTTACTGATTTGAAGGTGATAGACTTGGAAGACTTTGAGGTGATCTTGGGCATGGACTAGTTGTCCAAATATGATGTTGTTATCCAGTGCAAGGTTAAATACTTGGACTTCAATATGGACAATGATCAACCCAGGAGTGTTTACGGATATCCGCGCCAAATTTCTTCGATTTTGTCTGCGGTATGTGCTCGGAAGCTTTTAGATTCCGGATGTTTTACTTGTTTGGTTTCGATTTTGGAAACAATTGTAAGATTGTCGAGTGTAGAGGAGATTTTTGTGATGCGTGAGTTTCCGAATGTTTTTCCAGCTAATATTCCTAGCCTTCCGCCTGACAGGGATGTGGAGTTTGTCATAGATATGGAGTCGGGTACCCGTCCTATTACTAAGACGTTATACCGGATGGCCCCACGTGAGTTGGAGGAGTTGCGTACTCAGTTGGATGAGTTACTCCTGAATGGTTTTATGCCAAGTTCTTCGCCTTGGGGTGCTCCCATTTTGTTTGTGAAGAAAAAGAATGGATCAATGAGGCTGTGCATCGATTATAGGGAGTTAAATAATGTCACCATTAAGAACAGGTATCCTTTACCGAGAATAGATGATTTGTTTGATCAACTGCGTGGTATCACAGTATTTTCAAAGATTGACCTTCGTTCGGGCTACCACCAGTTAAGGATTCATGAAACGGATCCCACAGACTGCTTTCTGTTCCAGGCATGGACATTTTAAGTTATTGGTAATGTACTTTGGTTTGACCAATGCCCCCTCTACCTTTATGGATATGATGAACCGCGTGTTCAAGGATTTTCTGGACTGTATTGTGGTCGTGTTTATTGACGACGTTTTGGAGTGTTCCCGCCATGGTGATGAGCATGACCAGCACTTGCATTTAGTTTTTTCTTCCTTGACGGACCTTAAGCTGTTTGCTAAGCTGAGCAGTGTGAGTTTTGGTTTCCTCAGGTTTCGTTCTTGGGTCATGTGGTAAATAAAGATGGAATTTCAATTCACCCTGAGAAGATAGCTGCTGTTATGGATTGGAATTGGCCAACCACACCCAAGGAGATAAGGAGATTCATAGGGGTGGCTGGCTATTATAGAAGGTTTGTAAAGGGTTTCTCTATGTTGTCTGCGCCACTGACTGGAGCGATAAGTGCGAGGAAGCTTTCCTGGAATTAATGAAGAGATTGTTCACTGCACCCGTGGTGTCTCTACCTACTGAAGGGTCGGAATATGCCGGGAATGTTGTTGCGTAGCACATTGGGCTTGGTTTTGTGCTGATGCAAGAGGGAAAAGTTATTGTGTATGGGTCGAGATAGTTAAAGATCCATGAAATAAATTACCCTACGCATGATTTGGAATTTGCGGCAGTTATTTATGCGCTAAAGCTTTGGAGGGACTTGATGTACGGCGCATTTTGCAAGATTTACACAGATCACAAGAGTTTGAAATACGTTTTCACTGAAAGGGAGTTGAATCTGCGCCAACAAAGATGGTTAGAGTATATTGCTAATTATAATGTTTAGATCCCGTACAATCCGGGCAAAGGCAATTTTATAGCTGATGCCTTGAGTAGGAAGACAGCAAAGATTTTTAATCTCTCTGTGGATTCTCTGGTAGAAGAATTTCTCTTGATTGGAATTTCTGTTGGGAGTTGTGACTTGTCCAGTAGTTTAAAGGTAACTGAGCCTTCTTATATTGCACTCATAAGATTGCATTAGATGGAAGATCCTGATTGGTTGCACCTTTACAAGAGGACTGTGAAAGGGGAGTTGCCAGAATTTTCGATCGATGATGCGGGAACCTTGAAGTACTGCGACATATTTTGTATCCTTGATGTTGAAGGTATTCGAGTTAAGTTGTGCAGTGAGGCTCATGGTTCTACTATTGCCTACCACCAAGGTTCAACTAAGATGTACCAAGACTTGAAGCAGATCGTCTAGTGGTTCAGAATGAAAGGTGATATAGCGAAGTTCATTTCAGAGTGTTTTATGTGCAAGTGAATAAACGTTGATTATGGAATACCTGGTGGCAAGCTAGCGCCCATGGAAATTCCTAGTTGGAAGTGGGAGAGTATCTCAAAGGATTTAATTATTAGTTTACCGAGTCTCCCCAAGGATATGATTCAGTCTGAGTTATTGTTGATAGACTAACGAAGTGTGCTCACTTCGTTCCTTTTAAGATGGACTACCCCATGAAGAAGATAACTGAGCTATATTCAGATGAAGTCATCATATTACATGGAGTGCCTGCTAGTAATGTATCAGATCGAGACTCCAAGTTTACGTCTCGCTTTTGGAAGAGTTTACAAGAATGTTTGGGTACCGATTTGGGGTATTCCACAGCCTATCATCCGCAAACAAACAGTCAAACTGAAAGAGTGAATAAGATCGTGGAGGATATGATCCGATGTTAAATTTTGGACCATGGAGGAGTGTGGGATGACACAAATCTAAGGCAGTCTATGACACAAATCTAAGGACACAAATTTATCTCTTAGGAGCTGAACTCACTTAATGCTGTCATCTGATTTTAGCAGCTAAGTGATAAATCATTTAGTGAGATGAACTCACTCAACGCCATCATCTATTTTTGCTGCCATGTGTAAGTGTTGAGTGTGCTTAGTTATGCAGTCGAGTGCGTTGACTACACTCGACGCGGCGTCGAGTGTACTCGACGCTTTCCCATGGATTTATTTCTTTTCACCGATTTGACGTGTATCTCTAAAGGATTAGTTTTGCCAAGTTAGAATCGTCGAGTTTCTGTCGAATTGGTGGAGTTTGGGCTTTATGGGTGATTGGGATATCGTTATGGTTTGGTGGGCTTAGTTTCGTGAATCATTACACCCGGGCATGTTCAGGTCTTAATTTTGGGATGTTGTGTTGTGTTGGACCAGATGGCCACAACTGCAGTCCCGTTTTTGAGACGTTTGGGTCTGTTAGTCTTGGTATGACGAGTTTGTCCTGACTAAGATCCGGTTGCATAATGATGTTAATGAATCATGTGTTTATTGAGCCTTTGCCTCATTTTGAGGATTAAACTTATGCTATTTCTGCCTGATCTCGCAGATGTTCTCGAAGTATGACTCCATTCGCACTTGATGCAAATTTCATTACTTTTAACCTTAGAAGTTAATTCTTTGGTTCTTAATTTCTTGTTAGTTTGCTGTGTTTTGACAGCTATTTAGGTTTGGATAAGTAATCTTACTACTCCCTTATTTTCGGACAGTTTTGTTTGTCATTTGTATTTTTCTTGCTGAGGTGTTCTTTCTTTGAATAACTCAGGTTCGGGGTAGTAGCCGGTTGAGCGGCAAGGTTTGGTGTTTTCTAGTGTACTGCAGTGTTGCAGAGGTTTTGTCTATCTTGAGAGGTAGTTCTTTGTTGTTTTCTTGTTAGTACAAATACACACACTGACAAGTGGGTTCGTGTCAGTTTATTGATGCCCGGTTGGGGTTTTCTTTTGAAATTCTGAATACTTTGCTAAGCTGCTAGTTTTACCTTTTGTGGTTGTTTTTACTTGCTTTCTGGGAATGTTTTATGGTAGGTTGCATGTTAGGTATTTTCAATTTTAAAAGAATTACTACTAGTACTTCATACATCTCATATTTCCAAAACAAAAATACTATTTCCTAACTAACCCAAAGACTATTTTCACATTATAATAAATATAATGTCTTGCATGCCATGAGTTGTCCTTTGGAGATGTTTATACTCATGTAGGGTGTTAATCAACATAACAAAGTATTTTTCGCAGCGTATAACGATACTTTTACTCGTGGACTAGTTTGTCCACTATATCAAGGGATTAAACCATCCAATTTAAACTAATTTTACCTAATAACTTATGGATTCCATATAAAATTGTAGAGTTTTGAGTCTTGTCTGAGCGCCTACAGTTATCCCCTACGTGGCGTCGCATCATGGTGCATTTTTCTCTTTCTCTGATATAATTTAAATGTTAAGAAAATACGGGTTGTGATAGTAGCTCCTAGTGAGCATTGTTTACTGATCATTATTCTGGGCATAAGACCCGCATCGTGGCTTATTGTGCCTGGCGATTTAAGCAAGTAGAAAGAGATGAATTGTAACCAACCTTATGTTGTTTGGCTTGGAGTGAATCAGTGACTTGAATCTCAATATGACTTTGTCGTAGCATTGGGTGAGTCTTTGGCTTCGACCCAAAAAGACGAGAGAATTCTCAAATTATGCTAACCGTCACTGAGAACGGAGGTGGGACCCTGGGTATTTTTGGTACACTATTAATTTTCCCTGAGTATATGAGGCGTGTGGCTGGTAGTGCTAATGATCGTGGTGAGTAGTGCTTAAGTTACACGATTTATTTTAAATTATATATATATATATATATATATATATATATATATATATATATATATATATATATATATATATATATATGTTAAATACAGGAGGGAAGGAACACCGTGTAAGACCCTCTTTTTGGTTGCTTCACCTTTAGGTCTTAAGCCTAGAACTGCCGCTTTGCGGTGAAACCAACACCCGTGAAGGTCATAACTACAAAACGCCAATCTTGCCCGCCATATAAATCATAGAAGAAAGTAGAAGTACAAATGAACAAAATAAGTCCAAGTCCACAAGATCACATGCAATATTGAATCACACTAGTAAGGTATCCACATTATAATAATATAATAACAATGACATAAATATTAAACGGGCTTCTGCCCAGTACATCACATCCTCACTACAAATCACTCGCGGAAGCAAAGCTACAATAGTCACTCACTGTCCCGGTAGGTGGAACTCCGGTGCTAGACCGGCCTACATCTAACTACACCGACCTCTTGTGTTGTTAAGTCTCCTAGTACTGCTCCTCGATCCCCTAATATGATATTATCGACCGACCGTTAGTCAAAAGACTAGGTCAACGATCCCCCACCCCTTCTCCCGTGACTCCTAGGAATCGAGCGGAAGGATTGAAGAGAAAGGACATCAAGGAATAAGATATCAGAGCATGTGACATCATCCTTAAGCTAATAGTTATATAAATATGTAAAGCAAGCTAAGAGATTCAATATATATCATGAAGTATGGAGCAGCAATGATAAGAGGAAAATAATGAAATGTACATCTAGCTATCACAATTAAATAATTAACCTTGACTTATATGAATGCTCATAAAACTTATAAGTAAAGGGGTCTCTCGCAAGGCTCCCATCATATAAGCTATCCCTTACTAGTTTATACGATGGGGTGTCAGGTTATGTGCAGGTAAGTGTGTTGTGAAATGTTATTCCAAGATTCATGCAAGTGCAACACACGCACATGACTCTATGAACATAGACATAAAGTTCCCAAGTTTTGGAAGCTAACTTCACTCCCAGGAGCCTTCGTAGTGGCCAACGGAGACAGTGGGTTGGCCCATGCCACTCATAGGCGGGTAATCGCACTACCATTCTTAGCCCTTGTGCACGCCTCTAAAAGACACACTAGAGTCACCACGTACTAATGCTTACAAACCTGTCAGTCTTTCATGGCAAGTGTAGGGTAACTAGGTAAGCGTCTCCACCGACACTGGTAAGTCAGTCCCAACCACTACACCTAAGTGACCTCAAGTATCAATCTGGGCTACCTGCAGTCCAACAAGCCTTGAAAGCAAGGATTGAGACACATGAAACACCCTCCTGACCCGATTATATTCCTATCGTCTATGATACACCCAAAGGTTATGTATTATCAAGACTAATGGAAAAATCAGCAATTACTATTTCTCCATAGTTAATTCCATGATAAAACATAAATTGAATAGTTGGGGTACTACTTAAGTTTGTGAAGGGTCTACAGTTTTCTCTTCTCAAACATTATAAATAATTATCCAAGCTTAAAAAATGTTATCTAACATGGGGTGATGAGAAACTGATGAAGCATAATTTAGCTTAGTTTATTATGGCAAAAATACTTATATTCTCGTTTAAATTTTTTGCCTTTTGTATTTTTAGTTTCTTTTTAGTTTCATTTCTAAATTATTGTTCTAACTTTGTTTATTTTATGTTTTTTTTCCAGGTGTTTGGTTTTTTTTCTATTACACGCCCCAAGATCACGCCCTCCCAGAGCATGTACTTAGGGCGTGTAACCAAGATGGAATGAAGCTATCAGTCCGAAGTCAGCTTCCCTTATAGTATCTGTATGCCCTTGTGGTGACTCCTTTTCATTAAGAAAGAAAATAATTCGTCATTATCTTTCTCTTTCTCTCGGTATTAGTTTTCATATTCTTAATATGATTTTCATTTTCTACACCATGAGTAACTAAATCCTCATAGTACTTGATCTTGAAGATCCGGGGAAGGGTTGATCAATTATGATGCTCTAGCTCTCTTTCTCTTATTATAATTTAGACCTTCGATTTACTCTTGATTTATTTTGAATGAAACTATATTATCGATATATAGCCTTCATTAATGCTTTCATTCTTTGCTAGCCGAGAGGCCGATAGTTTGAAGTGAGCGCTCAAGATTGAGGAGAGTTGCACGCACCTCTCGAGAGATAATGATGTAAATCTCCCGAATTGGATTCGAACCCAATAGCGGGGCTCGCTACTTAAAGTGAGTGTTAAGTATTCGGATACGGGATGAGAGTTCGGTCGGATCTACCTTACCTCAGTTGGGCACTTCTTTAAGAGAAGCGTGTTCGAGCTTCGGGAACCCCCACGGTCAAGTTATCTTTATTCTATTATGTTAAAGTTTTTTATTGCATTCTTGATTAATTTATGCCAATGAAATTCAAGATCGAGTACTATCGCTTAATCATCGTTTAGCCTTTCTTGTATTTGAAAGTAATTTTCTCTCTTCTCTATTTTAGTAAGCAAGCCCAAAAGAACTTTTATTTGATAAGATAATAGTAACTCATTGAAGTAAAAGTAATGAAATCGCCCTGAGTAATATGACCTTGAAATTGAACTTCATATCCTACACTATATGCGATAAGGTACACTTGCCTTCATCAAATATAAAATATGAGAACATCGCACAACCACACTTTCACTTTCTCTTCCCTTAACTTTTTCTTCTCCACGCATAACCCCTTTTCCACAAGAAATCTAATATCAGAAACCAAGTTAATTTAATTACTAAACTTAATTAAACCATAATTGTTAAATAAGCACAACATGTGAATGAAGTACTCTAAATATTCTTCCAAAAATTACAAATAAATTCCCAGAGCATTGTAAGTAACTTAAATAATATCTGCTTAATTTTCATAATTTTCTAGGGCCAATTAATCACATAAATAAATTAATTTAAGAATACTATAAATAATTAAGGTGTGAAGAAGGTACCGTAAGTATCCATCTAAATGATTCCATAAAATTTCCAGAGCAATATGTTATCCCTAGGAGCTCTCTGGCCAAGATTCATATTTTTCCAAAATTCAATGTCATGCCAATTAATTTATATCAACATAATTTAATTAAGGCACCTTGTGAATAATCTACCCAAAATACCCATCCAAAAATTATACCAAAATTCACAGAGGATACGTGTATCATAAAAACATCACTAGCAAGATTCCAATGCATTTCCACAATATTTGACACTTCATTTTAGAAATAAAGTAAAGGACTCATATTTAAATTAATTGAGAAGTAAAGGTATAAATATTCCCAAAAATTCCCATAAAATTTATCAAGTGATAATAACAAGAATAAATCTCAAATGTCAAGTTTCACTTACTTCTATAAAGGTTTGACCTTATGTCCTTTAATAACTCCAAAAGTGCACTTTTAAGGGTTACACTAGGCCCCATGGCCAAACCATCCTAGAACCCTACCATTTATCATGATGTGGTCTATAATGACATTTTAAGTGTGTGACCTAAGTTTCACCCTAAGGGGATGAAGGCAGACCACTTAATTTCCTCAAAGCACCCCCAAGAAATCCCTAGGTCAAATTTTGCCCACTTGACCAAATCTTCTTTTCAACACCCACTATTCAAATCAAGCCCAAATGGGCTGAAATTTTAACCAGAGCCCTATCATGGCCCTAAAAGACTCTCACCAAAAACTTGGTGAATCTTAAAGTAAATTACCACTTTTAATAAATCCCATTTGATTTATTTAACTTCTTCAAAAACTTTAGAAAAACTAACTCCAAAAATTCTATTTTTTGGATATGACTTAGTCACTATCAAGGCGAGCTCATGGCCTAAATTTCAGGTCATGTGGACAAAAAGTGTTGTGGGGGTACCCATTTGCATTTCTGGTCCACCATAGGGACACTCTCCACTAAAACGGGTGCCCCAGGTCCTCTAGGGATATAAATGACTTAAAATTAGTGGCATTGTATGGGGACTTCCTTACCTACATTTAATATGTTAACCACTTGTTTTGCTTCTAGCCAAAAGCTGCCTAAAATTTTATATCAAAATACTGCCCAAAAATAGTGTTACAAATTTTTTATAAATAATTTACTTTAAATCGGACGGCTGTGGTGTTTCTTCGCAATCACGCCCAGGGACGAAAACCAGTCAGTTTGGGGCTTTTAAAACCCAAAATTCTGGCCACCCCATCACCCCCATGCCCGACCATCACCACCACAACCTCTATTGAGGTGGTGGCCGTCGAGAGAGGGTATTTTCTGGCCATGTCGGGGCCTATCGACGGGAAATGAGGAGGAGAAAATCGGTCGTGAATCTATATGAATGGAAGATTTATTTGGGCTTGTTTTGGCTAAAACAAAAGGGATAATAACCTAAAATCTATGCACAAGGGGAGAGGAAGGAAATTAGACCTGTTGGAGGGCCATTTGCCAAGTGATTCTTGGATCCTCCATGGAAGAGGGAGCTCTCTTGTGGGGCATGGCTATTCTCCGATCTAGGGTTTGTGATGCTTTGGAGGCTAAGGGGTTTTGCTACTTGTGAGTTCATGAAGATTATTGGTGTAACGCCCCTGATTATTGATGTTTATCTTAATTTTTTTAGTGGCATATTTATGACATCACAACGTTATGATTAGCGCATAGTTAATTGGTGCCGTTGATGGAGCATTTTTTTGCTCAGTAAGTTTTTAGTGTGCTTGGTCTTTAGATCGGTCATGTAGTTTCCCTTATGAGTCAGGTCTATTTTCGTGATTCGATGGAGCTTTTTATAGGGATATGGACATTGTTATCTTCGGGAGGTGGTTACCCGAGTTTGCTTTGTCGAATGTCGATTTCGACTTTGTCGTTGGATTCGTACAGTCAATATTTAGCTACGGAGCAAGTTTCATAGAATTTCGAGTTGGTTTGAGTTTTGGGTCTTTTTGATGTTTATTTAATAATTAATATTATATTATATATATATATACGTATAAATAGCCTTGAATAGATGGAACCCTATTCATCATCCCCTACTCGAGCCGATGACAGTTTCACTAAAGAAGAATCGTCGGTGTCTCCACATTCCTTCGGCCACCGATAAGGATTGTTGTGGTGGGCAGTTTCGTTAAAGGAGTAGAGTTTAAGACAGCTTTCGTCGAGATCTACGCGTGTGTGATTAGTATTTCCCGTTTCTCGTATTTTTAGGCATTAGGGTTTGCGATTTTGACCTCCTTCTTCGAAAAGTTTTACGAAACGTTGTCTAGGACTTCTTATGGCCAAGCCTTGTCATGGAGCACTTGGGGAAGAAGGATTTTTTGAGTTTCGAGGCTAGTTCTTATCTTTCCCTTGCTTTGCTATTTTCTTTCATGTCTTTCCTCTTCTTTCCCTCCTTAGTATGTAGGAGTAGTGTATGGAGTAGATTTCAGGAATCAATAGGATAGTTAGAACTTTTCGGCCAGGAATCCGTCGAGTATGGTTTATACCATAAGGAAATTTCACCGCATATAGGTGTAGTAGACTTTCAGGAATTCGTCGAATATGAGGAAATAGAAAGAGTGAAATTCATCGAGAAATAGTGTTTTCGTCGAGTGGATTCATCGAGTAAATTTGATTACGCCAAGATAGATTCGTCGATTATCTAGGCATCAAGTTCATTGAGTATCAGTAGTCTTGGCATTAAGTGGAGGTAGATTCGTCGAGTATTCTCGATGAATTTGTAGAGTATGACAGGCTTAGAAGGCATTTAGTGATCTGGAGACTAGGTTGAATTTGTCTAGTATATACGTCGAATCGAGTTCGATTTGTCGGGTATCGCCAATTGTAGTTTTGTCGCCAAGTCCAATTTGTCGAGTGTCCCTTGGTTTCTTTGGGAATATTCGATGAATTTGGAAGGACATAGTTTATTTTTGCCAATTTATGTCCGATTCGTCGAGTAAGGGCCTGCTAGTGAAATTTGTTTTTTTTTCCCTCCTCCTTGTCGTGTGAGTATTTTGATGTTAGGTTTGGAGTTTTATCGGTGCTTGGGGTGCGTGGTTTTGGCTTGGTTGGCAGTGGATAAAGGACCACCAACTTGATGCTATTTTGTGAATCATTTTACTGGGTATGTTTTTTGTCTCTTTTTATGGACTGTTGGGTTTTGTTGGGCTAGGTGGCCACCACTGCAGGGCCTTTTGGAGATGTTTGGGTATGATAGTTCAAATTGGACATTTTGGTCGCCGACACCAACAAATTTGTTTTACCAGTGTTAATGATTCATGTTTTATTGAGCTGTTAGTCTCTCTTCTTTCTATGGTTTTGACATATGTTATTTTGCTTACTCTTGCAAATGTTCTCGGAGCTTGGCTCCATTCGCACTTGGTGAAAAATTCTTTACCGTTGAACTTTAAAAATTAACTCTTTCATTGCTGTCTTACATCTATTTTGCTATTTTTTGACCGCTTGCTCCTATTTGGGTTGGTACCCCTTTTTGTTTCCTCTTACTTATTTCCATTACTGATCTTTGATCGCCTCTTGTTTTGCTTGCTGATGTATTATTTTTCTTGTGAATGCCTCAAGTTTAGAGCAGTAGCCAGCTAAGCGGCTAGGTTTGGTGGTTCCTGGTGGTCTGTCGTGGTTGCAGAAGTTTTCTTCACCATTGTGTGGTAATTTTTGTTGTTTCTTCCTTATAGTAAAAACATACTTGTTTCAAGTGGGTTCGTGTCAGGTTTTTAATGTCCGATGAATTCTGTTGAATATTCTGTCCTTGATAGCTGCTAAGTCAATTCCTTTGTAGATTATTAATTTTACTTGCTCTTTGTGAAGGTTTCATGCTAGGATTGCATGTTTGTTACTTTAACAATAAATAGGATTGTTTTTACTATCTCATGCACATACTATCTTTTATAAGCTAAAGTCACTATTTTTATTGAACGTATAAACTATTTTCTATGCTTATACTAAATCTAGAGTCATGCATAATATGAGTTGTCCTATACGGATGTTTATGCTCATGTAGGATGTTGACTATTGTGAACAAACTATCTTCTGCAGCGTATAATTATATCTTTACTTGTAGACTACTTGATCCACTAATCTGAGGGATACAACTATCCAATTAAACTTAAACTTGATTTTCTTCATAATAACTCATGAATTTCATATAAAATGTAGTGTTGTAGTCTTGCATGAGCGTCATACTCTGATATGTCGTTTAAATATGGAGAAAATGCGGGTTGTGACAGTTGGTATCAGAGGGATAGGTTGTTTGGCAATTGGTCGAACAACTATCCCGTGTAGATTTCATTTGTCTAGTTCCATTGTATACACACACCGATGTGTCATCAGTACATCTTGGTTGAAGCATGAATAGTACACTCATAAGCATGAAAAGAAGTATACAGGGCATATTATGTAGTATGTTATGCATAATATGTGTTTGTATATGGATCCTCATAGGAGGCAACATATGATTGTTATGTAGTATGGGATTCATAACAATCATCACAAGAATGCATATTAGATTTTACTTTTGATTACATGCGATATTTTGTAGTATGAGATGCATAATATTTCATGTGTGCGCCGCTCGTAACATGCACTAAGGCCTTTATTAGATTGCATAGCATAATATGTATGTCATAACATAGCATTAGCATACATCCCAAGTTAAAGATTTACATGATGACATATGTATACACATGGGTTCTAAAACAAAAGAATGGTAATTCATGCATTCATGGTCTATGCACATGAGTGAATAAGACGATGGTATATCATCCTAAGTTTAAGCATGACAACATTATGAAAATCCCAGAGCAAATTAGCAGCTTGAGCAAGTATCTATGCATGTATGGTCAGAACTAAGTCTCATAGTTCTAGTGGTTAAGGTAGGTTTTGATTAGCTTTTTGTTATGTTCTTAGGATGCGTCCTAAGCGCATTGTGACGAGAGAGACTCCCTAGTCTCAGTACAAGTCGTCTGGTGCGCAGAGTGAGGCCGTAATTGAGAGATTGTGGTAGAGCAATGAGGCTCTGTCTAGGCAGATGGTGGAGATGCAGTCGTAGATCTACGTGATATTATCTGTCGTTCCAGGACAGCAACCGAGAGTGCAGGACCCTGTTGTGGGTCAAGCTATTCCTATTCCTCCCGCTCCTTTGGTCCCGCCAGTCCTGCTGCCACCAGAGATGAACTTTTTCACATTTCCAGTGATAAGGACCTCCTACCTACAATGGTAGAGCGAGTTTTAAGGCCTTGGACGATTAGATTATAGCAATCGAGGAGATGTTCTCTTACTCAGGAGTTTTTGCAGACCAGAGAGTGATGGTCGCTGCGTATCACCTGAAGGGCCTTGTGAATAGCTGGTGGTTGAGGTAAAAGGATAACCTTAAGGATGGATGTTCATGGGAATCCTTCATGGAGTTGCTATTAAAGAAGTTTCTGCCATCGGTCGAGAGAGACCGTTTGATGAATGATTTTCAACATCTGAAGCAAAGACAACACACGGTCGGTGGGTATGAGGTATAGTTTTGCAAGTTGAGCTACTTCAACTCGGATTTAATTATTTTTGAATCGAGTAGAGTAAAACTATTTCTGAGTGATCTTCGGAGTGACATCCAGCAATTGGTCAGTGCTAATGGAATTGAATGCTATGTTAAACTAGTACATGCTGCCCTGAAGGTCGATGCAATCAATAATGCTAAGAATAAAGGCCAATAGGAGAGAAAAGATAAGAGAAAGTTTGACGAGGGTACGAGCTCTCAGGAATCTGGTTCCTCTTCAAGGAAATGGAGCAAGTACTTATGCAGTTTCTGTAGCTAGCAAGACTATCCATTAAAGAAATATTACAAGAGCATAGGAGCTTAGAAGCAAGATCAAGTGCATGCGATCCAGAGCGCTCCTAAAGGAGATTTCATTTGTACTTCGTGCAAGAGGAAGGGGCATGACGTTGCCCACTATTGGGGAAGGGAAAGGGCCTTCTATTAGTGCAGACAAAAAGGACATTTCAAGTAAAAGTGCCCATAGACTCAGCCCCTGCTGAATCCAATTACACATCAGGTCTTGCCACTGCCTTAACATTTGGACAAAGGGAAGGGCAAGTTGAACGCGGTGTTTATGGAGGAAGCATAAACGTCTACACAAGTAATCTTTGGTTATATTCTAACCAAGTTCCAGCTCTTTATTTCATAGCTGTAGTTCGATGTTAGTTCGCTTAGTTACGTATGTGATTTTGTTGGGAAGTTTAAGGTAAAGAACTGCTCGGCGGGCATTCTTTTTGATTCTGGTTCTGCCGACTCATTCATGGCTAGGACCTTTGTAGAGTGTCATCGTTTAACCCTCGATTTAGTTGGCAATACATTTTTTGTCAAGTTTCCCTCTAGTGACTCAGTGGTGTCAGACCAAGGTATTTAGAGTTGTCTGATTTTGTTGGGCGATTTTCTATCCGTTGTTGATCTTAAGATGATATACCTAGAAAACGTCAATGTGATCTTAGGCTTGGACTTGTTGTCAAGATATGATGTAGTTATCCAATGCAAGGTCAAGTGTTTGGACTTTAAATTGGACAACGGCCAACCCAATAGTGTTTATGGTTTTCTGCGGCAGGATCTTCGGATTATATCTGTGGTATATGCTCAGAAGCTTTTAGATCCCAGTTGTTTAGCGCACTTGGTTTCTATTTTGGAGACTATTGCTAGTTTGGAGCGTATAGAGGAGATTCCTGTGGTGCGTGAGTTTCTGGTTTTTTCCCAATTAATCTTCTTGTTCTTCCGCCTGAGTGAGACATGGAATTTGTCATAGATTTTTAGTCAGGTACCCGTCCTATTACAAAGGCACCGTACAATATGGCCACGTGTGAGCTGGAAGAGTTGCGTACCCAGCTAGATGAGTTATTGTAAAGTGGATTTATTAGGATAAGTTCTTCGCATTGGGGTGCTCCCATATTGTTCATGAAGAAAAATAATGGATCGATGTGGCTCTGCATTGACTATATAGAACTGAACAAGGTAACCATCAAGAACAGGTATCCCTTGCCGTGAATAGACAATTTGTTTCGCCAATTGCATGGTAGTACTATAATTTCAAAGATTGATCTTCGTTCGAGCTACCACTAGTTGAGGATTCATGAGACGGATATTTTACAGACCGCTTTTCGTTCCTAGAATGAACATTTTGAATTCTTGGTGATATCATTTGGATTAATGAATGCACCCTTTGCCTTCATGGACATGATGAATACATTGTTCAAGGATTTTCTCCACCATTTTGCGATCGTGTTCATTGATGATGTTTTGGAATATTCCCACAGTGCTGAAGAACATACCCAGCACTTACGTATGGTCTTGTCTGCTTTGAGGGAGCATAAGTTGTTTGCCAAGTTAAGCAAGTGTGAGTTTTGGCTTCCTCGGGTTTCCTTTCTTGGTCATATGGTTAATGAAGATGGAATCTCTGTCGACCCAAAAAAGATAGCTGCTGTAATGGATTGGAATAGACCTACCATGCCCATAGAGATAAGAAGTTTCCTATGGTTGGCTGGATATTATAGGAGGTTTGTGGAAGGTTTCTCTTTGTTGTCTGCGTTGCTGACTAAGCTTACGCGGAAGAACGCAACGTTTGTATGGAGCGATAATTGCGAGGAAGCTTTTTCAAGAATTGAAAAAGAGATTGTGCACTGCTCCAGTATTGACCTTGCCTACCAAAGGATTTGAGTATGCCATTTATGTGGACGCATCGCACGTGGACTTGGTTGCGTGTTGATGCAAGTGGGCAAAGTGATTGTGTATAGGTCGAGGTAGTTAGAGATTCACAAAAGGAACTACCATATGCATGATTTAAAGTTCGCCACAGTGATTTATTCCTTGAAGCTATGGAGACAATTATTGTATGACGCGTTGTGCAAGATTTACACGGATCATAAGAGTTTGAAGTATGTATTAACTCAGAAAGAGCTAAACTTGCTCCATCGGAGATGGTTAGAATATGTCACAGATTATGATGTTGATATTTTATATCATCTAGGCAAAGCTAATGTAGTAGCTGATGTCTTGAGTAGGATGACTGCGCGGATCTTTGGACATTCTGTGGAATCCCTAGTGGAGCTATTTTTGTTAATAGATATATCAGTTAGGAATAGCAACTCACCAAGTAGTTTGGAAGTTTTAGAACCTTCTTAGAGTACGCTTATAAGACTATATCAAAAGGATGATCCAGATTTGCAACACCTTCGTGATATAACTGAGAAAGGAGAATTACCAGACTTTTCGATTGATGACGCAGTTACTTTGAAGTACTGCGGTAGATATTGTATCCCCACAATTGAGGATATTCGAGCTAAGTTATGTAGTGAGGCGCATGGTCCTAGTATTTCCTACCACCCTGGTTTTTTTAAGATGTATAGAGATTTGAAGCAAATTGTTTGGTGGTATAGAGTGAAGAATGATATAGCCAAGTTCATGTCTGAGTGCTTCACATGTAAGCGAGTTAAGGCTGATCATCGAAGGTTTGGTGGTAAGTAAACGCCTTTGGATATTCCAAGTTGGAAGTGGGAGAGTATTTCTATGGACTTCATTACTGGGTTGCTGAGATCTCCCATGTGGCATGATTCTTTGTGTGTTATAGTGGATAAACTGAAGAAGTGTGCTCACTTCGTGCCATTCAAGCTTGAAAACTCCATGAAGAAAATAGTAGAGTTACATTTGGATAAAGTTATCAGACTGCATAGAGTATCTATTAGTATTATATCGGATCGAGATTCTAGGTTTACCTCTCGTTTTAGGAAAAGTTTAGAGGAAGGGTTAGGTACCGACCTCAGATATTCAACCGCCTATCATCCGCAGACCAATGGTCCGGCAGAGGGATTAAATCAAATTATGGAAGATATGATAAGATGTTAAATCTTGGAGAACAGAGGAGTGTGGGACGAGCGACTGAGATTGATGGAATTCGCTTACAACAACAGTTATCAGGAAAGCTTGCAAATGGCCCCGTTTGAGGCTTTGTATGGCAGATGTTGTAGAACCCCCTTATTTTGGGCCGAGGTTGATGAAAGGCCGTTGTTGGGTATGGAAGCTTTAAAAAAGATGAATACTTCTATGTTGCATATTCGAGAGAAGCTTCAGATAGCTCAGGAGCGAAATGAGAAGAATGCAAATCGGCGAAGGACTAATTTGGAATTTCCTTTTAGGGACATGATTTTTCTGAAGATTTCCCCAATGTATGGTGTTAAAAGGTTTGGAAAAAACGACAAGATGGACCCTAAGTTTGGGGGACCTTTCAAGATTGTTGAGCGCATTAGAGTGTCAGCTTATAGGTTGGATTTGCCCACAAATTTTCCTGGTGTGCACGATGTGTTTCATGTGAGCCAATTGTGGAAGTGCGTACTTAGCGACCAACAAGTTCTTGATTCTGTGACCCAGTTGGAGTCTTACATTTCTTTTGTGGAGATGCATGTTCGCCTTTTTGATACTCAAGATCGGGTGTTGCGAAGGAAGACAATACCCATGGTCAGAGTTTCGTGGCAGAACCAAGACGTTGAGAGAGCGACTTGAGAGTTGGAGTCACTTATGAGGGAGGCTCATCTTCTTCTGTTCTCCTAAATTCTTTTAGGAAGTGTTTTCTTCATTAGCTTTCGGTAACTTTTCATTTTGTTTTGGATTTGATTCTTTTTATGTCATGTTTCGGGACGAAACTTCTTTTTATGGGGGTGGCTGTAACGCCCATATTTTTCAATGTTTATCTTAATTCTATTAGTGGCGTATTTATGACGTCAGGGTGTTACGATTGACGCGTAGTTAACGGGTGCCATTGTTGGATCGTGGTTTTGCTCAGTAGGTTTTTTAGTTGTCTTGGTCTTTAGCACAGTCGTATAATTTCCCTCGCGAGTCGGGTCTATTTTGGTGACTCGGTGGAGCTTTTTATAGGGATGTGGACGTTTTTATCTTCGGGAGGTGTTTACCTGAGTTTTGTTTTTTGGATGTCGATTTCGACTTCTCCGTTTGATTCATATCATTGGTATTTAGCTACGGTGCGATTTTCGTAGAATTTCTAGTTGGTTTGAGTTTCGGGTTGTTTGGACGTTTATTTAATAATTAATATTATATTATATATATAAGTATAAATAACCTTGATTAGACAAAACCCTATTCATCATCCACTACCCGAGCCGACGTTAGTTTCGCGAAAGAAGAATTTGCGGTGTCGTCGCGTGCCTTCGGCTGCCGATAGGGAACGTTTCGGTGGTCGGTTACATCTAAAGAGTAGAGATTCGGAAAGCTCTCGCCGAGATCTACGCGTGTGTGGTAAGTATTTCCCATATCTCCGATTTTCAGTCATTAGGGTTTGCAGTTTTGACCTCCTTCTTCCCGAAAAGTTCCAGGAAACATTGCTTAGGACTTATTGCGGCCTAGCCTTGTCGTGGAGCGCTTGGAGGAGTCGGATTTTTGGAGTTTCGAGGCAAGTGGTAATCTTCCCCTTGCTTTGCGATTTTTTTTCATATCTTTCCTCTTCTTTCTCTCCTTAGTTTGTAGGAGTAGTGTAGGGAGTAGACTTGAGGAATCTATAGGATAGTTTGAACTTTTCGGCCTGGAATCCGTCGAGTATGGTATATAGCCTAAGGCAATTTCGTCGCGTATAGGTGTAGTGAACTATCTGGAATTCGTTGAATATGAGGAAATAGACCGAGTGAAATTTGTCGAGTAATAGTGTTTTCGTCGAGTGGATTCATCGAGTAAGGATAGATTATGCTGAGTTTGATTTGTCGAGTATCTAAGCATCCTGTTCATCGAGTATCAGTTGTTTTGGCATTTATTTGAGGTAGATTTGTCGAGTATTCTCGATGAATTCTTCGATTATGATAGGCTTAAGAAGGCATTGAGTGATCTGGAGACTGAGTCAGATTCGTCGAGTATATACGCCGAATCGAGTCTAATTCGTCATGTATTGTCGAGTGTTATTTTGTCGCCAAGTCTAATTCGTCGAGTATCCCTTGGTTTCATCGGGTATATTCGACGAATTTGGCTTGACTTAGTTTATTTTCACCGATTTATGTCTGATTCGTCGATTATCGGCCTTATAGTGAAATTTTGGGTTTTCCCTCCTCTTTGTCATGGGAGTATTTTGATGTTAGGTTTAGAGTTTTACCGGTGCTTGGGTGTGAGGTTTTGGCTTGATTGGCCGTGGATAAAGGACCACTAACTTGACGTTGTTTTCTGAATCATTGCACTGTGTATGTTTTTGTCTCTTCTTATGGACTGTTGGCTTGTGTTGGGCCAGGTGGCCACCACCATAGGGATTTTTTGAGATGTTTGGGTCTGATAGTTTGGGATAGGTTGTTTTGGTCACGGAAACTGACCCGTTTGTTTTACCGGTGTTAGTGATTCACGTTTTATTGAGCTGTTAGTTTCTCTTCTTTCTAGACATATGCTATTTTGCTTACTCTTGCAGATCTTCTCAGAGAATGGCTTCGTTCACACCTGGTGCAAACTTCTTTACCATTGAACTTTATGAATTAAGTCTTTCATTACAGTCTTATAGCTATTTTGCTATTTTCCGACAGCTTGTTCCTGTTTGGGTTGGTACCACTTTTTGTTTCCTTTTACTTGTTGCCATTACTGATCATTGATCGCCTCTTATTTTTCTTACAGAGGTATTATTTTTCTTGTGAATGCCTCAAGTTCAGAGAAGTAGCTAGTTGAGCCACTAGGTTTGGTGGTTTCTGGTGGTCTGCAACGGTTGTAGAAGTTTTCCTCACCATTGTGTGGTAGTTTTGGTTATTTCTCCCTTGTAGTTCAGACATACATGTTTCTAGTGGGTTCGTGTCAGGTTGTTGACACCCACTGGATTCTGTTGAATGTTTAGTCCTTGATAGCTGCTATGTATATTCCTTTATGGATTATTCGTTTTATTTGCTCTTTGGGAAGGTTTTATGCTAGGATTGCATGTTAGTTACTTTAACTATAAAAAGTATCGTTTTTTCTATCTCATGCACATGCCATCTTTTAAAAGCTAAATTCACTATATCGTTTTGAATTTGTAAACTATTTTTTATGCTTATATTAAATCTAGAGTCATGCATAACATGAGTTGTCCTATACAGATATTTATGCTCATATAGGATGTTAACCATTGTAAAGAAACTATCTTCGGCAGCGCATAATTATATCCTTACTTGTGGACTAGTTGATCAACTGATCCGAGGGATACGACTATCCAATTAAACATAAACTGGATTTTCTTCACAATAACTCATTAATTTTATATAAAATGTAGAGTTGGAGTCTTGCCTGAGCGTTTGTAGTTATGCCCTGCATGATGTGGCAATACGATGCATTTTTTCTCTTACTCCGATATGTCATTTCAATACAGAGAAAATACGGGATGTGACAATAGGGGGTTCAATTTGATGTGGGAGATGTTACATATGAGTTTACCAATAATGGCCATTAGAGCATTTTTCGGTTTCCCATCAATCCATTGAATCTAGCCATCAAGGAGGCCGGCCATGGGCTGCACACTCCTCCAATTCACTAGAGGAGATAAATTTAGCCTTCAATTGGGGAGTTTGAAGGTTCAAGCATTGATTTCCATGGAGCCTTCATCTTTCACTTTCCTCGAAACCCTTGTTTTCTCTCTCCTAGTCACCATGGCCGATTTTAGATGATTATTTCAGCAAAAAAGAACCCCATTAACTCATATCTATAATAAAAATGAGGTTAGCCCAAGTGTATTTGTGTTTGAGCTTGAGTTAGCCTATTCGTGTTAAATTGACATAATGTGGCTTAAAAAATTCCAGGCAACATTGGGTGACCTAATTGACCCCAATGGGTTATCATGGGTCCCTTGACACCACCTAGGGCAAACCATGGCTTGGTGGGCCATATTGGGCCCATTTGGATGCCCTTTGACCATAATTGGGCTTAGTTGGCCTGACCATGGTTAGAGTGGAATTTGATCAATTTGACCAATTAGATTGACCCCAATGGGTGGTTAGTGACCCATTGGCCTTCCCTTAGGGATTGGAAGGTCTTGGTAGGGTCAATTTACCACATGAGAGGCCAATTGCCCCTAATTAGGGCACTTTGACCAATTTAGGGCTAGGGTTGACTTGGGTCAATTTGACCTTCTTAGTTGACCCCAATGGGTCTTAACGGCTCCAAAGGACCCCGTAATGGGTTAGGGATGTTATGGTAGGGTCAAAGGGTTAAGGTGAAGCCCTAAATTCAAACCCTAGGTTTGGTTTTTGGAATTTATTATTTGCATACCAAGATGATTTTCACCTTCAAGCCTAAGCTCATTTAATTCCTTGTGCTTCTTAGGGTTTTAACATGACCCGGTCATAATAAAACCATCCTAGGGGTCTAGTTGTTTGAGGGATGTTAAAAATCCCAGAACATAAAAATAAAAATTTAGTCCCAGTAATTCAGGTTAGCCCTATGGGGTTTCTACTGCAAGTAATTGAAGGTAACATCCCTTAAATAATACCCGACGCGAAGAGCTCCGGGTACTTCTGCTGCATCAAGTCTACTAGCTCCCAGGTGTGCTCCTCTTATTCATGATTCCTCCACAGGACCTTGACCAGCGGAACCTACTTGCGCTGCCAGACCCGCATCTTCGTGTCATCTATCCGAACCGGCTCCAAGTGCACTGATCGATCAGTAGCTACTGGCCCATCCGTAGTAGAAATCTGCTGCTCCGGCCGCAATAGAGCCATCCTAAGGGAGGAGATGTGGAAGATGTCGTGCAATACCTCCAACTCCGATGGTAGCTCCAGTCTGTAAGCCAACGAGCCAATCCGTTTTAGGATCCTATAGGGACCCATATATCTTGGACAGAGCTTCTTTCTTCCGCGTAACAGTGAGACACCACGCATCAGACGTATCTTTAAAAACACCTGATCTCTATCCTGGAACTCCACCTAGCAATGTCGAGCATCGTAGTACTTGGCTTGTTTACTTTGGGCCTCCAACATCCTATATCAGATCAGTCTCACCTTGGAATCTGTATCCTCCACAAACTTCGAGCTGAGCGCCTTTGGATCCTCATCTTGGATCCAAGAAAATGGACTCTTGCACCTACGTCTGTACAATGCATCGTAATGGGCCATGCCTATGCTAAACTGATGACTTTTGTTATATGAAAACTCGATCTGCGGCAACTGTCTCTTCCATGGCTCTCTATATTCTAAAATACACAGGCATAAAAATCCTCAAGCATTCGGTTGTATGCTCCATCTGTCTGTCTGTTTGAGCGTGAAACGTTATACTAAACGTCAACCGAGTACCCAACTAGGCCTAGACTGATCTCCACTCCTTGGACATAAACCATCCATCCCAATTTGACACTATAATCCTAGGTACACCATGATATCATACAAACTGCTCAATGAACTTCTGCTCCAAAACATTGACCGGATTATCCATCCTGACGGGTAAGAATCTGGCCACTTTCTTCAACATGTCGATGATCACCCATATAGAATCATTCCCCGTGTGTGATCAGGGAAGTCCGTGTCTTTGTAATCGAATTTCCACTCCGGCACAAGTATTGGCTACAATAACCTTGTCGGGCTTTTGCACTCCTCCTTCACGAGCTAGAAGGTCTTGTAATGGGTCACAAAGTATGTAATGTCCTTCTTCATGCTCGGCTAGTACATAGTCCTCTTCAGATCTGCCGTCATTTTCTTAACATCAGGGTGCACTGAATACCGACTACAGTGTGCCTCAGTCATAATATAATCTCAAATTTTGCCTAATACTGTTATATACACTCGTCCTCTGAAACATAACCACCCTTATTTCAAAAAATTGTCCCCAGTCATGCCTGCCTCCAAAGACCTGAATATTGACTCCATCTTGGTAACCTTCCTCTGCCTATCCCTGATACGTTCTCGAACGTCATCAGTGATACCCATCCCCGCCAAGTACTCCTTATAGAGCTCAGGGTCATCTGATGATGCCAAGGTGATCAGCATGTCCTCCAGCATCTTTACTAGTTCCATGGCCATCAGCTGGGACCCTACACCTGATATGGTGGCTCTCATACTTAGTACATCAACCACCACATTTTCCTTCCCCGGGTGGTAATGCATAGTGTACTATAATCAAATAAGAACTCCACCAATTGCCTCTGTCGGAAGTTCAGCTCCTTCTGCGTGTCCACGTACTTCAGGTTCTTGTGATCTGAGATTATGTCACAGAGGACACCATAGAGGTAACATAGCAAGATCTTTAGAGCAAATATGACTGCTCCCATCTCAAGATCGTGCACTGGGTAGTTCGGCTCATGCTTCTTCAACTGACGGGAAGCATACGCTATCACATGCCAATTCTGCATCAGAATGACACCTAACCTATGTATGATGCATCTGTGTACACCTTGAAACCTTCCTTTCCAGATGGAAGAGCAATGACAGGAGCCGACGTAAGCCGACCCTTCAGCTCCTAGAAGGCCGCCTCGCATAGTGGCATCCAAATGAAGGGAGTGTTCATTTTTGTCAAACATGTGAGCGGCAGGGAAATCTGGGAGAACCCCTGCACGAACTTTCCGTAATAACCAGCAAGTCCCCGGAAACACCATGGCCATCTTCAGTTGTGGCGAATCCCGTAATGCCTGGATCATCGTTGGGTCCACTACCAACCCTGCTCTGCTGATAATATGGCCTAAGAAGGCTACATCCTTCAGCCAGAACTGACACTTGCTGAACTTTACGTATAGACTATGCTCCCTGAGCTTCTCCAATATCAGAGCTAGGTGCCGAGCATGCACCTCCTCTATCCTCGAGTAGATGAGGATATCGTCGATGAACACAATGAAGAATATGTTGAGGAATGGATCGAACACCCGGTTCATCATACTCAAGAATGTTGATAGGGCATTCGTGAGCCCAAAGTGCATCACGGTGAACTCGTACAATTTATATCGGCTGCTGAAGGCTGTATTCGGTATATCCTCCTCCTGAATCTGTAACTAATAATATCCCGACCTCAAGTCCAGCTTTGAGAACCAGTAGGCTCCCTCTAGATGGTCAAACAGCTCATTAATAATTTGTAGTGGGTACGTATTCCAGACCGTCAACAGGTTTTGTGCTCTGTATTTGATGCATAGTCTGAGAATCTTGTCCTTCTTCGCAAATAACATCGGTGTTCCCCAAGGCAAGGAACTTGGTCTGTAGAGCCAGCTTCAACTTTCTCCAACAACTGGCTTCTGAACTCCACTAACTCCTTCGGGGTCATTCGAGATGGGGCTCTAGACACGGGTTTAGCCCCCAGCACTCGCTGAATTTGAAAGTCCCTCTCACGACGCAGTGGCCGACCGGGTAGCTTCTTTGGACAGAAATCAACAAAATATCGTACCACCGGGATGTTGGAAATAACATTTTTTCTTCAATCATCTTAAATAACACATGGTGACCACGTCCCCCTGTAGATGGGCCTTTATGACCTGGATAGAAGAGAGTAGACAACATGAGACTGGGATAGTAACTTTAAAGGTCGTGTAGGAGTCGCCATATCTCAGCACGACATTCCTTATTTTGCAATCAATCTGAGCATGGTTCCAAATGAGCCACGTGATTCCACAAACAAGATCAAAGTATGGCAAGTCCATGATCATCTCCGGAGCCTCGAATTTTAATCCGTCGATGGTCACCTCCAGGACACATTTTGAAGTGGATAGAATCTTCACCCTATTGGGAAGACGCACCCTCCTGGTAGTTCACGTGTAGTGTTGGACCTAGTCCAAGTCCATGACAAAATCTTTTACGACGAATTTATGAGATTCCCCCGTGCCGAATAAGGTATGGGCAGACCATATACCATTACTATCCCTTTGTATCGAACAACTTTAGATGGCTAGTATTACACTTTTCTTTCCTAGTTTCTTATAGTTGTATATTATTTCTATAGTTCTAGAAAGGAAAGAATTATGGTGCTAGCATACCTGCTATAACCCTGCCCGAGTCTCGAGACTGAGCAAGATCCAAGGCATACATCTAGTCTCTGCCCTGCATACGGTCACCACCTTAGAATCCATTGCATCCACCTAATCCACATACCCTAAACTGTTGAGCTGGTGGGGAAGCCTATAGTGCCAATGGAGGTGCCCCACTCATAGGGAAGTTCATCCGGATGTGTCCCAGCTAGTGGAAGTGGTTGTACTCCTGCGGGGGAGGTGCCCTATCTCTTGGCATCAGCATCTCCTGTATCTGTACTGGTTGGAGAGACAACACTACCGGTTCTTGCAAGTCCTCATGGCGGGTTTAATCCTTCGTCCTTCTCTCACAAATATAACGACCCCTCTACTAGTCTCTCCTGCTACCCCTGCCCTGGTCCTCTATCGGTCTCTTCCTGCCTCACACTATGAGTTTGCCTACCTCCATCTTCTTTGCCATCTCCAGTTCTTGGGCCAAACTTCCATCAGACACAAAGAGGAGGGCATGTCCTCAGATCATCACGAAGGCCTCCGTAGAACCTCTTTGTGTATCCCGCATCGTCCAACTGGTAAGAGTCAAAAACTGAGCCAGGTGGGTAAACTCCCAGTAGTAATCTTGAACTATCCTTCTTCTCAGCCTCAACTACTGAAACCCGTCCTCCAACTTATCTCTCGCAGACTATAGTATGAAATGCTCCAGCAGTGCCTCCCTGAACTCATCCCATGAAATTTCTGCAGCCTCAAATCCGGCATAAGCGATGTGTAGAAGCGACTTCCACCACCTCTTTGCTTGTGACTCTAGACATGAGACCAATGGAAGCACAACCATCTCCATCGGGCACTGAAACCCTGCCAGCATGTCGTACATTATGTCCAACCATTCCTCTATTCGAACAGCTGACTCCTTCCCGAGGTAAGATGGAGGGGAGTGCCCTAGGAAGACACTCAGCCAATTTGCCCCGAGATTTGGCTGAGGAGCCGGAGCCTATTGTGTTTTAAAAGCCTCCAAGATCTCCATCAGTGTCTATCCCATCTTCGATTGGAGGAATTTAGTGGGAGCTGGAGGGGGTGGTACGATAATCGAAGACTGAGTCATACCATGCTGAGGGTTTGGGTTTGTTGTGTGTTGCATAAATAGGTTCACTTATAAGATGGTTGGCCTAAATAAAGTTAAGAGTGGACCATTATGTGTGATTCCCAATATGGACACACCATTGCTTCCTCTGCTTAGTTTGTCCTCAAACTAAAATCGTGTGGGGTGTCCCAGGGATTGTGGACTTCTTCTCTTCTGATCGATGTACCTGGCTCTGAAACCATTTTGTAAGAACCTCTTTTTTTTGCTTCACCATCCGGTCTTATGCCCAGAACTACCGCTTTGCTACGACACCAATACCCAGAAAGGTCATCACAACAGAACGTCGATCCTGCAGGCCATATCGATCACATAAGAAAGTAGAAGAACAAATGAACAAATATAAGTCCAAGTCCACAAGATCAAATGTAATATATAATCACACTAGTAAGGTGTCCACATGGTAAAAATAGAATAATAATGACATAAATAATAAACGGGCTCCTGCCCAGTACATAACATCCTCACTACAAATCACTCACGGAAGAAAAGCTACTATATTCACTTTCTGTTCCCGTAGGTGGTACTCCTGTGCTAGACTGGCCCACCTCCAACTACATCGCCCTCTAGTGGTACTGCGTCTCCTGGTGTAGCTCCTCAATCCCCTAAAATGATATGGTCCACTGAACATTACTCAAAAGACTAAGTCAACGATTCCCCACCCACCTCCCTATGAATCATAAGCACCGGGCAGAAGGAATGAAGAGAAAGGACATCAAGGCAGAAGATATCAAAGTAGGTTATAATGGCGTTAAGCTAACAGTTATATAAATATGTAAAGAAAGCTAAGCGATTATATATATAACATGAAGTATGGAGCAACAATGATAAGAGATAAATAATGAAATGTACATCTAGCATTCACAGATAAATAATTAACCTTAACCTATACGAATGCTCATTCAAACATATAAGTTAAGGGGTCTCTTGCAAAGATCCCTTTGTATAAGCTATCCCATACAAGTTTATACAATGGGGTATAAGGTTATATAGAGGTAAGTGTATTGTGATATGTTATGTCCTTATTCATGCAAGTGCAACACATGCACACGATTATGAGTCTGATTTATATTGGGTTTTTTGGACTCATCTGGGGTTATTATCTTGTATGTGCACTACTTTTTCAATTTGAAAAGTAATATTTTTGTTTAGATCTTCACTTAACCAAAAGTGCATTATTTTAGCCCATGGGTGTGCAATTGCGCATTCTTTTGTTGGGGTAAAGCACATGGGGCTCCCCATAGTTCTTTTTGTTCATTTTATGATGTGTATTAGTGCTGGGAGCTTGTGCTCCAGCTTGGTTTTTTGCTGTGTAGGTGGTGAGTTATCCCAAAGGCAGGAATTGTGATTTGTGGGAAACGCATGATCGTGCATTTTCTTAACACAAGGTTTCTTCCTAATCGTGCGTTTTATTTAGTCGAGTGGATCTCGATTAATTTCGTCGAGTGGATCTCGATGAATTTCAACGAGATGAAGTCGATGAATTTTAACGCACGGTTTCGGCCAAACAGTGCGAAAAGAGAACGCACGGTTCTCCTGTAGCTCTCTTGTTAGCACCATTCTACGGTTAATCATGCGATTTGTGCATGCACGGACAGCAGCGCCCGTGCTCGAGTAAAACACACGGTTTTCCTGTTTGTTCCTATTTTCCTGTACTCTGTCATTACACGTGTGAATTTCTTCACGCACAGGCGGAAGCGCCAGTGCGCGAGTAAAATGCACGGGTCAACGCTTCTTCATCTCAAAGCTTGGCCTGGAAGTTAATAACATAGGGTTAACGCACGGTCATGCGCAAAACCGTGCGTACCTATTTTTCTGACCTGCTTCTATTTAAAGCACAGATTTTCTTCCATTTCGGGTGAGCTTCATCTTGAGCCATTCCAGCCGCCATTTTAGGGCAAAGCTCAAGCCTTCCACCTCCACCTTTCATCTTCCACCAAGGAGAGAATCTTTGGCCATGCTCGTGAAGCCTATCCCTTGCCGGTGCTTGCTCTCGGCCTTCTCCTTCATCTTTTGATCTCAATTTCATGGTTTGGCGTTGTATCCATCAAGAAAAGGGAAGCTTGCAAATTTCTTCTGCGTCATTATACGAAGAAGATGGGTCTAATGTAAGGTAGTGACAACCCTTCTCTTCCCCGGGCATAGCTGAGGACCGAGCTTGGATGCGGATTGACAACATGGAGATTCCTTCCGCGACTCCTCGACGAGCCTTTAGATTCGGTCGATTTCTTGAATTTTTCTTGCTTTCTTGCTGAATATATATGTTTAAATCTATTTATGTTGATGATGTGCACTTTAGTAGTAATCAATATTAGTTTCATGTCAATGTGAGCTTGTATGGATTTACTACTTTAGTTGCTTGAGTATCACCTAATGTCTATCCACCACCACATCCAGTTTTGCCGCTCTAGCAATTACTATAGGTGTGCGTATCGAAGAGGTGCTCATTACCCTCATTCTGTCATTCTCACCACCTCATCCGTAAGAATACTCGTCCATCTGCCCAGCGATTCAGTGCATAGCGGCCCGTGTAGTCTTCCATCCCGCCTGGCAAAGTATTGTATAGAGGCATTGCATTGGAGTACTTGATAGTGTTTTACTTTATTTTTCCGCAAACCACCAAACCCTCCTTTTGTAGGTTAGACCTTTGGACTTCAATCTCAAGTCCTCCTTAAAATTAACTCCACCTTGCTGTATTCCCTCGAGATCGATACTTGGGAAAATTTTCCGATTTTATATTACTTATGCGACCGGTACACTTATCGTTCGACGCATCAAGTTTTTGGCGCCATTGCCGGGGAACACAGCCGTGTGAGTTTTCTGATAGGAGATCTTGGGATTGTTGTTTCTTATTTTAATTATTTTTCCAGCTTTCCATTTATTTTGCTTATATCTTTTTTTATTTTTTCTGATTTTATATTTAGAAAGGAGATTCGTGTTATTTTATTCTAGTTGTGTAGCACGATTTTGGTAAATATTTTTGTTCGCGATGAATTCTATAGCTGAGTGTCGTCTAGTTGATACTTTATGCCGATACATCGACACTATTGCTGTTATGAATGCCAATCACTATATGAGGTGTTTGCTATGTCAATGTGTAGGCCACATGTTGAAGGATTGCCCTCGTTTGTGCGAGCCTTATCCCTCTACGGGCGTGTGCGTAACAACCTCCCGTTCGCAGAAGACTGTTGTGGACAGGCCTACCAGGGTATTTCTTGGCCCATACACTAACATCGCTCATTTGGCTCATTCATTACCCGTTAAGATTACGTAAGAATCTCTCCCTGCATACAGATCCTTCATGGGTCCCTCGGTCCCTTTTTACGAGCTTCCCTTGAGTGATGACGATCACTCTGCTGTTAGCCAGCAAAATTTAGATCAAGAATCCATGGGCGTTCATGTATGGGACGCGAAGATGGTCCCTCTCGACGGGGTGGCGTCTGTGAACGATTTTACAATGGGGCATGCTCATTCTGTGCTTGATTTTGAGAGCAATTTTGCCCTTCCGCAAATTTTACCTGATGGTGCTACGCCATTTTTGTCTGATTCGGCTGATGATGCTGTATTTTTGTATGATTCGTTGCCCAAGGTTATGCCGAGGTGGGATGAGGATTCTTCTATCTCCGATAGAGAATATGGATCTTTAGAGCACTATGATGTACCCCGGTGCGATGAGGAATATTCCATTTCCGATGTGGAGGTTTTCACCTCTTTATTATATGAGGCCGTTCCCCTTACCACCGCGGACCTCAAGTTCTCGGATTCCCCACAATACGACTCTTATTATACCGACAATGATCTATGCTTAGATCCTGCTGAGAGTGATACCGGGATCACTCTCCCTTATTTTTATTTTTTTTAGATCTTCTTCTCTTTTATTACTTAACTCCCCCCCCCTCTTTATTTGAGCCTGTGTAGTATGAGTCTCCACGGGTACGGTTGGATGATGATGAGCCTTGTGCTCATGCCTTCACCATCGCCACCTACGGATATGGGGTTGACGATACCTTACAAGGCAAGGATTTATTTTGTTGTGAGATGAGTGAGGACCAGCGCTCCTCCTCTTTTTTACTTCCTATTTACTCTACCTCTGTTGGGCAGGTATTATTATTTAGGTAGAGGGGTAACTATATTATATCCGTATCGGTACCCGCTACCGAAACGGATAATGGAAAAGTTACAAGTGCACCTTTCTTTGTATAGGCTCATTAGCTAGAAATGTTTACAATTTAATAAGCCGTGCTGGGAGGACAAAAACCCCAGTAGTTATCTTCCATTTCCTGTATTTTTTTATTTTCATGTCTATTTAATTTTAGTATTTCTTTGCATTTTGTATATTTTCTTTTGTTTTTACGGAGCTCACCCTGCAGGTATTCTTGGCAACTTCGTATTAGCAGGGTTATGATTCTTCGTTTGGCGGACCTGCCTCTATTTTTCACGAGTCTTCTTGTATGCTTACTGGCTGAGCATTGGGTAACCTCTTCCCTTGTCTCTATTTGATTTAAATTTCTATATCATATGCTGTAGAGCTTAGTTTAAGTCTGGGGGAAAGCCATTATTAGTTAGCTTTTGCACGCACACATTTCATGTGCATACTAGAATCTTTTATTGTTTTATTTTGATTAGTTCATTGCATCACACACCACCGCACCCACATGAGTGCGTGCTTAGTTATTAGCATACTGCGAGTTAAACTTGTTTCTTTTGTATGATTTGGGAAAATTATTGTTCTGGCATAGGATTGTGAGATGGAGTAAAATGTTGACTCCTACAGTGCTCCTAGTCGAGTGCTCCTGTCTCGTATAGAAATTGGAGAAGGTTTAATTTTTCTGTATGCTTATAGTTTTATTTTTTTCTAATTTTGTAAAGACTTTTTATTCGACTCAAAAGTTGGGGAATCCGGTGTGAATCGAACGGTAGTGTAGGGATGTGTGTAGCCATCACTAGACTCGTTTTGCTCGAGTCGGGAGGAAGGATCATCTTTCTCGGTTGCTAAGAACTTGCCCCTAGCTATTCTTGAAGCATTGGTGCATGGTTAGTCAAGCGTGGGCGTGATGTAGGCCATCATTTTTTGCCCGGTTGAGCTTTGTACCGTTCCTAACGTCTTATCCTCGCTAAGCCCCATTGTGCCTACCCCTTCTTTTGATTCAGCTCCATAATTATTTCACCAAAGCCTCATAGCCGATTCTAGTTGAACACCCAAGTTGAGCTTTAGTGCTTTACATTTTCATGTTGGGGTGTTGATGTGGTGATATTCCTTGTGAAAATTTGGATGTGCTTTAATGTTTTTATTTGCTAAAATTGTTAAAATAAAGATAATAAAAAATATATATATATATGAAAAAAGAAAAGTGAAAAGAAAAGTATAATTGAAAATTCTATTTAATATGAGATTGTATTGGGATTAGGCGGTGCACACATCCATATTTTAAAAATTAAGTCTAGGGGTGTGGTGTACCCGTAAGTATTTTGGGTAGTAGAGGGATTCATTTTTTTATGGTAGCTCATTTGGGTGAGGTGCATAGCCTTCTTTTTATCTTTATTTACCTCACCGAAACCCAAGCCCCATCTCTTACCCTAAAGTCCTACGGATTCTCGCTTGAGTCGATCTTGTACTGTGGAGAGAGTGTGAACGGGCAAGCACATGGTCCCCGACATTGATGGATTTCTATGGAGGTGATCCTGAGCCTCGGTCTTTGGCAAAGCTCAACTTTGTGGTCTGCCTACTTTCTTCCTACGTGTGATCGAAAGATTAGTTGTGATTCCATTTTTGAGTAATAATAAAATTTTGATACGCACTGTGAAAAGTATAAAGTATTTTTGATACTTAAAAATTTCCTCTATTATATTTTTCACGCACGAGCATGCGACTTCACATGGTACTCCGTATCGCAATTTCCATGTTAGCTAAATCATTTCCCTATCTTCATAGATTTAGTTTGCTCGGTACGCACAAACAGGTAAGTCTGGGGTTGTGATGAGTACGATTTATATAGGGTTTATGGGACTAATCTGGGCTTATTATCTTGCATGTGCACTACTTTTTCAATCGGGAAAGTTATATTTTTGTTTAGATCTTCACTTCACAAAAATTGCATTGTTTTAGCCCATGGGTGTGCAATTGCGCATTATTTTGTTGGGGGTAAGCACATGGTGCTCCCCATGGTTCTTTTTGTTCATTTTATACATGTTTATTGTTGTTGGGAGCTTGGGCTCTAGCTTGGTTTTTTTGCTTCGCAAGTGGTGCGTTTTCCCCCAGGAAGGAATTCTCATTTGTGGGAAACGCACGGTCGTGCGATTTCTTAGCGCACGGATTCTTCCTAATCGTGCATTTTATTTAGTCGAGTGGATCTCTACGAATTTTGTCGAGATGAAATCGACGAATTTTAATGCCCGGTTTCAGCCAAACCGTGCAAGAAGAAAACACAAGGTTCTCTTGTAGCTCTCTTGTTGGCACTATTCTGCGGTTAATCGTGCGATTTGTGCACGCATGGGCGGAAGTGCCCGAGTGCGAGTAAAACGTACGATTTTCCTGTTTGTTCTTGTTTTCCTGCGGTCTGTCGTTACCCGTGTGATTTCCTTCACGCACGGGCATAAGCGCCCATGCGCAAGTAAAACGCACGGGTCGAAGCTTCTTCATCTGCACGCTTGTCCTAGAAGTTAATAATGCACGGTCCTGCGTCAAACCGTGTGTGCTTATTTTTCTGAACAACTTTTATTTAAAGCATAGATTTTCCTCCATTTCGGGAGAGCTTCATCTTGAGCCATTCCAGCAGCCATTTTAGGGCAAAGCTCTGCCCTTCCATCCCCGCCTTACATCTTCAACCAAGGAGAGAAGCTCTAGCCATGCTCGTGAAGCCTATACCTTGTCGGTGCTTGTTATCGGCCTTATCCTTCACCTTTTGAGCTCTATTTCATGGTTTGGCGTTGTATCCATAGAGAAAAGGGAAGATTGCAACTTTCTTCTGCGTCGTGACCCGAACAAGACGGGTCCATTGGATGGTAGTAACAACCCTTCTCTACCCCGAACGTAGGTTAGGACTGAGCTTGGACGTGCATTGACAACCCGACGATTCCTTCCGCGACTCCTCGATGAGTCTTTGGATTCGGTAGATCTCTTGAACTGTTCTTGCTTTCTTGTTGAATATATGTGTTTAAATAAATTTATGTTGATGATGTGCACATTAGTTGTAACCAATATTAGTTTCATGTCTATGTGAGCATGTATGGATTTACTGCATTAGTTGCTTGAGTAGCGCATATTTTTCCATCCACCACCATATCCAGTTTTACTGCTCTAGCAGTTGCTTGAGGTGTGCGTAGAGAAGAGGTGATCACGACCCTCATTCTACCATTCTCACCACCTCATCTGCAAGCCGACTTGTCCATCCGCCCAATGATTCGGTGCATAGCTGCCCGTGGGTCTTCCTTCCTGCCTAGTGAAGCATTGCATAGTGGCATTACATAGAAGTAGTTTATTGTGTTTTACTTTATTTTTCCGCAAACAACCAAACTGCCCTTTCATAAGTTATACCTTTGGACTTCAATCTCAAGTCCTCCTCAAAATTAACTCAACCTTGTTGTGTTCCCTTGATATTGATACTTGGGAAAATTCGCACATTTTATATTACTTGTACAACCAGAACCCTTGCTGTTCAACGCATCACATGACTCTATGCACACAGACCTTTAGTTCTCAAGTTTTGGAATCTAGCTTCACTCCTAGGAGCCTCCGTAGTGGCCAACGGAGATAGTGGGTCGGGCCACCCCACTCCTAGGCGGGTAACCTCTCAACCAGGCCTAGACCTTACGTACGCCTCGGAAGGACATACCAAAGTCACCACATACTAATTCTAACAAACATGTCAGTCTTTCGTGGTCAAGTGTAGGGTCACTAGGTTAGCGTCTCTATAGACACTGGCATGCCAGTCCTAATCACTACACCCTCAAGAGTTATCATTCCTCTATTGGTTTGACGACCAGAGCGAACTGAATACTGGCCACTTTTATGCGCATTCACACATGCTATTACGGAGTTCCCGAGCCAATGGCTCACCGGACTAACCAATTCTTATCAAATAGCACCGAGCCTTTAGCTCGCAGGACCAAACCATCCTTTCTCACAAGTACTACCTTTCCATTTAAGAGGGGTGAACATGTGTGCTAATTATTTCTCTATGCCAATTCCTTTAATGAGTTATCTCAACCATTCTGAGTTTTCTCAGCACTATCATACTTCACAACAGTAGGTAGAAATTCTACTGGAAGAAACTCAGAATGAAGATTCTGATTACTGAAGAAGAAGGTGAACTTGTGTTCTTCAATAAACCAACTGAGCCCACTGGATAATGATGGCTCTACTTTCTTCCTCTATCAGAAACCTTTCTCATTATGCTGTTATAGATGAAGAAGCAACAACTCTCATAAATTTTTGTTCTTGCAAGAAGACTTCAATCTCTTTCTCGACAACAATGGCGAGAGAGATGAAGTCTGGCTGCTACCTTTTGAAATTGATAATGCCCTAAAATTTATCTTGTGATTTGTCCAATCTATTTGTTTTGTAGTTCACCGATCAATGGCTCTTAGTGATCAGTGGGGCCCACTTACAGCTTCTAGCTGTACCTTTCTTTAACGAAAGAAGACGTATAGTAGCTTCTCGGTAAAATTTGTCGTGTTTTGTAGCTTCTCCGCACTTGATTTGAAATAAGTTGACTTTGTCGATTTTGCTGACGTCAGCACATGTGTACTTAGCAAAAATCATGCGTTAGTATAATAGGCATTGAGTGAGCATGCCTTACTTAGCACCAAAATACTTAGACCTAAACTTGTCTATCTAGGTGTTGACAGCGTTGAATGAGCAAGCCCCACTCAACACTATTTGCCTTAACATATTCTTTAGAAGCTTCTGCATGCTTGGCGTTGAGAGCATTTTGTGAGCATGCCTCACACAATGCTTTTTTTCTTGGTCAGATTTACTGTTATTTGGTGTTGAGAGAGTAAGCTCCACTCAATGCAAAACTACTTAACAAATGCTTCTGTTATCTGGCATTTAGTGAGTGAGCTACACTCAACGCATTTGTACTTATCCAATTTTCCGTGCCTAAAAAGAAACACCCCCTTGATAATTAGTCAATGCATTATCACATTGCATTGAGTGAGCTTGCCTCACTCAATGCCTGTAGACTTGGTAAATATTCACAGTTTTCTTGTGGCGTTGACTGACTGAGCTATACTCAACTATTATGAAACTATGACGTTGAGTGAGTGAGCTACACTCAATGCCTGTGGACATAGCCACATTTTTACTTATTTTTATATAGGCTATTACTGCATTAGCCTGTCTCACAGCCTTTTGTTGTATGGCATTAAGTGAGTTAACTTTGCTCAACGCCTGTGGATTAAGCCACTTTTCCAGCCTACCATTACTTTGGCTTTGAATATATAGGCACCACTCAGCGCTATAACTCATCTGGCGTTGAGTGAGTAGCCTTTACTCATCGCTTATGGACTTAGACAAATTTCTATCTATCCACACCTTAGGTGAGTGATTACCTGACTAAGCCACTTAGGCTACATGTCCCATCATTATTACTAGGACAAACCTACATGTATGAACTTGAACATGTATTAAATATACAATTGTGTATGCTCATTGATATATTTGACTTCTTCAAATCTAGTACATTGTGAACAATGGACCCAACAATCTCCCCATATTTGAATAAGTCAAAACTCTACACCAATTATTTAAGTCAATGACATATGCTAACAAATTTCAGTAATACAATAGGAAAAGATATGATAAGAAGATAAGTTATAGTAAACTTCCTTGTCAGCATGGCATACCTATACCTGCTCCCCCTTAAAAGATATTAACTTTTTTTGTTGAATTTGATAACACTTGTATCCTTTTCCTCCTGTCCTACGAATTTGATACCTCTTTCAAAGTCCTTCTCCCCCTTTTTGACTTCTGTAAATAGCCAGGGAGGATATTCAGCTCCCCCTCGTTGATTTCTCATAGGCAGCAGTTTGAACATCTTGAGAGTACTTAGAGTAGTGCTGGACATGCTCCCCCTCAACTGAAGCAGCATCTGACATGTTTCTTGGTATACAGTGTAGTCTGCACTAGTCTAGACAACATTTTAACATGATACCATTGAAGGTACACAACCAGAAATGTCTTCAATCTATTGTAGAGAAATTTCATCTGTAAGATATAATATAGCCTGCAACAATTTAAGGAGCAATTGAATCTATACTAGGTTTAACATACCCAACTCAAACTTGAAGGTGTTAAACTTTTCTACATCTAGTGGCTTAGTGAAGATGTCAGGCACTTGCTTGTCTATTGGGACAAACCAAGGGTGATGTCTTCACATTCCATATGTTCCCTAATGAAATGTTATCTTACCTCAATATGCTTATTCCTGTTGTGAGAAATAGGATTTCTAGAAATTGATATTGCACTATTAGAATCACAAAATAGGGGGCTTCTACTTATCTAGATGTTGTAGTCCTGGAGCTGATGTTGGATCCACAACAATTGAGTATAGCAACTACCTGCAGAGATATACTCTGAATCTGCAATTGAGATTGCAATACTAGTTTGGTTTTTGCTGCTCCAAGACATTAGTATTCTACCTAAGAAATGACAGGTGCTAGAAGTTCTCTTCTTGTCATCTTTATAGCTTGCAAAATCTGCATCTGAGTAGCTTGTTAGTTCAAACTCCCCATTACTACGGTACACTAGGCAAAGATCTTGTGTGCCCTTAAGATACATCAAAATTCTCTTTGCATCAGAGAAGTGAGATTCTTTAGGGCAAGCCTGATACTTGCCACAAACACATGTAAAAAACATGATGTCAGGCCTACTTCTAGTAAGATAAAGAAAGGAGCAAATTATCCCTCTATATAACTGGCTTCCCTACTTCATTCTTGCATATAGGCATATTTGACCCCATGGGAGTTCTTATAGTGCAGGAATTCTTCATGCCAAATTTCTTTATTAACTCTCTAGTGAACTTAGACAAGGATATGGACAAGCCATCATCAATCTTTCTTACTTGGAGTCCTAAGAAGAACATATGTTCACCCATACTGTTAATCTCAAACTTCCCTTGCATAAGTTTAGCAAACTTCCTATAGAGGTTGTCATCAGTAGATGCAAAGATGATATCATCTACATAGATCTTAACTAGGATGATCTTACCCTTAGATTCCCGAAGGAATAAGGGCTTGTCTATCTTCCCCCATGAGAATTTGTTATCAATGAGGAACTTAGACAAGGTTTAAAACCAGGCTTTTGGGGATTGTTTTAGCCCATATAGAGCATTCTAAGTATATAAAAAGAATCAGTAGAGTTAGGAACAACAAAACCTGTAGGCTTCTCAACATATATTTCTTTTCTTAACTCACAATTTAGGAAGGCTGACTTTACATCCATCTTGTAGAATTTTAATCCCTTATAAGTAGCATATGTAAGGAACAGTCTGATGACCTCCAATTTTGATACAGGGGAATTTTTTAGATCAAAATCAATACCTTCTTCTTTCATGAACCCCTTTGCCACTAGCCTTGCTTTGATCTTGATTATAATGCCATTTTCATCATGGTTATTCCTGTAGATCCACTTGACTCCAATGACATTATGTCATTATGGTCTAGGAATCAGTTTCCAGACCTTGCATCTTTTGAATTGGTTCAGTTCCTCTTGCATAAAAAATATACAAAATTGATCTATATTGGCTTCTTTAAACTTTTTTGGCTCCACCTATGACAGGGAACAGGCATACATAGTTGTATTCAGATTCTTGCTTCTCATTAATATGCCTTGGCTAGCTTCACCAATGATTTGGTGTATAGGATTGTCTCTCAAATGTCTAATTGCAGGTGGAAAACTTCTTTCAACAACACCAATAGGAATAGCTCCTTGCTGATCTTCATCTGTTCCATGTGTATCTAGTGGACCTTCTGGAATATCCACTTCATCTAACATCACTTGAGTTGCATCTTTGATGGCTAGCTTTTCCACCAACATTTCTGTATCTGCAGTACTAAAAAAGGAGCTTGGTAGCTCACTATAAATCATAGAAGACTCATCAAAGACTACATGTACAGACTCTTCTATAACTTGGCTTTTCAAGTTTTATATCTAATAAGCTTTGTTATCGTTGCTATACCCAACAAAAATCTCATCAAAGGACTTGGCAGCAAACTTAGTTATATAGGTCTTTCCATTATAAAGTACATAACACTTACTACTAAAGATTCTGAGATAGCTCAGGTTTGGTATTCTGCCTTTCAAGATCTCATAGGGAGTTTTCTTATGACACATGGTGATAGAGGCTCTGTTGAGGACATGACATGCAGTGTTGACTGCCTCAGCCATGAAATATTCTGGGAGTGATGTGTCATTAACTAAGTGTTCGCGAGTTCACCACTAGTACTCATGTTATATGTTATTTACCTGCTTTGACTTCTATTTTGTTGATATGTGCGCGTGTTATCAAGTTCTCTTGAGGTACTCTCGTTATATTTAAAATTTACTTACATTTGACTTCTCTTTTGTAGAGATTAGCAAGTGTTCACTAGTTTTCCTTAGTTACTCACGTTATTCTTTAAATTTACCTACTTTTGAGTTCTCTTTTACAGAGATTAGCATGTGTTCGTGAGTTCACCTCAGGTACTCGTGGTATATGTTATTTACCTACTTTTAAATTCCTTTTTGTAGAGATTTGCAGGTGTTCACAAGTTCTCTTTAGGTACTCACGTTATATTTTAAATTTACCTGCTTTTGACTTCTCATTTATAGAGATTAGCAAGTGTTCGTGAGGTCTCCTTAATTACTCATGTTATATTTGAAATTTACCTGCTTTTGACTTCTCTTTTGCAGAGATAAGCAGGTGTTCGCGAGATCACCTCAAGTACTCACGTTATATGTTTATTTACCTACTTTTGACTTCTCGTTTGCACAGATTAGCAGGTGTTTGTGAGTTCTGCTGAGGTACTCGCATTATATCATAATTACCTACTTTTGAATTTATTTTGCAAAGATTAGCAGGTATTTGTGAGTTCACCTTAGGTACTCGCATTATATGGATATTAAACTGATTTTGACTTGCAGGTGCTAGTGAGTTCTCTTCAAGTAAACTCGTTATATTTTAATTTACGTGCTTTTGACATATCTTTTGCAGAGATTAGCAGATGTTTGCGAGTTCTCCTCAGACACTCGCGTTATATGTTTATTTACCTGCTTATGACTTTTCTTGTGTAGATATGAGCAGATGTTCGTGAGTTCACCTCAGGTACTCGCGATATATGTTTTTTACCTTGTTTTAGCTTCTCTTTTGTAGAGATTAACAGATATTCCTGAGTTCTCTTCAGGTACTCAAATTATATTTTAAATTTACTTTCTTTTGACTTCTCTTTTGCATAGATTAGTTGATGTTTGTGAATTCACCTTAGGTACTCGCATTATATGTTTATTTACCTACTTCTGTCTTCTCTTTTGTAGAGATTAGCACGTATTCACGAGTTCACCTCAGATAATAGCATCATATGTTTATTTACCATATTTTGATTTTTCTTTTGTAGAGATTAGCAGGTGCTCGCGAGTTCTCTTTAGGTACTCGCGCTATATTTTAAATTTAGTTGCATTTGAATTCTCTTTTGCATAGATTAGCTGATGTTCGCGAGTTCACCTCAGATACTCGCATAATATGATTATTTACCTGCATTTGAATTCTCTTTTGTAGAGATTAGCAGGTGTTCATCAGTACTCTTCCGATACTCACATAATATTTAAAATTTATGTGCTTTTGACTTCTCTTTTGAAGAGATGAGAAGTTGTTCGCGAGTTCACCTTAGGTACTCGCGTTATATGCTTATTTACCTATTTTGACTTCTCTTTTGCAGAGATTAGCATGTGTTCACGAGTTCTCTTCAGGTACTCGTGTTATATTTTAAATTTACCTGCTTTGGGCTTCTATTTTACATAGATTAGCAGATATTCACGAGTTCACTTTAGGGACGTGCATTATAAGTTTATTTACCTGCTTTGGACTTTTCTTTTGTAGAGATTAGCAGGTGTTCACGATTACTTTTCAGGTACTCGCATAATATTTTAAATTTCTCTTATTCTTACTTCTCTTTTATTGAGATGAGTAGATCTTCGCGAGTACACCTCAGGTACTCGCGTTATATGTTTATTTACCAACTTTTGACTTCTCTTTTGCAAAGGTAAGCAGATGTTCGCGAGTTCTCTTCATGTACTCAAGTTATAATTTAAATTTACCTGCTTTTGTCTTCTCTTTTGCATAGATTGGCAGATGTTCTCGTGTTGACCTCAAGTACTCACACTATATATATATTTACAAGCTTTTTACATCTCTTTGTAGAGATTAGTAGGTGATCGCGAGTACTCTTCAAGTACTCGCGTTATATTTAAAGTATATCTGCTTCTGACTTCTCTTCTGTAGAGATTAGCAGATGTTCGCGAGTTCACCTCAAGTACTCTCATTATATGTTTATTTACCTACTTTTGACTTCACTTTTGCAAAGATTAGCAGGTATTTGCGAGTTCTCTTCATGTACTTATGTTATATTCTAAATTTTCCTGCTTTTGACTTCTCTTTTGCATTGATTATCATATGTTTTTGAGTTCACCTCAGGTACTCGCATTATATGTTTATTTACCTGCTTTTTACTTCTCTTTTCATAGATTCACAGGGGTTTGCGAGTTCTCTATAGGCACTCGCATTATATGTTTATTTACAAGCTTTTGAATTCTCTTTTATAGAGACGAGCAACTATTGACGAGTTCTATTTAGGTACTCGCATTATATTTTAAATTTACCTTCTTTTGACTTCTATTTTGCATAGATTAACAGATGTTTGCAAGTTCTCCTCAGGTTCTCGTATTATATGTTTATTTACATACTTTTGACTTTACTTTTGTAGAGATTAGCAGTAGTTCACGAGTTCTCTTCAAGTACTTGCATTATATTTTAAATTCACCTGATTTTAACATATCTTTTTGCAGAGATTAGCAGGTGTTCGCGAGTTCTCCTCAGGTACTTGCATTATATATTTATTTACCTACTTTTGACTTCACTTTTGTAGAGATTCGAAAGTGTTTGCTAGTTCTCCTCAGGTACTTGCATTATATGTTTTTTACAAGCTTTTGACCTCTCTTTTGCAGAGATTAGCAGGTTTTCGTGAGTTCCCTTCATGTACTTGCGTTATATTTTTAATTTACTTGCTTTTGACTTCTCTTTTGTATTGATTAATAGATGTTTGCAAGTTCACCTTAGGTACTCGCATTATATGTTTATTTACCTGCTTTTGACTTCTCTTTTGTAGAGATTAGTAGGTGTTCGCGAGTTCTCTTCAAGTACTCGCGTTATATTTTAAATTTACCCACTTTTTACTTATCTTTTACATAAATTAGAAGATGTCATGAGTTCTCATCGGGAACTCACATTTTATATTTATTTACCTGCTTTTAACATCTCTTTTGCAGAGATTAGCAGGTGTTCGTGAGTTCTCTTCAGATACTCGCTTTATATTTAAATTTACCTTATTTTTACTTCTCTTTTGCAAAGATGTTCGCGAGTTCTCCTCAGGTACTCGCTTTATATGTTTATTTACCTGCTTTTGACTCTTCTTTTGTAAGGTTTAGTCGGTGTTCGCGAGTTGACTTCAGGTACTCACATTATATTTTAAGTTTACCTCCTTTTTACTACATTTTTGCAGAGATTAGCAAATATTCGCGAATTCACCTCTGGAAGTCACGTTATATGTATATTTACCTGCTTTTTTCTTCTCTTTTATAGAGATTATTAGGTGTTCGTGTGTTCTCCTCAGTCACTCACGTTATATGTTTATTTACCTTCCTTCAACTTCTCTTTTATAGAAATTAGCAGGTGTTCGAGAGTTCTCTTCAGGTACAAGCGTTATATTTTTAATTTATAAGCGTCTGACTTCTCTTTTATAGTGATTGCAGGTCTTTGTGAGTTCTCATTTGTTACTCGAATTATATTTTAAATTTGCCTGCTTTTAACTTCTCTTTTGATAAGATTAGCACGTGTTCAAGATTTCACCTCAGGTACTCGCGTTATATATTTATTTACCTACGTTTGACTTCTCTTTTGCAAAGATTAGCAAGTGTTTATGAGTTCAGCTCAAGTACCCGTGCTATATATAAATTTGCCTACTTTTGACTTCTATTTTATAAAGATGAGCAGGTGTTTGCGAGTTCACCATAAGAACTCACGTTATATGGTTATGTACCTACTTTTGACTTCTCTTTTGTGGAGATGTGCAGGTGTTCGCGAGTTCTCTTCAGGTACTCTCGTTATATTTTAAATTTACCTTCTTTTAACTTATATTTTGTAGAGACTAACAGGAGTTCAAGAGTTCTCCTCAGATACTCACGTTAAAAGTTTATTTAGCTTGTTTTGACTTCTCTTTTGCAGAGATTTACAAGTGTTCACGAGTACTCTTCATGTATGCGCGTTATATTGTAAATTTACCTGCTTCTGACTTCTCTTTTGCAGAGATGAGCAGATGTTCGCGAGTTCACCTCTAGTACTCACGTTATATGTTTTTTACCCTCTTTTGACTTCTTTTTTGCCGAGATTAGAAGATATTCGAAAGTTCTCTTTTGGTACTCGAGTTATATTTTTAATTTACCAGCTTTTGACTTCTGTTTTTCATAGATTAGCAGATGTTCACGAGCTCACTTCAGGTACTCGCATTAAATTTTTATTTACCTTCTTTTGAATTCTCTTTTTTAGAGATTAGCTGGTGTTCACGAGTACTCTTTAGGTACTCGTGTTATATTTTAAACTAAGTCATATCTCCCTCCCTTCCCCTGAGATTCCTAGGCACCGCGTGGAAAGGAAGGAAAGGGAAGTACCAAATGTGGAGATAAACAAAAGCAGGTGATAGTGGACCTATCTATCATATATCAAAAGTATGTATCACAAGATGTCAGGAAAATATATAATAATTAAGAGAAGTAATATAATCGTAACAACAATTAAGGTAAAGGTAGAGCAGCTATCAATCACAGAGAATGTAACCTTAACTTATAAGGATGCCCATACAAACTTATAAGTTTAGGGGTCGATTGCGTGGGTCCTATCGTATAAGCTATCCCATTATATTTTATACGATGGGATGTCAGGTTGTATTCATGTATTTGTGATGTGATATGTTATGCCATGATTAATGCAAGTGCAACACACGCACATGACTCTATGCGCACAAACCTTAAGTTCCACCATTTAGAGTTAGCTAAACTGTCAGGTACAACACGTAGTGGTAAACGGAGGTAGTGGGTTGGGACTCCCCACTCCTTGGTCGGCATTCACACTAACTGACCAACACCTTGTGTACTACTTGGTACACCCACAGTCAGGTGTTATGGAGTCTTTTGTGCAAATGCTGTCAACCACTAGTCTTTTCTTGGCTAAGTGAATACTTACAACCCGCCGAGTCAATGTATCGATGTTGGTGTGAACAAGCATCAAATATCGAGGACAAACCACTTAATGCACATGCACACATATTATAAGAGCTTTTGAGCAATCGTCTCTTAAGACATAAACCATCTTATCAAACACCGAGCCCACCGCTCCTGGACATACACCAACTATCATCCCGAAACGACGGGGTGAGTGTATGTGATGGTGATTATTAAGTTTACTCTTTTAGTATATTATTCTTATAGTTTACATTAATCTTGGATTTCCCAGGGCATTCCCTGTGGTGGGATCTCGAGGGCACAAGAAACTACAATGGGCTGAATCCCAAAGTTTCCTTTCGCATGGCAATTACTTTTATGAGTAACTTTTTATTACTAATCATTTTTCCCAAGTTGCCTCTTTACTAACCCTATATGAATTTATATAATTCCTGGGAGAATACGGTACTCCGTCGACCCCGAGGAGAACCCCAAACCCATGTTACCTAGAATACTTAGAATCGTCCCTAAGGGTGGCCGTATCATGACTTCACCAAAACCTGGTACATCCACTATTGCTTCACCCATGTGTGGTTTTCTATTCAACCCCGAAACCTTGTGTTCACTATATACAGACCATGTGACCGATCTCATCATTTGAAGGTAAACACTCTAAATACTTGTGTATAACCTTAAAATTATTACTAGGGGTCTATCATAATATATTAAGTCACAAACAAGAACTAGATATTTTTCCTAATTAAATCAGCCCTTATTTTAATTTTCCAAAAATCATTCCTCGTATGACTTTGAACATGAACTATAAGATTCTATCATGCAATGACCCAACAATAATTTCTAAAGCCTCTTATTGACTAAATAACATCAGGGTATAAATTTCATAATTTTCTAAAGAGGAATTTTACCATAAACCCAATTTCAAAACTTTGATTGAAAAGACCATTTACAAAGCAAGTACAAGTTTTTGCCATCTAAAAATTCTAGCAAAAATAACAGGGGACTTTAATTATCGTAAAACATGTCTGCCCAAATTTCAAAATTTTCTATTGCAAATTGACTATTTATTTCAAATTACAAAATATTTTGCCTCAATGACAACTTGTGAAGGAATTACTGTGAATACTGTCCCGAAAATTGTAATAAAATTATCAATACTTTACACATAAATAAGAAGTTCACGAGCCAAATTTCACAATATTCCATGACCAATTAATCACATAAATAATTTAATTCAAGAATACTATAAACAAAAGGAGTGCGAAGGAGGTACTATAAATATCCATCTAAATATTTCCATAAAATTTTAGAGCACTATGATATCCCAAGGAGCACTCTTGGCAAGATTCATATTTTTCCAAAATCTATTGACCAGCCAACTAATTTATACCAACATAATTGAATTAGGGCACATTATGAATAATCTACCCAAAATACCCATCAAAATATTATACCAAAATTCACTGTGGATTCTTGCATCATAAAAGAATCACTACCAAAATTCCAAGGCATTAACAAAATATTTGACCCTTCATTTTAGTAGTAATTAAAAGAACCATTTTTAAATTAACTCTGAAATAAATGTACAAATATTCCCAAAAATTCCCTTAAATTTTCTCAAGTGATAATAACAAGGATAAAACTCAAATACCAAGTTTCACTGACTTCTATGGAGGTTTGACCCTATGTCCTTTAATAACTTCAAAAGTGAACTTTTAGGGTTTAAACTAAGCCCCATGGCCAAACCATACTAGAACCCTTTCATTTTTCATGAAGTGGTGTATTATGATATTTTAAGTGTGTGACATAAGATTCACCTCAAAGACTTGAGGGGAGAACACTTAATTTCCTCAAGACACCCAAAGAAATTCCTAAGTCAAATATGGCCCACTTGAGCAAATCTTGTTTTCAACACCCACTATTTAAATCAAGCCCAAATGGGCTGAAAGTTTAACCAGATCCTTATCATGGCCATAAAAGCATCTCACCAAAAATTTGGTGAATTTTAAAGTCACTTACAACATTAAGAAAATCCCATTTGATTTATTTAACTTCTACCAAAACCTTAGGAATATTATCTCCAAAAATTAAAATTTTAGATAAGGCCTAGTCCTTATCAAGACAAGCTCATGGCCTAAATTTCAGGACACTTGGATAAATTGAGCAGTGGAGGCACCCATTTAAATTTTTTATTAGCCTTTGGACACCTTGCACCAAAACGTTTGCTAAGGGAGATCTAGTTGTCCAAATGGGTTGATTTTAATTTTGTATCAAACTACACCCAAAGGGCTAGGTTTTCTTTGTTGGACATATTTTCAGGAATTGCCTCTAGGTATTTTTAATATTTAAAACAAAACGGCTTTAATTGTGTGAAAAAATAAAATATATTAATTATTATAAATCATTATATATGCCTGCGCTTATCAAATCAAGCTTGATCCAATAGCCCGCCATCATCATCCCCAATACGCTAGCGACTATGATTAATCCATTCTATAGCTATTCCAGCACTTATTCCCGGCCACCCAACCACCTCCCTTATCATCCACCGCCACCACCACCTCTCATGAGGTGGTGGCTATTGCATGGCGGCGACACAGCCATCCGAGGGGCTATTTCCGACGAACCCAATACGTTGTGTTTTCATGGAAAATTTTAGTTTTTCTCATCACTGATCGGGCTCAATTGAGCCCGATTTCTCCTCCTAATGATCTAAAGATCTAGTATAGGAGAAAAAGAGGACTAAACTTGTAAGCGAGCTTGGCGGCGTGTGTGGTCGTGATTTGCTATGGCCGACCACTCAAAGATTTTTTCCTTACAAAATCCACTATTCTCCTCCAAAATAAGTGAAGTAAACATTCATTTTGATTGCTTCGGAGGTTTTAAATCTGATGGGGAGGATGAATTTGGGAGTGGAAGAGGCTACACTGAATGGACATTAATAGCCATTGAGGGGGGTGTTCGACCATGGTGGGTTGGTACTCTTTCATGTGCTGGCCTGGCTAGAATTGTTGGAAATCTCCTCCCAAGGGTCAAGGGAGATGAATAGAGGCTTAAGGGGGGAGGAATGGGGAGCCTTTTTGCATTCTCCATTACTCTCGCCTCTTTCTCTCTCCACCCTTAATGAAAACTCACATTTTCTCTATCCTTGTCACCACCTCCAAAATTTGAGTGGTATTCCCGCTGGTTTCTCTTTTCTATAGATAGTGGGTTATCCTAATTAGGCCTAGCCCAATTGGATTGGAGTTAGGCTTAGCCTTTCTCCCCATTTGAGCTTGGTTTGACCAAGTTTGATATGGGGGAGTTGACTAGGTCAACTATGGGGGTTGACTGTCCAACTTAGTGTCTTTGGTACCTTGCCACCACCAAAGTCCCTTGTGGCTTGGTGTAAACCACTTAGGTCCAAGTAGGGCAATTACACCTAACTAAGGCTTAGTTTGACCTTGGTTAAGTTGACCACATAGGTTGACCCCAATGGATCTTTAATGGCTCCAATGGATCTCCTAATGGGTTAGGGATATTATGGTAGGATCAAAGTGTCAAGGTGAAGCCCTAAAGTCAAACCCTAGGTTTGGTATTTGAAATTTACTATTTGTAGACTAAGGTGATTTTCACCTTCATGCCTAAGCTCAATTGATTCCTTATGCTTCTTAGGGTTTTGTCATGACCTATTCATGACAAAACCATCCTTGGTGTCTAGTTATTTGAGGGATGTTACTAATCCCAATACATAAAAGTAAAAATTTCATCCCTGAAATTCAGGTTAGGCCCGTGGTTTCTACTATAAGTATTTAAAGGCAACATTCCTTAATTTATACCAGACGTGAAGACCTCTTGTTACTTCTAGTGCATCAAGTCTAGTGGCTCCCAAGTGTGCTCCACTTGTCCTTGATTCCTCCACAGGACCTTGACCAACAGAACCTTCTTCCGCTGCAAGACCCGCATGTTCGTGTCATCTATCCAGACCGGCTCTAGGTGCACTAATCGATCGGAAGCTACTTGCCCATCCGTAGTAGAAATCCGCAGCTCTGGCCATAGTAAAGCCCTCCTAAGGGAGGTGAGGTGGAAGACATCGTGTATTCTCACCTACTCCTACGGTAGCTCTAGTCTGTAATCCAATGAGCCAATCCGCTTCAGGATCCTATAGGGCCCCATATATCTCAGACTGAGCTTCTTCTGCCCGTGTACTCGAGAGACTGCATGCATCATAGGTATCTTCAAGAACACTTGGTCTTAAACCTATAACTCTACCTTGTGATGCTGAGCATCGTGGTAATTGCTTGTCTACACTAGGCCTCCAGCATCGTATCTCGAATCAGTCTACCTTGGGGATCTGTGTCCTCCACAAACACTGAGCCAAGCGCCTTTGGATCCTAGTATTGGATCCAAGATAGCGGAGTCCTACAACATCGTTCGTATAATGACTTATAGGGAGCCATGCCTATGATAGACTGATGGCTATTTTTATAAGGAAACTCGATGAGCGGTAAAAGTATCTCCGACGACACCCCATGATCCAAGATGCACTGTCGTAAAAGGTCCTCCAATGTCTGTTTTATGCGCTCCATTTGCTAGCTTTTGAATTCAATTGTGATGGGCTGATGGACATATCAAATGAAGAATCCAACAAGGGTTAGCCTAGTCCAGAAAAGGTACATCCTCTTTTTAGTTCTTCTTCAGAGTCAGGCTATGAGACTAGTCTATGTTCAGAAGCTTCTTCATCTAGTGGTCAAAATGACTCTGAATCTGAATAAGATGTCAATCAATTGATTTACAGGTTTGGTGAATGTATGGATGCCTTTAAGAAAAGTAGGAAGCTGACTAAGATGTAGGCTGAGGAGATAACCTCCCTTCAGCTAGTTGTTTCCCAGCAGCCTAACACACCATCTTTGCTTGATTAGAAGGCTAGGGAAGTGAGCAAACTCAAGAACATTACTCTCATCCATATTCGCACCATCAACTACAAGAATAGTCTAATTAATGATCTTGAAGAGAAGCTCTAGAGAGAGAAGATAACTATGGCTAGTTACTCAATGCTCAATACTATGTTGCCCTGGATAGACTCCTCCTCTTAGATGGGTAAGAAGGGGTTGGGGTTTAAGGGAAACACTAGAGTTTCCCATTCAAAGGGGAAAGGGAAAGCTCCAGTCTAGCCTATAGCTTCCAAGTCTCCCATTCAATTAAAGAAAGTGATGTTATCTTCAAACAGGTATGACTAAGAGAGCATCTATGGTCACTAAATGAATGGTAGATCCACTAGTGTAAACAAAGTGGTTCACATCTATGGTGGAAGGTATATTAGGGGAGTGAGTGCCTTTAAGGCTCCCTATGATGAAAAACAAATTGCCCATTATGGACCATTTATGTTTGGTGCACACGCCCCTACTCTCAAGACAAATTCAGTGGCCTTTTATCAGGCTTTCCAGCTCACCCTCAGTACAAAGACAAGTCTGTTAGACAATCTGACTTGGGTATCACTGAGGCCATCAACAACATTTCTTCTGTAAAGAAGACCACTGTTGGTAGATCTTAAGTTATACCAAGCTCTTCTACTGGCAAGCTTGCCTTCAGTCAGATAGTGGCTGAAAGTAACAAGAAAAAGGCTGATGTACTTCCTTCTGTACAGTTAGTAGTTAACAAAACTGCAGGATCTTCTCAATAGAGAAGGTATAATATTCATGAGTGTTGGTACTGTGTCAAGGTAGGGAATTTTTCCTTCGATTGTTGGCACAATCATACTGTGTCAAGAGCTAGTGTTAGTCTTCCTATCAGGAATTCTGCAGGAAGGTATGATCAGTTTCAGGATAATCAGATCCTAGGACCCAATTATTATTGGGGTCCGAAAGTAAGAAAAATCATTCGTTGCAGGTTAGTCCAAGTTCCCATACCCCTATATGGTACATGGACAGTGGTTGTGTTGGATCCCTATTATAGATTTGTGTTAAGGTTAACTATTAGGTTTGTTGACCCACCTTGTATAGCCAGGGTCATGTTTGTTAGTCCTAGAGTTTAGGCTAGTCATTAGAATCAAATTTCATGTACCAGCCTGCAGTGGACTTCGGGACACTCAAGACTTAGAAGATTTCATAGTCCAATTTATTAGTTCGAAGTTCAAGCTCGACGATCGGAGATCGTAGATTGATAATCGTCGATCGCAGATCGACGAATTCAGAATTCCTTCTCTTAGTTTAGATCGACGATATTCGAGCTCAGGTCGATGATTTCTTCCCCCAAGACAAATTCTCTAGTCGATGACATTCTACCTCGCTCGACGAACTTGGAGCAAAGCTTTGATATTTTCTTTCCAGATTATTTCTTCTCTAAGCTCAGGTCGATGAAGCCGATTCCTCAGCTCGACGAACTTTGAGTTCAGATCGACAAAATTTGTTCTGAGGTCGATGAAATCTGTCAGTTTAGTATTTCTTTCTCTACAGTTCATTTCCATATTGACCAAGGATTATTTAATATAGTGTTGCCTATATTGCTCTGAGTAATTAAATGCATATATTCTTATGAATATAGCCGTTCATTGGCAGTATTGAATACTTGATTTCATAAAGTAAAAATTCGGCTTAATAACTAGGACAGTTGAGGAATCAAAATAATGCACTTCTAGCTGTATGTCGAAGTTCCGATAATTCTGCAGTCAATATAGGAGTAAAATTCAAATTCAAAACATATACATATAAGGATTATCAGCTATCAAACATACAAACACAAGATAGAAAACTAGGGAAAGAGAATTTACTCAGTTACACAGGCAGACACAGAAAGACATTCAGTCTGCATATTCATTCTATCTTCATCATCTGCAAATCCTCACTAGGCTTTCAAGAGACATCAAATTAAATTAGTTTGAAAGATTCTTGAGATCATCAAAAAAGACCTATACCCTGAGCTAAGCTCCGGTGTTCCTGAACATTTCAACATCTCAGGGGGAGGTTTGACACCAACAATCCACTGAAATCTTCTATGTTGTTTAGAGAAAAGAGTAGACAACATCACCTTCTCAACTCACTGTATAAAGGGTTTATTAACACCCATCAAAAGTTCTTTGTTGGTTTTTTGGCACTTGATCAAAAGCCTAAAGGGTTGTGAAATCTCCCTTCAAACGGATCTTGTGACAGGGCACCTGAGAAAAAACTTATGGTGGCAGTCACCTGATAAAAAAACTATTAATGGATTCCTACCAGGGTGGTAGAAGAGTGGATGTATCACGATTTCGGGAACCACTTTAAATTCTTGTGTTGTCTGTGTGTTCATTTTTACCTTGCTTTGCTGTGTTGTGGTTGTGTTGTAAGACCCCCCCCCCCTTTTCATTTCAAACCCCGGGGTCTTAGGCCCAGAACTGCTGCTTTACGGTGAAACCTTCAAACCCGGGAAGGTCGCCACTACAAAACGCCGATCCTGCCGGCCGATTTGATCACAGTTGTAGCAAAATATAGAAGAGAGTTAGTCCACAGGAATCACATATCATAGTAAAAAGTCTCCACGAAGGGAGTGTCCACAGATATAATAAAAGTACAGAAAAACTTATGAACGTGCCCGGTACGTCAATATCCTCACAACATATAACTCAGCGCGGAAGCAAAACTAATAATCTAAAAATGATCGGGAGTCACAGTCCCAGCTGTCTGAACTGCAGTACTAGACTGCCCCATCTCCAAGCGTGTCGACCTTCGGGGCTACTCCTCTATGTTGGGCTCAATGGTCCCCTAAAATGATGTGGTTTTAAAACCGCTAGTCTAAAAGACTAAGCCCTATCATCCCCCACCCCTTCCCCCATGGTTCCTAGGCACCGAGCGGGGAGGAAGAACTGAGAGGAAATGATAGGGGAGAATAGCAAATGCAGGTGACAGCGGAACTAGACTTGCAGTTCTATATAAATAGGTAAAGAAAGGCAGGTAGTATATAAAAAATGTAAACTAAGAAATACATAACCTTAACTTATATGAAAGCACATAAGCCAAGGGATCTTTTGCAAGTCTCCTAGCGTATAAAAAGTCTCATTCCAATTTATATGTTAGGGTGTCGGTTTTCTAGCAGGCATAATAAGTAAATCTGCTGAATAAAAACCTTAACTTATAAGCATGCTCGCGCGAACTTATAAACCAAGGTGTCGTCTTACAAAGCCTATTGTATTAGATGCCCCATACCACTTTATACAATAAGTGTAAGGGTTATATGTAATGATTAAGGTATGACATGCAATTATGCCATGATGTGTACATGTAAGTGCAACTCACCCACTCGACTCTATGTACACGGACATTTAGTTACCCCTTTCTGGCGTCGAACCACCCAGGATACCTTCGTAGTTGTAAACAGAAGCGGTGGGTTGGGCCTCGCAAACCTCTAAACTGGTAATTGCACTACCAGTCAAACCTATCATACGCCTCAATGTTGGTGCACAAAGCGGAGCGCCTGCATACTCTTGCTGGCTCGCACACCGGACTTCACGGCGAAGTGCTAAACCCCACTTACTGAGTCGTCGTATTGGGGTCGGTGCATCGACCCTCCAATACCGAAGACCCACCATCTTATACCTTATGCACATGCAACCTTATGTATTACCAACCTAGCCAAAGCTCCTCGGACGTTCCCGTCCGTTACAATCAAAAACCGAGCTTAAGCTCGCCGGTCCAACCTTCCCATCACTAAAACCCCCAGGCCTACAGCCTGTGTAAACCATCCTAACATCCCGAGACATCACGGTGAGTAAAAGTGAATCCCTAATTATGCTAGTTACTCTTTCAAGTTAGTTTGCCTACAGTTTAGGTTAGCCCAAGACTGCCCCCGGTATACCCTGTGAAGGGTTTTCAAAGGGCACTAGGAACTATGATGGTAGCTGAAGCCCACCATTCCCTTTCGCAAGGCACTTATTGTTATTGGTTTTTACCTGATTCCCGATCCCTTTAGAATTACTCTGGATCTAATCCTAAGGTGTTTTGACCTTTCTCTTTATACACAGGAAAAACGATATTTCATCGATCCCGGGCATCGCCTAGGCTTAACGACTCAACTACCTACTCTTCCCAACTTCCTTTTTCAAATCCCATGAACTATAAATCTCTTCCTCTTTGTACAATGTAAAGGCTATCACTACTTCTGATGTTTTACGCAATGTAGAACAAACTATACTATATGATGTTCATGATAGAAGGTCCTTCAAGTTCTCACCCAAAAGCCTTAAATTATTTACTGGAGTTCTATCATGACATAATTAGCCTAAATCAAGAAAATTATAATTTTCCTAATTAATTTGTTATTAAATTAATTTTTCCAAAAGATTGGCCATGGGTAATTTTGAACATAAACTACATGATTTACTCAAGTAATGGCCACCCAAAAATTAGGATCACTAAATAATAGAGAAATATCAGAAAATACTAAATTCCATGATTTTACAAAACACATTTAGCCTCTAATTAATTTATCCAATATAATTTCATTAATCATATTTAAAGAAGGAAGTGCTAAAATTATTCATTAGAAAATTATAGAAAAATTACTGAATCTTAAAAATGTACAGAAAAAACCATTGTAATAAAATCATAATTTTCCTGACTTACTAGACACCAAAATAAATTCAATTAAGTTTTCTTGGGAAAAAATTCTTAGTGAAGCAACCCCTATAAATAAACTTCCTACAATTCCATAAAAATTCACAGAGCTTTAAAACATTATAAAAGGTCCTCTGATTAAATATCATCAACTTCCAATAAATGGTTACTTCATGATAAATTTCTAAGAAAATAATACAACTTGCTATATTGTGAATGAAGTGTACAAAATAATAATCCTAAATTCACAATAAAATTTCCAGAGGTTTATTATAACCTTAAAACACGATTGACTTAATTTCATTCTAATCCAAAGTTAAAATGTTCCATAATTAATTGTTCAAGGGAATCTATAATTGTGCATTTTTATAAAGGAACCTATTTGAATGCTTATCCAAATACTATGTAACAAGATTCAAAGTTTATTATGACTGTAAACATTGCTCTTACTATCCTCTCATGGAAATTCAAGATCATTTGATCCTTCAATAATTTCTTAAGGTGTAAAGGCCTAATTTAACACATAGTGGATTAACTGATGTGCCTCAGGTGAACTAACTTACACCTGCTAATCTCCCCCAAAAGAAAAGTCAAAAACAGGTAAATAAACATATAACACAAGTACGTGAGGAGAACTTGTGAACACCTGCTAATCTCTGCAAAAGAGAAGTCAAAAGAAGGTAAATTTAAAATATAATGTGAGTGTTGTAAGAGAACTCATGAACACTTGCTAATATCCGCAAAAGAGAAGTCAAAAAGAGGTAAATAAACAAATTACATGAGTACCGGAAGTTAACTCGAAAAAACCTGCTAATCTTTGTAAAAGAGAAGTTAAAAGTATGTAAATTTAAAATATAACACGAGTGCCTGAAGAGAACTCGTGAACACCTACTAATCTTTACAAAATAGAATTCAAAAGATCATAAATAAACAAATAATGTGAGTACCTAAGTTGAACTTGCAAACACCAGCTAATCTCTATAAAAAAGAGAAGTCAAAAGAAGGTAAATTTAAATTATAATTCGATTACCTGAGGAGAACTCGCGTACACCTACTAATCTCTGAAAAGAGAAGTCAAAATAGATAAATAAAAATATAATGCGAGTACATGGAGAGAACCTGTGAACACTTATTAATCTCAGCAAATGAGTAGTCAAAAGCAGGTAAATAAACATATAACACGAGTACCCGAGGTAAACTCGCGAACACCTATAAATATCTGCAAAAGAGAGGTCAAAAGCATGTAAATTAACATATAATGTGAGCACCTTAAGAAAACAAGTGAACACCAGCTACTCTCTGCAAGTGAGAAGTCAAAGGTAGGTAAATAAACATATAACACGAGTACCTGAGATGAACTCGCGAACACCAGCAAATATTTGCAAAATACAAGTCTAAAACAGGTAAATTAACATATAACGCGAGTATCTGAAGAGAACTCGCAAACAGCTGTTAATCTTTACAAAAGAGAAGTCAATCATAGGTAAATAAACACAGAATGTTAGTACCTGAGGTGAACTCACAAACAAATGCAAATCTTTGCAAAAGAGAAGTCAAAAGAAGGTAAATTAAAAATATAATGCGAGTATCTGAAGAGAACTAACAAATACCTGATAATCTCAGCAAAACTAAAGTCAAATCAGGTAAATAAACATATTACACGAGTACTTAAGAAGAACACGCAAACATATGCAAATATCTACAAAAGAGAAGTAAAAAATATGTAAATTAACATATAATGCGAGTACCTGAAGAGATGTCGTAAATACCTGTTATTCTCTTCAAAAGAGAAGTAAAAAAGCAAGTAAATTAACATATAACGTGAGTACCTGAAGTGAACATGCGAGCACCTACTAATCTCTACAAAAGAGATGTCAAAAGCAAATATATTAACATATAACGCGAGTACCTGAGGTGAACTCACGAACATCTACAAATCTGGGCAAAAGAGAAGTCAAAAGCAGGTAAATTAACATATAACGCGAGTACCTAAAGAGAACTCATGAACACATGCTAATATCTGCAAAAGAGAACATAAATACACGTAAATAAACATAAAAAATGAGTACTTGAGGTGAACTTGTAAACACCTCCAAATCTCTACAAAAGAAAAGTAAAAAATGTAAATTAAAAATATAAGCCGAGTACCAAAAGAGAACTAGCAAAAACCTGCTAATCTCCGCAAAAGAGATGTGAAAAGCTGGTAAATTTAAAATATAACTTTATTAACTCAAGAGAAATCGCGAACACCTGCTAATCTCCGCAAAAGGGAACTCAATAGCAGGTAAAAAACATATAACGAGAGTACCTGATGTGAACTCGCGAACACCTTCTAATCTCTACAAAAGAGAAGTTAAAAGCAGGTAAATTATCATATTACTTGAATACCTGCAGAGAACTCATGAAAACCTGCTCATCTCTGCAAAAGAGAAGTCAAAAGCAGGTAAATAAACATGTAACATCAGAACTTGAGGTGAACTCGCAACACCTGCAAATCTCTGTAAAAGAGAAGTCAAAAACAGGTAAATTTAAAATATAACGTGAGTACCCGAAGAGAACTCACAAACACCTGCTAATATCTGTAAAAGAGAAGTTAAAAGGTGGTAAATAAACATATAATACGAGTACTTGAAGTGAACACGCAAACACCAGCAAATATCATCAAAGGGGAAGTCAAAAGAAGGTCAATTTTAAATATAACGCGAGTTCCAGAAGAGAACTTGTGAACACCTGCTCATCTCTGCAAATGAGAAGTAAATAGCAGGTAAATAAATATATAAAGCGAGTACTTGAGGTAAACATGCGAACACTTGCTAATCTCTGCAAAAGAGAAGTCAAAAGGAGGTAAAAAAAGCATATAACGTGAGAACCTGAGGAAAACTCGCAAACACTTGCTAATTTCAGCAAAAGAATAGTCAAAAGCAGGTAAATTTAAAAAATAACACGAGTATCTAAAGAGAACTCATGAATAGATGCTAATATCTATAAAAGATAAGTTAAAAGAAGGTAAATAAACAAATAATGTGATTACCTAATGTGAATTCGCGAACACCTACTAATCTCTACAATAAAGAAATTAAAAGCATGCAAATTTAAAATATAACGAAAGTATCTAAAGGGAACTCCAGAATACCTGCTAATCTCCACAAAAGAGAAGTTAAAAGCAGGGAAGTAAACATATAATGCGAGTACCTTAAGTTAACTCGCGAACACCTGCTAATCACCAAAAAAGAGAAGTCAAAAGCAGGTAAGTAAACATATAACGCGAGTACCAGAAGTTAACTCACAAACACCTGCTAATCTATGCAAACAAAGAAGTCAAAAGTAGGTAAATTTAAAATATAATGCAAGTACCTGAAGAGAACTCATGAACACATGCTAATATTTGCATAAGAGAAGTTAAAAGTGCGCATAGAAACATATAACGCGAATACTTGAGGTGGACACTGATGCGGTCTACGACAAGTATACTGGACACACAAGTAATATAAAATGGGCGAATTTTCCCAAGTATCGATCTCGAGGGACACAGTATGGTGGAGTGAACTTTGAGGAGGACTTGAGATTGAAGTCCTTAGGTCAGAGATTATGAAGGGGGTTTTGATTTTTGCGGAAAAAGAAAGTAAAACATTATCAACTAATCCTATACAATGCCGTTATGCAATGCTTCGCCAGACGGATGGAAAACAACACGGGCCGCTATCCACCGAATCGCTAGGCGGATGGACAAGTAGGCTTACAGATGAGTTGGTGAGAATGGCAGAATTAGGGTCGTGAACACCTCTTCTCTACGCACAGCACTAGCAATTACTAGTGCGACACGGTGTGGTGGGGGATGAAAAATGACGCACTTCAAGTAAATAACAAAAATATAAAATCACATAGACATAATTGTATCCAAATGTATATAAAATTAAGCATACTTCATCATACACATAGTTATCAATCTACACTATCAACAACAAGAGAAGAAGAGAGTGCGAAATCGACCGGATCTTAAGTCTTGCTGAGGGTTCACGGAAGGAATCACCGGGTTGTCAGCCCGCATCCAAGCTCGGTCCTCAACTGCATCTTGGGTAGAGGAGGGTGTCACTAACTCCCAATGGACCCGTCTTCTTCGTTTAACGATCCGGTGGAGGATGGCACAAACTCCTCCAAGCTTGATGGAGAAAGCTAGGTCAAACCCTTCTTGAAGCTCACAGATGAAAGAGGAGGCCGAGAGGAAGCTCCGGCTTGAATTTGTCAGTGAAGGCTTTCCCGCAGCACCTCCCTACGGTGTAAGATGAAGGATATTGACGGAATCTCTCCTCGGAGACCAAAATGACAGAAAAATATCGGGGGATACGAAATTAGGGCAAACCTATGAATTTATATACAGTAGAAATAACAATGCACATGATAAGTGGCACACAACCATTGGTCATGTGCATTGAGTTCTGTGATCGTGCAATGAGCAATGGAAGAAATCGAGTAAAAATTGGAATCAATGCACACGATCAGTGGCGCACGACCAGTGGTCGTGCGCATTAGGGCAAGTGATAGTGCGTTTGTCGCAGAAAGAACTTGGCAAAATGGATAGTAGCGTGCATGATAATTGGCGCATGACCAGTGGTCTTGCGTATTTGATCCAATAATCATGCGTAGTGTTCCTGCACTATTTGGGAATTCGATTGACAGACCGCGCATGACCAGTGGACATGCGCTAAAGAGTCCACTGACCGTGCGCGTGTAAAAACACGCGATCAGTGGCCCTTAGGCAGAAACCAATCCCAAACAATCCCGGAACAAACAACACCATTTTACCAGCAGGAAAAACAAACCACTGATATGTGTAGACATTTCAGGCAATTACAATAAGAACTACAATCCATAAAAGTAACAAAAATACAAACCAAGGGACTAAGAGTGCACATCCTATGGAGAAAAAGATTAGATGAAATATATATGATAACGAACTAAAAGTGAAGTGCATGCAAAAGAAAACTAGCCCAGATGAACCCGTAAATCAATATATAAATAGGACTCATCACACCCCAAGACTTACCTGTTTGCGTGTCTCGAGCAAACAAAATCTATGCAGTGAGGGAAAAAACTAGCTAATAAATAAATTTAGATACGGAGTACCATTCGAAGTCGCATGCTCGCGTGCATAAAAATATAATAGAGGAAATTTCTAAGTATTCAAAATAGTTTAAACTTTTCACAATGCGTATCAATATTTTATTACTACTCAAAATTGGAATCATAGTGAATCTTGCGGTCATGTACGGGGAGAAAGTAGGCAGGCCACTAAGGTAAGATTTGCCAAAGACTGGGGTTCAAGATCACCTCCAAAGAAATCCATCAATGTTGGGGACTATACGCTTGCCCTTTTACACTCTCTCCCTGGTACTAGTTTGACTCAAGCGTGAATCCGTAGTACTTTAGGTAAAGAGATGGGGTTTGGGTTTCGGTGAGGTAAACAAAGATAAATAAAAAGGCTACGCACCTAACCCAATTGAGCTAGCATAAAAAGATTATTTCCGCTAACCAGAATACATGCGGGTACACCACACCCCTATACTTAATTTTTAAAATTTGGGTGTATGCAATGCCTACTCCAAATACAATCTCATCTCAAATATAATTTTCAATTATACTTTTCTTTTTTTTCACTTTTCTTTTTCACATATATTTTTTTCAAATCATCTTTATTTTAACAATTTTAGCAAATATAAACTTTTGGAGCACAACCACATATTCAAAAAGAATATCACCACATCAACACCCCAAAATGAAAATGTAAAACACTAAAGCTCAACTTGGGTGTGCGACTTGGATCGACTATGAGGCTTTGGTGAAATAATGGTGGAGCAAAATCAAAAGAGGGGTAGGCACAACGGGGCTAGCGAGGATAAGACATTAGGAGTGGTACAATGCTCAACCGGGCCAAAATGATGGCCTACATCACGCTCACGCTTGACTAACCATACACCAATGCTTCAAGTGTAGTTGAGGGCCAAGTTCTTAGCCACCAAGAATGATGATCCCTCCTCCCGACTCAAGCAAAATGATTCTAGTGACGGCTACACACATCCCTATACTACCATTCGATTCATCCTAGATTCACTAATTTTTGAGTAGAATAAAAATTCTTTATGGAAATAGAAAAACATAAAACTATAAGCATATAGAAAAATTAAATCTAGTTTAATTTCTATACGAGATGAGAGCACTCGACTAAGAGCACTCCAGGAGTCAACATTTTACTCTGTCTCACAATCATATGCCAGCGCAATAATTTTCCCAAATTATACAAAATAAACGAGTTTAAATCGCAACACGCTAACAGTTAAGCATGCGCTCATGTGGGTGCAGTGGTGTGCAATGCAAAGAACTTATCAAAATAAAATAGTAAAAGCTTCTTGTATGCACATAAAATGTATGTGTGCAAAAGGTAACAAATACTGGCTCTCCCCAGGACTAAAACTAAGCTACACAGTATTTGATATAGAAATTTAAATCATATAGAGACAAGGGAAGAGGTTACCCAATGCTCAGCAAGTGAGCATACTAGAAGACGCATGAAAAACACAAGCAGGTCTGCCAAACAAAGAATCACAACCCCGCGAATACGAAGTTGTCATGAGTACCTGCAGGGGTGAGCTCCGGAAAAACCAAAGAAAAATAGACAAAATACAAAGAAATACTAAAACTAAGATAGACATGAAAAATAAAAAATACGGAAATGCAAGATAACTACTGGGGTTATTGTCCTCCCAGCACGACTTATTAAATTCTATACATTTCTCGCTAATAGGCCTATGAAAAGAAAGTGCACGGGTAACTGTTCCATTATCTGTTTCGGTAAAGGGTACCGATACGGCGATAAATTTGTTACCCCTCTACCTAAATAATAATACCTGCCTAACACAGGTAGAGGAAATATGAAGCAAGAAGAGGAGTGTTGGTCCTCACTTATCTTACAACAAAATAAATCCTTTTCCAGCAAGGTATCGTCTACAGGGAGACGGCAGGAGGAGAAAGCAATAAATGGAGCTTCCTTAATAGAGGAGGCATCAACCTCCTCGCGAAAGAGGATCTATCATCAATGACTCGAGCTGAATGCTCCATTTCCTCCTAAAGCACCTACGAATACTCAACCCGCACTGTCTCAGATATAGAAAGGGGATCAAGAAATAAAGGAAATGAAGAACTAAAATAATCAAAAATAGGGGGAGTTGTCCCGGTCTCACTCCTATTAGGATCCGAGCATAGATCATCATCGGTATTATATCATTCGTATCATGGGGAATCCAAAAACTCGAGGTTTGTGGGGGTAAGAGGGAACTCCTCATCCGATAAGGAGGTGAAAACCTCTACATCAGAAAGGCGATATTTCTGATCCCACCGGGGAGCGTCACAGTGTTCCGAAGATCCACATTCTCCGTCGGAGATAGTAGAGTCCACATCCAACTTTGGTGTAACCTCTAGCACTAAATCTTCCAAAAATAAGACATCATCAGCCGACTCACACAAAGATGGAGTAGCACCATCAAGCAAAAAATGCAGAGGGGCAAAACAGCTCTCGAAACTAGCCCTTGAATGAGCAGACCCCATCACAAAATCGTCCGTTAACACCTCCTCGCTGATGGGAACAATCTCTTCATCCCATACAGGAGCGCTTACACGTTCCGTGATCATCCTTTTGCTTGCTAACACCAGAGTGATCATCATCACTCAAGGGAAGCTCGTAAAAAGGGGCTGAGGGACCCATGAAAGATCTATATGCGGCGAGAGATTCTTCGGTAATCTCAACGGGAAAAGAACGAGCAAGATGTGTGATGTCGGTGTATAGGCTAGGCAACACCCTGATAGGGCTGTCTAAAGTAGTCCTCCGTAAACGGGTGTTTTTTGCACACACGCCCTTAGAGGGAGAAGGCTCGCACAAATGAGGGCAATCCTTCAACATGTGGCCTATACCTTTACATAACAAACACCTAATACAATGCTCAGCATTTAAAACAGCCAAGGCATCAATGTGTCTGCGGAAAGTGTCATAGAGATGGCACTCAGCTACAAAATATATTGCGAACAAAAATAATTGCCGAAAAAGTGTTATACATGTAGCATAAAAATAACACGGATCCGCATTCTAAACTAAAAATCAAAAAAGGGGTAAAAAGAAATAAACAAAAGAAATGGTAAACAACTGAAATAACTAGAAAAGAAAACAAGAAAAAAAGCAACAAATTCTAAAAACTAAAACAAAGAAGAAACATGATATGAACAAATGGAAAAGGACTTCTATCTCCTATCTCCCTCTCCATAAACTCACATGACTGTGCTCCCTGGCAACTGGGCCAAAAACATGATGCGGTCAACGATAAGTGAACTAGTCGCACAAGTAATATAAAATGGGCGAATTTTCACAAGTATTAATCTCGAAGGAACACAGTAAGGTGGAGTTAACTTTGAGGAGGACTTGAGATTGAAGTCCTTTTGTCGTATTTTATGAAGGGGGTTCTGATTGTTGATGAAAAAGAAAGTAAAACACTATCAACTACTCCTATGCAATGCCGCTATGCAATGCTTCGCCAAGCGGATGGAAAAAATACACAGGCCGCTATGCACCGAATTATTGGGCGGATGGACGAGTAGGCTTGCGGATGAGGTGGTGAGAACGGTGGAATGAGGGTCGTGAGCACCTCTTCGCTATGCACGCCACTAAAAATTACTTGTACGACACGGTGTGGTGGGGGATAAAAAATGGCGCTCCTCAAGTAAATAATGAAAATATAAAATCTCATAGACATTATTATATATAAATTTACATAAAATTAAGCATACTTCAACATTTACAAAGAGATCAATCTACACTATCAACAACAAGAGAAGAACAGAGTGTGAAATCGACCGGATCTGAAGTCTTGCTGAGGGTTCACGGAAGGAAAAACAGGGTTATCAGTCCGCTTCCATGCTCGGTCCTCAACTGCGTTTGGGGTAGAGGAGGCTGTCACTAAATCCCAATAGACCCGTCATCTTCGTGTCACGATCCGGTGGAGGAGGGCACAAAATCCTCCAAGCTTGATCGAGAAAGCAAGGGCAAACCCTTCTTAAAGCTCACGAATGAAGGAGGAGGGTGAGAGGAAGCTCCGGCTTGAATTTGGCGGTGAAGGCTCTCCCGAAGCACTTCCCTACGATGGAAGATGAAGGAGATCGGCAGAATACCTCCTCGAAGATGAAAACGACAGAAAAATGTCGGGGGATATGGAATTAAGGCAAACCTGCGAATTTATAGAGAGCAAAAATAACAATGCACACCATTAGTTGCGCACCACCAGTGGTCTTGCGCACTGAGTCCTATGATCGTGCGATGAGCAATGGCAGAAATCAAGTAAAAATTATAATTAATGCACATGATTAGTGGCGTACGATGAGTGGTCGTGCATACTAGGGCCCGTGATTGTTTGTTTTCCCCCGACAAAACATAGCAAAATGGAGAATAGCACGCACGATCAGTGGAATGCGACTAGTGGTTGTGCGCATTAGATCTAATGATCATGCGCAGTGTTCCTGTACTGTTTAGGAATTTGATGGACAGACCGCACACGACAAGTGTTTGTGTGCTAAGAAGTCCACTGACCGTGCACGTGTAAAAACGCATGATCAGTGGCCCTTAGGCGGAAACCAATCCCAAACAATCCCTGAACACACACCACCAAATTACCAGTAGGAAAAACAAACTACTAATATGTGCATACATTGCAGGCAATTATAAAAAGAAGTACAATCCATAAAAGTAACAAAAATACACAACCACGGGCCTAAGAGTGCACTTCCTATGGAGATAAAGATTTGATTAAATATATACGATAATGAACTGAAAGTGAAGTGCATGCGAAAGAAAACTAGCCCAAATGAGTCCGAAAATCACTATAAAAATAGGAATCATCAGACTCGCAAACACCAACTAGATTCCGCAAAAGAGAAATAAAAGCAGGAAAATTTAAAATATAATGCATGTTCCTGAAGTAAACTCGCGAACACTTGCAAATCTCTGTCAAAAGCAGGAAAATTCAAAATATAGCGCGATTATCTGAAGAGTACTCGCAAACACCAGCTAATCTTTGCTAAAGAGAAGTCACAAGAATGTAAATTAACATATAACGTGAGTACATGAATAGAACTCGCGAACACATGCTAATCTCTGCAATAGAGAAGTTGAAAGCTGGTAAATATAGATATAGCGTGAGTACCTAAGGTGAACTCCCTAACACCTACTAATATCTCCAAAAGAGAAATCAAAAGCAGTTAAATAAACATATAATCCGTGTATCTGAGGTTAACTCGCAAACACCTACAAATCTCTACAAAAGAAAAAAAAACAGGTAAATTAAAAATGTAATGCATTTACCTAAAGAGAACTCGTGAACACCTGTTAATCTACGCAAAAAAAGTCAAAAGTTAGAAAATAAACATATAATGCTAGTACTCGTGAACACCTGCAAATGTCTATAAAAGAGACATCAAAAACAGGTAATTTTAAAATATAATGTGAGTACCTAAAAAGAACATATGAACACCTACTAATCTCTACAAAAATAAAAGTCAAAAGGAGGTAAATAAACATATAACACGAGTACCTAAGGTGAACTCGCGAACACCGGCAAATTTCTACAAACGAGAAGTCAAAAGTAAGTAAATCTAAAATATAACGTGAGTACCTGAAGACAAATCGCAAACACCTACATATCTCATCAAAAGAGAAGTCAATAGTAGGTAAATAAACATAAAACGAGAGTACCTAAGGTGAACTAACAAACACCTACTAGTCTCTACAAAAGTGAAGTCAAAAGCAGGTAAATTACCATATAACGTGAATACCTGAAGAGAATCCACGAACACCTGCTAATCTCTGAAAAAGAGAAGTCAAAAGAAGGTAAATAAACAAATACCACGAGTACACGAGGTGAACTCGCAAACACCTACAAATCTCTACAAAAGAGAAGTAAAAAGTTGGTAAATTTAAAATAAAATGCGAGTACCTAAAGTGAATTCACAAACACCTGCTAATATTTGCAAAAGATAAGTCAAAAATAGGTAAATAAACATATAACACGAGTACCTGAGGTGAACTCGCAAACCCCTGTAAATCTCTGCAAAAGAGAAGTCAAAAATAGGTAAATTTAAAATATAACGTGAGTAACTAAAGAGAACTCGCAAGCACCTGCTAATCTCTACAAAAGAGAAGTCAAAAGGAGGTAAATAAACATATAATACGAGTACCTGAGGTGAACTTACCAACACCTGTAAATCTCTACAAAAAATGATTCAAAAGAATTTAAATTTTAAATTTATCACGAGAACCTGAAGAAAACTAGCAAAAAAACAGCTCATCTCTGCAAAAGATATGTCAATAGCAGGTAAATAAACATATAAAGAAAGTACCTGAGGTGAACATGCTTACACCAGCTAATCTCAGCAAAAGAGAAGTTAAAAGAAGGTAAATAAACATATAATACGAGTACCTGAGAAAAACTTGTGAGTAACTGCTAATCTCCACAAAAGAAAAGTCAAAAGAAGGTAATTTTGAAATATAACGTGAGTACCAGAAGAGAACTCACAAACACATGCTAAAATCTACAAAAGTGAAGTTAAAAGCCGGTAAATAAACAACTAATGTGAGTACCTAAGGTGAACTCACGAACACCTAATAATCTCTACAAAAGAGAAATAAAAAGCAGGTAAATTTAAAATAAAACACAAGTACCTAAAGGGAAATCGCGAAAACCTGCTAATCTCCATAAAAAAGAAGTCAAAAGCCGGTAAGCAAACATATTATGTGGGTACTTGTAGTTAACTCGCGAACACCTGCTAATCTCTGTAAAAGTGAACTCAAAAAATATAAATTTAAAATATAATGCGAGTACTTGAATAGAACTCACAAACACACGCTAATATCTACAAAATAAAAGTTAAAATCAGGTAAATAAACATATAACAGAAGTACCTAAGGTCAACTCACAATCACCTAGTAGTCTCCATAAATGTGAAATAAAAAGTAGTTAAATTTAAAATATAATGAATGTACTTAAAGAGAACTCGCGAACACCTGCTAATCACTACAAAAAAGAAGTCAAAAGTAGGTAAAAAAAATATAATGTGAGTACCCGAAGTTAACTCGCGAACACCTACTAATCTCTACAAAAGAGAAGTCAAAAGCAGGTAAAATTAAAATATAGCGCAAGTACATGAAGAGTACTTGCGAACACCTGCTAATATCTGCAAAAGAGAATTCAAAAGCAAGTAAATTAACATATAACCTAAGTACCTGAATAGAACTTATGAGGACCTGCTAATCTTTGCAAAAGAGAAGTTAAAAGTAGGTAAATAAAAATATAACGCGAGTAGCTGAGGTGAACTCACTAACATTTGCTAATCTCTACAAAAGAGAAATAAAAGCAGGTAAATAAAATTATAATATGAGTACCTGAGGTAAACTTGCGAACACCTACTAATCTCTACAAAAGAGAAAAAAAAGCAAGTAAATTTAAAATATTATGCATGTACCAAAAGAGAACACGCGTACACCTGCTAATCTCAACAAAAGTGAAATTCAAAGCAATTAAATAAACATATAATGCGAGTACATGAAGTTAAATCGTGAACACCTGCTATTATTTGTAAAAGAGGTGTCAAAATCAGGTAAATTTAAAATATTGTGCGAGTACTTGGAGAGAACTCACAAACACCTAATAATCTCTGCAAAATAGAAGTCAAAAAGAGGGTAAATAAACATATAACGCGAGTACCTAAGGTGAAATCACGAACACCTGCACATTTCTGCAAAAGAGAAGTCAAAAGTAGGTAAATTTAAAATATAATCCGAGTACCTGAAGAGAACTAGCGAACACCTATTAATCTTCGGAAAAGGGAAGTCAATAGCAGGTAAATAAAAAATATAACGAGAATACCTGAGGTAAACTCACGAACACCAACCAATCTCTACAAATAGAATTCAAAAGCAGTTAAATTACATTATAAGGTAAATACCTGAAGAAAACTCACGAACACCTGCTCATCTCTACAAAAGACAATTCAAAAGTAGGTAAATAAAAATATAACGCCAGTACATGAGGTGAACTTGCAAACAACTGCAAATCACTATTAAAGAGAAGTAAAAAAAGGTAAATTTAAAGTATAACACGAGTACCTAAAGAGAATTCACAAACACCTGCTAATCATTGCAAAAGATAAGTCAAAAGTAGATAAGTAAACATATTACACGAGTTCCTGAGGTAAACTCATGAACAGCTATAAATCTCGGCAAAAAAGTAGTCAAAAGCAGGTTAATTTAAAATATAATGCGGCAACAAGAAGGGAATTCATGAACACCTACTAATCTCCACAAAAGAGAAGTCAATAGCAGGTAAATAAATAAATAAAGCGAGTCCCCTGCTACTCTCTGCAAAAGAGAAGTCAAATGTAGGTAAATAAACATATAACATGAGTACCTGAGGAGAACTCGTAAAAACCGGCTAATCTCTACAAAAGAGAAGTCAAAAGAAAGTCAATTAAAAATATAATGCGAGTACCCAAAGAGAACTCATGAACACATGCTAATCTCTACAAAACAGTAGTTAAAAGCAGGTAAATAAAAATATAATGCGAGTACTTAAGTTGAACTCGCGAACACGTACTAATCTCTGCAAAAGAGAAATAAAATGCAGGTAAATTTAAAATATAACACAAGTACCTAAAGAGAACTCGCAAACACCTGCTAATCTCCGTAAAAGAGAAGTCAAAAGCAGGTAAGTAAACCTATAATGCGAGTACCTACAGTTAACTCGCGAACACCTACTAATCTCTGCAAAAGAGAAGTCAAAAGCAGCTAAATTTTAAATATAATGCGAGTACCTCAAGTGAACTCACGAGCACATGCTAATATCTTCAAAAGAGAAGTTAAAAGCAGATAAATAAACAAATAATGCTAGTTCCTGAAATAAATCCCAAATAACTGAAAATCACTATAAAAGAGAAGTTAAAAGCAGGTAAATGTAAAATATAACTTAAGTACCTGAAGGGAACTCACGAATAGCTTGAAATCTCTGCAAAAGAGAAGTCAATAGCAGATAAATAAACATATAATGAGAGTACCTGAGGTGAACTCGCAAACACCTACTATTCTCTGCAAAAGATATGTCAAAAGCAGGTAAATAACCATATAGTGTGAATACCTGAAGAGAACTCACGAACACTTGCTCATCTCTGCAAAAGAGATGTCAAAAGTACGTAAATAAACATAAAACACGAGTACATGAGGTGAACTCGCAAACACTTGTAAATCTTTGCAAAAGAAAAGCCAAAAGCAGGTAAATTTTAAATATAACGCGAGTACCTAAAGAGAATATACAAACACATGGTAATCTTCGCAAAAGAGAAGTCAAAAGCAGGTAAATAAACATATAACATGAGTATTATAGGTGAACTCGTGAACACTTCCAAATCTCAACAAAAGAGAAGTCAAAAGCAGGTAAATTTAAATTAAAATTCGAGTACCTGAAGAGAACTCACAAAGAGCTGCTAATCACTATAAAAGTGTAGTCACAAACAGGTAAATTAATAAGCATATAATATGAATACCTGAGATGAACTCGCGAACACTTGCAAATCTCTACAAAAGAGAAGTCAAAACAAGGTACATTTAAAATATAATGCAAGAATTTGAAGAGAACTCACGAACACCTACTCATCTCTACAAAAGAGAAGTCAATAGTAGGTAAATAAACATATAAAGTGAGTACCTTTTGTCAACATGCTAACAACTGCTAATTTCTGCAAAATAGAATTCAAAAGCAGGTAAAAAAAACATATATCACGAGTACCTGAGAAGAAATCTCGAACACACTCTAATCTCTAAAAAAGAAAAGTCAAAAGCTGGTAAATTTAAAATATAGCGTGAGTACTTGAAGGGAACTCATGAACAAATAATAATATCTGCAAAAGCGAAGTTAAAATCCGGTAAATAAACATATAATGCGAGTACCTAAGGTGAACTCGCGAACTATAACTAATACCTACAAAAGAGAAATAAAAAGCGGGTAATTAAAAATATAACGCAAGTACCTAAAGGGAACTCGCAGACACCTGCTAATCTTTATAAAAGAGAAATCAAAAGCAGGTCAGTAAACATATAATGCGAGTAGATGAAGTTAACTCGCGAACAACAGCTAATCTCTGTAAAAGAGAAGTCAAAAGAAGGTAAATTTAAAATATAATGCGAGTACCTGAAGAGAACTCACGAACACAAGCTAATATCTGCAAAATAGATGTTAAAAGTAGATAAATAAACAAATAATGAGAGTACCTGAGGTGAACTCGCGATCACCTACTAGTTTCCGCAAATGCGAAATAAAAATAGGTAAATTTAAAATATAACGTATATACTTAAAAAAAACTCGCGAACACCTGCTAATCTCTGTAAAAGAGAAGTAAAAAAAGGTTAATAAACATATAATGTGAGTGCCGAAAGTTAACTCGCGAACATCTGCTAATATCTAAAAAAGATAAGTAAAAAAAAGAACTCTCGTTCACCTGCTAACCTCTGAAAAAGAGAAGTCAAAAAAGGTTAATAAACATATAATGCGAGTACCGGAAGTTAACTCGCGAACATCTGCTAATATCTATAAAATAGAAGTCAAAATCAGGTAAATTTAAAATATAATGCGAGTACCTGAAGAGTACTTGCGAACACCTGCTAATCTATGCAAAAGAGAAGTCAAAACCTGGTAAATTAACATATAACATGAGTACCATAATAGAACTCGCGAACCCCTGCTAATATCTGCAAAAGAGTCATTAAAAGTAGGTAAACAAAAATATATCGCGAGTATATTAGGTGAACTCACTAACATGTGCTAATCTCTCCAAAAGAGTAATCAAAAGTAGTTAAATAAACATATAATGTGAGTACCTGAGGTGAACTCACAAACACATACTAATTTCTGCAAAAGATAGAAAAACTGGTATATTTAAAATACAATGCATATACCAAAAGAGAACTCCCGAACACCTACTAATTTCCGCAAAAGGGAAGTCCAAAGTAAGTAAATAGACATATTACTCACAAATACCTGCTAATGTCTATAAAAGAGACATCAAAAGCAGGTAAATTTAAAATATAACGTGAGTACCTAAAGAGAACTCATGAACACCTACTAATCTATATAAAATAGAAGTCAAAAGCAGTTAAATAAACATTTAATGTGAGTACCTAAGATGACCGTCTTGTTCTTTATAGCCACTATTGACAGAAATCCAGCTTTTACTCAGCCAAACTGTGTGGCCTTCTCAATCAGGCCCCCATCAGGGATGGTCCAGATCAGCACCAAGTCTAGATGCCACGCTTCTCTGCTCGGTAAGGGAAGTCTTCCAGGCCACACGACTTCCTTCTTTTTCTCTCATTATTTGTTTACCTTCACCTCTGCCTAGTTAGTCTGTACCCTGGGAAGCCGATATTTTTAACCGTAAATGTTTTGGTTAGCCCTCGGGATTATAAATTGGGGAGTGGCACTCCTAAAAGCATGCTGACTCGATTCCAGAAGCACGATTTTTAAGAGATGCGGTCTCGAGTTGAGTTCCTTGTGACCTGTTGTCCGGCCGGCTTCTCCTTTTTCCACTCTTTTCACATCAAATTATATCTGCTTCATTTTAAATCAATGGAAAGCCTGGCGCAAGGAGGATTTAGCCATGGAGGGAGAACTTTTGTGTCATCGCTTCTTGCAACTTACTCTGCTTCTTTACTCTAACCGCTAGTAACCGGCTACTCGATAGTTTCCTCCATCCTCTCTTCCATTCGCAGGACCCAGAGGTGCATTTCATGCATTAACATTTAACACGCGACCTTCAAATCACGGGTAGTCAATGAAATCAGCAAATTGGTAATGCCAGACTGCTCTAACCTCTATTATTCGGTGGCTAGCTTTGCAAACAAAGATAGCACTGGTTACCACTTTCAACTCATTTCCAGTATTGGAGAACCTGCTGGCCTACTCCCCAGCTTGTATACTTAGTGGTCTTCAAACATATCCACCAGTTTAGGCCACTACTACTCTACGGCCTCCAAAGGCGGGTTGGCTATAATCTCCTATTTCTTGTAATGGAGCTCCAAAAGAGACAAGGTGACTATAATCCTAATGGTATGGTGCTTGACAATAACAATAAATCTTCTCCCAATTGTGTTGAGCATTTGTTGCGACTAGATGCTAAAGAGATCTTTAACCCTCCTTGCAAACTCCATAAAGCAAACATGTCCGCTTATCCTAATCATTTTTATGAAGAGCCAACGCTTTCGTTCGAAGAAGAGGAAGAAACTTCTCCATTTATCGACCAAATCTATTAGGACACTATTGCTAACAATTTCAGAGAACCTTTTCTGCCAATTTACTCTGGGATAAGCAATCCGGTTTCTCATTAGCATGCTTTTGAATCAGTTATCTCATTAAAAACCGTGTTAGATGAAATCAAATTCAAGATATTTGTTATATCCTTTGGCGATCATGCTCGAGAATCGTTTCATAATTTACCATCTCGGTCAATCACTTGCTTTGAGCATCTTTGAAGGCAATTCCTCTTAAGGTTTGCTACTTTCAAGTAGCGGAAGTGAGGCCCAGGAACTCACTTCGAAATCAAGCAAGAAGATAACGAATCAACTGTTAATTTTACCGATTGATTAAAAAAGGAAACACTTAATGTCATTAATGTCCACCAAGACTTATATATGTATTCCTTAAGGAATATACTCAAAGAAGGCCCTCACAAATTTAAAGTCTATCAAAATGAGCTTATGACTTATGGAGATCTTGTCAAGAAAGCTAATCAGCTTATAATAGGTGAAGTAATGAACCCTAACTACATCTCCTCTTTAAATCAGAGGGATAACAAACATCAGAAGGATTCTTATCATAAACATCCTTGTTTCTTGAAAAATGATTCGTAATTCAGAAATTATAGGTCTTCTTCTTTCGCTCAAAATATGCCTGCAAAGCCTCCGCAGCAGAATAAGACACATGAATATATAGAAGCATGCCCTATCCTATCTTTTTATCCTAAAACACTCAAGTATGAAAGGTATTCAGACATGTATGTCGAAGTTCAATATTTCTATGGAGAAACTCAAGCAAATTCTTTGAAGAATGTTAGGGTTTGAAAAACCTTGGCATATGAAATTAAAGACTAAGCATCGTCATAAATAGATTTTCTACAAATATCATAAGGAAATAGGCCATAACACGAAAAATTATCGGCCTCTTCGAAAACTTGCAGACCAAATTACAAAGGCTGGAAAATTTCAAGATTATGTTGTCCTGTGAAATTCTAGCGCATTCCCTCTAACAAAGTCAATAATCTAAGAGAAACTCTATTTTTCAATAATAATAATATTCATAATAAAAGTAGTATCTTCTTTGTCTTCCATATATTTCATGTACCTCTAATTTTTTTGGAGAACCCTACACTTTTTTTTCTTTTCTTTTTGTTATTACATGTAACGGATAAAGTTGCAAATCAGTTCTCAACCACATCCATCTTAATAAAGACCTCTCGACAGTTATCGACAATCAGGTTCAATCAAGCTTCAAGTTCATATCCTTTTATTATATCCTCCACTGCAAAAAAACATTCATATACCATTTAAATCCTATTTCTTAACTTTGTTTTAAATATAACATGCGTGGATATAGAGAATTCTTATGCTGAAAGTGATATTTAAAACTAATGTTATTTCCGTAGGCCCTACACATCCCACTAGAATCATTCGCAGATGTGTAGTGACAATCCTGTTCGACATAATCGCATATATCAAATGTTAATCTAGCTCGAATAAATCGCAAATATTATATGTTAACCCCGCTCGAATTATTTGCGGATGTGTGGCGATAGTAAAAATTAATTCTTTGTGACAATTATTGTTAGTAATTGTAAAATTTTTATTAGTTGCTACGTTACCTATCTGGTGATAGGTTAGAAATACTTGTCTATTAACGAATTGATTGATTGTAATATTACGACCGAATTTTAGATTAAAATAATACTCGTATATATGATTATTTGTTGACAATCAATATTTTCAGGTACTACAAGCCTCTATGTATTTCTATGGCTCCTATTTTAGTTATATATTTTGGCATGATCAATTTGGCTTATTTTATACAGTCCGCAGTCCATACGATTATATATTTTGGCTTGATCAATACGGCTTATTTTGTAAAGACTACAAGCCATGTGGTTATATATTCCGGTTTATTCTATCTGGCTTATTTTTATCTGTCTACTAATTTGAGATTAATATACTCAGTACATCTAACCGACTTATCACAGTTTATTATTATTCATAGCCTGAGTCAGCTGACTTATATTATTCATTGTAATCGGCGTACGACTTGCCACTTCTAGGTTAATATAAGTTTGGTCTACAATCAGTCGACCTATTTCCCAGTTAATCATGCCATTAGCAGAAGTATTTCAAGTTATCTATTTGAATGCTTATGCCGGATATTATCGAGGATGCCACAAATTGTTTATCCCAATTTATGAGTATCATCTCATAATGGAAATGCGACCTGCATTGGTATTCATCCAAACCACAGCTATTAGTGGTATTATTTATCATTGAGGCTTATTAGCGGTTAACTTAACAAACTGCGTGGCTTGATATTCAATCTGTATATTGTTAAGGATTTGTTTTTTATAATTTCACAAGCATTTGCCAAGATAGTTGATCTCTTTGTTGCGGATAATAAAAATTAAGCAATAGAATTATTCACGGTCTTTAACATGACTTTCCTATGGTTAAATCAATAATTATTTTCTAATCAAAAGGAAGAAAGTTTAAGATCGGATGAATTGACACATATAAGTAAAATCAAAGCAAAATTAACATAGTACACATCAAAGAAGGTAAGTATATTTTTATTCCTTTCTCAAAATACTACAGTTGTATAACCGTGTGGTTAAAATTAACAAACCGCCGGTTTATTCAAAAAGCAAAAAATACAAGTAAAAATTCATAAACTTATAATCGCTAGGTTTAAGATTCTCAGCCGACGACCTTACTCTTAGAGTGCTGCAGCACTCCTACATCTCAGTACCCACCTGGTACCTATCTCAGGCCAAAAAGGGACTACACTTAGATCCACACTTGGATCTTACCTTAAAGAGAAACTCTCTCCTACCTTAGGCAATTAAGCCCAACAACTCAGATCCATACTTGGATCCTACAGGGTGAATGTGGGTTAGAGTCTTGATTGGACACAAGAGAAATTTCTCTGTCCTAATCAACCTTGACTGAGTTAGACTAAGCCCAACTTTGACTCCAGGAAACTATATACTTAGTCTACCTTACTTGAATTGAGATATACTCAGTCCTAACTTCTCCTTCACAATAACAGGGATTTGTCCAACTGGATGTGTGAAGAGACTACAAAATATAGCTGCTACCTGAGCTGAGGAAGTCTCAGCTCTACTTCTTTATAGCAACAAGTATACTTGTGCTGGAAGCAACTTGTAAAACCCTATTCTGCCCTTTTCTCCTTCCTGGGCTGAGGTGATTCAGCCCTTATATTTACTCCTGAGGAATAGTCCCCTGATCAATCTTTCAAATCTCTTCTTCTTCAAGCTTTCTTCTCTTCACAGCTTCTAGACAAAGATCTTCAGGTGCTTGAGTTGCTGGAACTGTTAAGAACCTGCACCAAGTGTCGGTCCATGGCTGCAACCATATGCTCAGAGAAAATACTCTTAACTAGCTTGCTGGTGCAGGTTAGAATGGCGCTAACTATCTTGTTGTTGAAGATGTTGATTCCAAAAGCTATCTTGCTGTCTGTCTTGTAGACTTAAGCTTCCTATTCTTCAGCTCCACAACAATTGCGGAGAAGAAGAACTTCCCCAGATTCTCTTTCCGCGAGAAGCTATTTTTCTCAATAAAGGCCTTTTCCTTTTATTGAATTTGTCCTAACGGCTCTTGAACAGTGGCCCCACATCATTAATGGCCAGCAACAACTTTGCTTTAATGCAACCTATCGTACAATAGGTCTGCGACAACATTTCTCGCATACTGTAGCCATCCCGCCACTAATTTTAAATATGTTGACTTTTTTTTTGCTGACGTCATCAGCTGTGGACTTAGACAAAAATCAAACAATATTAGCATATGCATTGAGTGAGTAAGCATCACTCAACGCCAAAATACTCAGACAAATTTATTGTCTCTTGACATTGAGTGAGTAACCTTCACTCAACGCCAAATTACTTAGAATATAAATATTATTCTAGGCGTTTAGTTATTCAGCTCCACTCAACGCCAACTTGCTTTATCAGCTATCTACTACATGGAATTGACTGTGTGAGCATCACTCAACGCCAAACACCTTATAAAAAATTTTGTCTTAACTAGGAGTTCACAGCATTAAGTGAGCAACCTCCACTCAATGCTTTTGCCATAACCATGTTTCGCCCTTACAGTATCGAAGGCATTGAGAGCGTTGAGTGAGCACGCCTCACTCAATGCTTTCTTCCTTAGCAAAATTTTTTTGTTTAAAAACACTTGCTTAGACTGTCTTACTTTGAACTGAGTTCGATGAATGGTGAACTGAGCTCGACAAACTCTAAACTTAGTTCAACTCACAGCTTTTTGCTGTATGGCATTGAGTGTGTCTTTGTCACTCAACACCAAACAACATAGCCATATTTCTGCCTATAGATGTATGGAGTTGAGCGAATTACCTTCACTCAACCCCTGTGGACATAGCAACATTTCTAGCTTGCGAACATTCTTCCTTACCTCTAGCATTAAGTGAGCTTGCTCCAATCAACGCCTGTGGTCTTAGCTGCATTTTCAATTGCTTCTTGACTTTTAGCATTGAGTGAGTTTACCACACTCAATGCCTGTGGACTTAGGCAAAATCCTGCTTTTCCAGCATGTTCTCTTAGTGTCCACCTTTCTGCATTTTAACAACCTGTCACATCACTGAGACAATTTGTCTAGACTTGTTCCATGGAACATCCTGCACATTATGAGCATAAACAACATCAAATACAACTATGTTCTTAGTGTTGCTGGTGATGCCTCTTTAAATCCAGTTTAGGGAACATTGTGGGCAATGGACCCAACAATCTCCCCTATTTGAAGAAGGCAGAACACCCAAAAATACTAAGAGGTATTAACATAATAGAAAGAATAAATCCATGCAGCTGTAGATTAAAATCTGCTACAACTGCTAGCTTATTCTATATTAATTAAATGTGCTCTAATAAATTGTATTGACTCAATAAGTTAAGGCAATGCATCCTCATACTACTTGAGAAATTACTCAAGTAATATGGACTCTCCTTTATACCACATAATATTTAAATGGAGCACAACTGGAAGCACTTACCTCAAATATGCACTGAAACAATCATGGCTCAACTAGTAGTCAGTCATTGCATTTCTCATACTACTAAAATCTTTTCCAGTAATATGAACCGACTCAACATGACCTAGTCATGTCAAGTATTGCTTCTATATCTCCCCCTTATGTATTGACACACATCTCCACCTTTCTGTCTTCTTTAATAGGTATATATATTGAGGGAGGAGAAAGGATCATGGGAGAGATTATCTCTTGATCCTAGTCAAAGTTCTATGTTGATAACACTAAGGAAATTATCCTAGTAATCAATCTACTAGATCATGAGTCATACCATTTGTCTTGATACATTTAAACAACACAGCACTGTATCACTTGAATTTGATTCACACATAGTTCCACTTTTGTGTTGATACATTTAAAGAAAAAAACTGCATCACTTTAACTTGCTACACACATAGTTCCACTTGCTGATGTTATATCTATAGAATCAACATCCACATATGGTGATATAATTGATGCACAACATCACTGCAGCCGACTTGGAACTTGAGTGACCCAAAGATCCATTTGAGCTGGCTGCTAGCTCTTCCTCTCCTCATAATCTCCCCCTTGGTCTGTTCCTTATTCTTAAGATAAACTGATCAGCTGTTGTGATAGCTGATCTTCTATAGCAGCTGTCTGCTCATTCCCAACAGGAGGTTGATCCTATTTCAGCAACTGTAGGACATGCTCCTGCTTTATATGGTTCTAAGCTTGCTCCCCCTTAACAGGAGCATCCTTGTCATTCCCTCTGCTGGACACTTGAGTCCATCTAAGTCTTGATACAACTTAATGGTCTTTATTGCCATGATGTCACATCAATAACTTATCTACCTTCAAGAAGGGTAAATCCTACACTACAAGTATAACATGGAGCAACTAAAGCTATACCAAGTTCAACATACCCAATATCAATCTAGAGGGTGTTGAACTTGACTTCATCAAGTGGCATGATATACATGTCAGCCACTTGTTAGTCAGGACAAACTCAGGATTGAGTTATTCCTTATGCTCCCAAACTCATTGATACTTAATCTACATATACATAGTCCTGCTATGACAATCAGGATTCCTAGCAACTTAGATTATACTAGTAAAAAATAAATATATAAAAGAAATTCTACTAATCTAGAGGTAATGGTTTTGGAGTTGTGGAGCTGATACTGGATGTACAACAACTGTTCACAATGACTCCTTTGCACCTTATATAGTCCCTTCTTGCTGAGCCAAATCTTCTCCTTTTCTTTATCACCATTGTAACGCCCCTGATTTTTGCTATGATTATTAAATTCTCATTTGGCGTTACATCGACGCGTTTTCTTGACTTGTGCCATCTGTAGAGTGTGGTCTTAACTACTTAGAACTGAGTGCCCTATTTTGTCGCCTGTTGGCAAGATCTCCTTAGAAAGCCGAGTCGTTTTGGGTGACCCGGTGTGGCCTCTCGGGGATGCTTGTGTTTTGGCTTCGGGTGGGTATAACTTGAGTTCTGTTCGTCAAAAGTTTATTTCGACTTCGTCGTTGCGTTCATAGTGTGGATATTTAGCTACGGTGTGAATTTCGTCGAATTCCGAGATAGTTTGGTTTTCGCGTCGTTTTGGGTGTGCCATTAGTAAAATCTAACTAGTAACCCTCTTAGTTTAAGTGAACCGGTGGCTTGGGAGACGGTTAGGCTGATCAGGCATGGTAAGGCTTATTTAAATGGCTTTGGTTAGAAGTTGGCGGGCCCACTCTCTTCTTTCTTCCCAAGACCGAAATCGTTGCTCCTGTTCGCGGAAAGCAGAGGCGGAAACGACGGGCTGTCCTAGCTTTCGGACGGTGATTCGGGGAGTTTTCATGGATGGATTTCGATTTTGAGAGCGGATTTGGATTGCTCTCTCTTAGAACTTCGTCTCTACGGGTGTTGTTGCTGCTGGTGCGGTGTGCAATTAAGGGAAAGCCGACCAAACTTCGTCGGAAACCGAGGTTCTGAGCAGTAGCCAGTTTGGGGGCTAAGTTGCGGTGGTGTTGCTGGTGGTCTCTTAGACCTTGGAGATCCTTCTGGATTTGTTTAGTGAGGTAGTTTTCTGCACTTTTCTTACAGACATACATATTTGCCAGTGGGTTTGGGTCAGGTTGTTGGCGCCCACTGGTAGTGTTTACCTTTGTACTAGATATATTACTTTTACTGCTACCATTTTCTGGAGATAGTCTACTTACTCTGGGGAGGATTTATGCTAGGTTTCTAATTATTTTAAAACTACAATTATTATTGTAAGTATATTGCATGATCAGCATGTTTTATAAAAGTAAATCACTATTTTCCAAACAACGTATAAAGATCGTTTTCTTATATATAATATAAATTAAATGTTGAGTCTTGCATAGCATAAGTGGTCCTCTTAGGGCTCTTATAAACTTCTTAGGATGTTAAACCTGAATAAAGTATTTTTCCGCAGTGCTTAAGTATAGTTTTTAACTGTGGACTAGGTGATCCACCGAGTCGAGGGATACGACCTCTAAAATATAACTTATTTTCTAATCATTCAACTCTTGAATTTTTTTTATAAAGTATAGTAGATGGTTTTGCCGAGCGTCAGCAGTTATCCCCTGCTTGACGTGGCATCATGACGCGTGTTTTCTCATACTCTGATAATTCTTTAATTCATAGAAAATACGGGTTGTGACAGTTGGTATCAGAGGGAGGTTGCTTGTCAAGTTAGTTGGGCAACCTTCCTTTGATTGCTTTAGTAGTTCAGCATCATGTCATTCACACACCGATATGTCATCAGCACGTCTGGCAAAAAGAACGAACACTACACTCATTGCATAACATGAAGTATACGGGGCATATTATGTAGTATGGGATGCATAATATGTGTTCGTATATGGATCCACCATAGGGGCAACATGTGAGGGTTATGTAGTATGGGATGCATAACCTCACCACATGGCTGCGATGAGCTCGTTTTCTTTTCGTTGCATGAGGATGTTATGTAGTATGGGATGCATAACATTTTCATGTGTACGCCGCTCATAAAATGCATTAGGGACTTTTTAGAATGCATAGCACAAACATGCATATCATAACATTGCATAAGCATAACGTGCCAAGCTAAAGACTTGTAGGATGATATATATACACACATAAGTTTTCGAGTCAAAAATAATATAAAGTCATGCATTCCCGATCTAGGCACAAGTATTAGTATGGTGGTGGTTAACCATCCTAGGTTAGGACATAACATCAATTTTTGTAAAAAGATAAACTCCCAGAGCAAGTTTAGCAGCTTTAAGTTCATATCTATATATGTATTGTCGGTACTTGTAGTTGGGTCTAGCCGTTGTACTAGGATCTAACAAGTGTTGCTATGACTTTAGGATGGCGAGACGTCCTTCGACTAGATCGACTCCCCTGTCTGAGGGTGAGTCATCTGGAGCTCAGAATGACGCGGTAATCGAGAGCCTGCAGCAGAGTTGGGATGCCATGAGCAGTCAGATGGTAGAGATGCAGGCCTAGATTCAGTCCCTGGTGGCTGTTGTGGCAGGTCAGACTCAAGGAGTGCAAGGTCCTGCGGGGGGGTTAGATGTCCCTCCTCCTCCTACACCCTTAAGACCTCTAGTGGTGGTGCCAGCAGAGATGGCCTTCATCTCGCAGTTTAAAAGGCTGAGCCCTCCCACTTATGATAGGAAGGCAGACTATATGGTCATAGACGATTGGCTGATCTCCATGAAGGAGATGTTCTCGTACTCCGGGATTGCAGATGACCATAGGGTGATGATAGATGCCTATCAGCTTAAAGGTTTGGCTAAGAGTTGGTGGCTGAGGGAGAAGGAGAGCTTGGTAGCTGGATGCTCTTGGGAAATGTTAAAGGAGATGCTGTTGAGGAAGTTCTTGCCATCGGTCGAGCATGACCGCCTCATGAACGTCTTCCTCCATCTAAAGCAAAGGCAACTCACGGTGGGTGAGTATGAGATAGAGTTCAGTAAGTTGAGCAATTTTGCCCCTGGATTGGTCAGCATTGAGGCTGATCGAGTTAAGCGATTTCTCGGTGGCTTGAGGAGCGAGCTGCAGTAGTTGACCAGTGCTTATGGGTCAGAGACTTATGCAGGAGTAGTGGAGGCTGCTCTAAAGGTGGATGCTATTGAGACCGCAAAGAGCAGAGGCCAGCAAATGAAGAAGGACAAGAGGAAGTCTGTGGAGGAGAAGAAACCCCAGGTACCCGGTGCGGCTCAGGGAAAGAAGAACAAAGTGGTGTACAGCTTCTGTTGTCGTTCAGGCCACCCTGTCGAGATATGTTTCAAGAAGGCAGCAGCTAAGAGGAAGGAGCAGGTTCATGCGATTTAGGGTGCTCCTAGGAGAGATATCTCCTATTCTATTTGCAAGCGACCCGGGCATGACGCGGCCCAGTGCTGGTCTAAGGATAAAGTCTTCTTTCAGTGTGTGCAGAAGGGACACATCAAGTCTAGGTGTCCTCAGGTCCAGCCTGCTCTTCATGCAGTTCCACTACAGGCATTACCTCCACCTCAGCGTGTGGACAGAGGAAAGGGAAAGCTGAACGTGATCTCTTCCGAGGAGGCTCAAGCTTCAAATCAGGTCATCTCAGGTTAGTTGTCTTTCCAGCCTGAAGGTTTTGTTCTTGTTTTACTAGAATGTTTGTAGTATTTTTATGGTAGTTCCTTAGTTTTATGTTCCTATAGGGAAGTTTAAGGTGAAGAACCGCTGGACGCGTGTTCTGTTTGACTCTGGCGCTACCCACTCGTTCGTGGCTAGAGCCTTTGTGAAGAGAAATCGGTTGTCTTTAAATTTAGTTCGGTATACCTTCCGTGTCAAGTTCCCCTCTAGTGAATCTATGTTATCATATTTGGGCATGTTAGATTTCCCTGTTTTGTTGGGGGACTTCCTTGCGAAGGCAGTCCTGAAGATGATTGATTTGGAGGACTTCGATGTTATTCTGGGCATGGACTGGCTGTCTAGGTATGATGCGGTTATTCAGTACAAAGGGAAGCGCTTGGACTTTATTATGGACGACGGTCTGCCCGGAAGCGTGTGTGTAGATCTGAGCCAGGATTCTACTGTCATCTCTTCAGTATGTGCTCAGAAGCTATTTCTTTTGGATTGTTTTGCATGTTTGGTCTCGGTGGTTGGGACCGCTGTTAGTGTACTGCGCTTGGAGGAGATTCTAGTTGTTCGTGATTTCGCCAATGTTTTTCCTGATGACCTTCCTGGTCTTCCTCCCGAGCAGGATGTTGAGTTTGTGATCGATTTGGAGCCGGGTATGCGTCCTATTTCTAATGCACCGTACCGGATGGCCCCTCGTGAGCTAGAGGAGTTGCGAGTCCAGTTAGATGAGTTGTTGGCGAAAGGGTTTATCAGGCAGAGTTCGTCGCCTTGGGGTGCTCCTATTCAATTTGTGAAAAAGAAGGATGGGTCAATGAGGCTTTGCATCGACTATAAGGAGTTTAACAAAGTCACAATTTAGAACAGGTACCCTCTGCTAAGGATCGATGATTTATTTGACAAGTTGCGCGGTAGCACGGTGTTCTCCAAGATCGACCTTCGTTCGGGCTATCATCTGCTTAGGATCCGTGAGGCAAATATTCCACGGACTGCGTTTAGATCGAGGCATGGACATTTTGAATTCTTAGTGATGTCGTTTGGATTGACCAACGCACCATCAGCGTTCATGGATATTATGAACTGGGTGTTCAAGGATTTACTAGATAAGTTCGTGGTTGTCTTCATCGATGACGTGTTGGTTTATTCTTGCAGCGCTGAGGAGCATGAGCAGCATCTACGCTTGGTTCTATCGGAGTTGAGGAACCACAAGTTATTCGCCAAGTTTAGCAAGTATGAATTTTGGTTGCCTCAGGTCTCGTTTTTGGGCCATGTGGTGAATAAGGATGGGATCTCGGTCGATCCAGAAAAGATCGCAGCAGTGATGGATTGGAGTAGGCCGGGCACGCCTAAGGAGATCAGGAGCTTCCTAGGGTTGGCCGGCTACTACAGGAGGTTCGTGGATGGTTTCTGAGAGGTCTAAGATGTTAGCCTAAATCACCTAGAGGGGGGTGAATAGGTGAAATGCGTGTCAAATGCGGAATTAAAAACTAACACAGCAAATATCAAGCAATCACAGAAGACAAGAGATTTATAGTGGTTCCCCAATCTTGGGTACGTCCACTTTCCTCACCGATCTAGCAAATCACTAGACTCGGCTACTCCACTATCTCGGATTGAAAACAATCCTACACCTCGGAACCACGTTCCTACAAATCTCGATCCCAAAACGGATCTACAAAAACTCGGAAGACAAAACTTCCTACAAGTCTCGGAGAATTAAAACTCCTACAAAAATATTGGTTGTGATTACAAACAAACACACTATCAGATCTGGATCTGGATCTGTCTTCTTCTTTTGAAACTTCGGCTTGATCAGAAAATGTAGAAGACGACTAGAGAAAGATCCACGAATCTGAGATCTAGAACCACCTCGATCGAGAAAGTAGATCTGGAATCTTCAAGGCTCGGCAAGATCAAGTGATTCTCTTTCTTCTGGATCGCTGGAGAAAAGATCGATGAAAACGAAGGTCGCGATCCAAACTTTTCTTCTTCTTCTGTGAACGGCAATGGCGGCGGCGAGAAGTTAGGGTTCACGGAATTTCTCTTTCTTAAAAGAATATTTCTGTAATAACGCTTAAAAGTCATTTCTGAAAGGACCTATTTATAGGTGGGTTCCAACGGTCATAATATTGATTAATGATGACGCGTGGACCAATCAGAATTGACAGAATCAAAATACTTATGATGAAAATGGACTTAGAAAAATTCTGGAGAACTTGACTGCGATACTCGAGTAATGGAGGATATACACGAGTATGGAGAGATGGATTACTCGAGTAGCAAGAAGCAGTATACTCGAGTATAGAAAGAGAGAAATACAGGAGAGAAGAAAGAATTACTCGAGTATCAAAAATGGTATACTCGAGTATCAGAATTGTATACTCGAGTAATAGAAAGTATACTCGAGTATCAAGACGATATACTCGAGTATCAAAAGGCTAAACTCGGGTATCAGAAAATATACCTGAGAAACGTTAACATACATGAGTATCAGAGGATATACTCGAGTATGGAAGAATTTACTCGAGTATCAAAAATCAATTACTCGAGTATGAACATACTTACTCGAGTATCAGAAGATATACTCGAGTATCAGAAAACACTTACTCGAGTATCAGAAGTTATACTCGAGTATCAGAAGATATACTCGAGTATAGAGCAAACTTACTCGAGTATCAGAAGTTATACTCGAGTATCAGAAAACACTTACTCGAGTATGAACATACTTACTCGAGTATAAAGGACTTAGGAAAATTTGCTCTGAGAAAGCTTAGCTCCAAAGCTTCTGTCCATCCATCCAATGTGCATGAAGGATAAGTGTATCCCAATAGAGAGGCTATACATGAGCCAACACCTTGGATCACACAATGAGAGATTACATTGCATGGTCCTGTGTTTGGTGACCCATTACAGACTGACATTGGTCTACACTTGTCAATTAGAACCTGCACACATACAACTCAAATACCACATCAAATACAACTTAATTCATCTTAGTTCAAGATCTGACCTCCTACAAATCTGAGGTATTGTGGAGACAAACCCCAACAATCTCCCCTATTTGTAGATGTCAACACTCTCTATACTAAGGTGAATTACTTAGGAGTAAAAGAACAAAAAGCATACCAAGGAGAATAAACCTAATTAAAACAGGATAGACAAAATATGGCCATAATCAGAATTAAATATATATATATATGAGGAAATGTTTTTAAAGCACATAAACAAAATAGTCCAATTCCACTTTCTCAGATCCACTCATGATGGAGCATCCTTGTGCATTCTTTCCCTTTTGAGCTGTTGCCTCTCCAGGTAGCTGTAAGGCTTTGGGAAATAGGTCCTGGGCCTGGGAGGAGCAGCAGGGTTGTTGTGTCCCCAGTTTCTGTCATGGAGTCTGATTTTGATCTGTGAAGCTTCATATGCTTTCCACTCTGAGTAGCTGTAATGATTGTCTCTGTTTTCCCCATGATCTGTCACTAATTTCAGGGTATCAAGAATAAGGGATTTGGAGGTTGGACTCCAAATCTCTGAGTGAACAATTGCTGGATCTCTTCTGGGTTCAGAACGACTTGCAGAAGCACCTTCACCATACTTTCTTTTCTTCTTAGATGGACCTTGAGAACTGGAAAGAAAATCATCTTGCCACATGTCAGAGTAGTTAAGAGGGGGCTCAGTCACATCACCCTCAGGTCTAGGAGAGAAGACTGGCACACCACTTTCTGGAATGGTAGCTTGGACAGGGGCATCTGCAGAGGGTTGCTCTTCAAGAGGATTTAGGTGCTGAGGTATAATGGTTGGGTTGAGCTGAGCATTGGGGAAGTTCATGTTATGCAGCCACACAGCAGTGTCATAGGTATAAAACTTTACAGATTGAAGTTGAGAGAGAATGTCTGCTTTCATTTCCTTTACAATTCCATCCACTGTAGTTTGAGCCTGTTTAGAGAGAGTTTCAACTTGTTCTTTTGCAACTGCTTGGGCTTGCTCATAAAGTTTTTCCACTTGTTCTTTTACAACTTTCTCCCCCTTGCTGATATCTATGATTAGCTTTGCAATGGCTTCATCTTTGAAGGTGCCCACTTCATTACATACTGTCACAACATTCATTTCAGCTCTCTCATCCAGCTTGATCTGATTGTGAGCTACTGTCTCAGCCTGGTTTCTTAGCTCACCTATGCTTGTAATGGTGTGGTCTATGGCTTTGCCTCCAAGTTGGAACAACCTTTTTAGTTCATCAGTATTTGCTTGGATTTCTGCAAAGCCTCTGCTCATCTCTGTTTCAAGAGCAGAGACCTTGGATGTTACTGATTGCAGAGAGGCATCAAAGTAATCTATCTGTTCTTTGAGCATAAGCTCAATCTTGCTTATTATATCTGAAGAGGAGGGAGCTGAGGTTGGTTCAGGAGCTGAAGCAGCAGGGGCAAGAGCAGAAGTAGAAGCAGAAGCAGTCCAAGGAGGGATTTCTGAGATCACAACTGAGCTGACTGCTCTCTTAAATGGAACTGTTTCAACATCTTCTTCTGAGGGTAGGAGAGAGGGCATGGAGAAATCCAAATTCTTCAGAGGTGCCTCCACAGGATCTGGAGACATCTCATCATCAGACAGGAGAATATGAGCTGATTGGCTAGGCTCACTCTCAGGAGATTGGACTGGAGTTCTTGCAGGAGATGGAGCTGGGGTTCTAGCAGGAGACTGAACTGGAGACTTTGCAGCTGATCCATTCTGGAAGAGTGGGGCATCTGAGCTGAGCTCATCAATAAATTTGTTGATATCTTCAGCTGTAGACAGAAGGGCTGCTGAGTCTGGAATCTCTGAGACTGGATTTGCTGATTGAATATCTGCTGGAGGAGGAGAGATTGGAGGAGTAGGAATTCTTACTTCTTCTGTTTCTGGAATTACTGATTCTGAAGAAACCTGATTCTGAGGAAGAGAAGAGGCAGGCTCCCCCTCAATTGCTGCACCCAGAGTGTCAGCAATTTGATGTTGAGGAGGAGATGGGGTCCTGATGACAGCTTGCTGTCTGGAGGTTTGGGAAGTATTTTGAAGCTTGATTTCATATCTATGTATGGAGGCGAGGGTGACTTTCTTCATATGGTGGAGAGGAATACCTTTAGAAAGGTCAAAAACTGTAGGATTTATCTCATGGAGGAGGAGGGAGATAATCCTGGCAAAGCTGGGATGTTTGACGCTGTCTTTGATCTTATCCAGTATCATCATTCCAAACTGAAACTTCTTCCTGCAGACAATAGCTTGCATAACATCAAAAAGAGTTTGTGATACATCTCGAATGGAGTAAGTCTTGCACCAGAGGATTTTGGCAATGATGTCAACTAGAAACTTCCCTTCTGAATTGAACAGAGAGCGGTTCAGGGTTTCACCTCCACCTTCTGGATCTCGACCACAGAATAAGGAGGTGCGGTCGGCATCTGCCTTGTCTAAATCATCTTCTTCGTCGACCACGGGCATCCGAAGCAGAGTGGCGACAGAGGTTTTATCTAACCGAACATCAACTCCCCTTACCTTTGATTTCAGAACTGTACCATTGTGTCTAATCTTCAAGTTTTTGTAGAACTCTTCAACATCAGGAAGCAAAAGGCGGCAAGGTTCCTGAAGAACGAAGGTCAATCCGGCCGTGTCCAGGAGAATCAGAAGGTTCTTGAAATCATCGGAGATATCTTCAATGCCATCAGTCACTAATTCCGAGCCGATTCCAAACTTGGAGGAGGGAGGAGCCATCAGCGATACTGCAATGAGGAAGACGGAAATCTGCGGCGACGGAAGACGAAGAACAGGGTTTCGGGAATACGAACAGCCGGCGGCTACTCGAGTGAATGAGAAGTGGAAAGGACTTTGTCGTTTTGAATATATATATAAATAATCCTAATTAGGTTTAAAACGAATTAAGTATAAAGACATACCTGAAGAGGCGGCAAATTAGTTGTGCGAATAGAGAGTTTGAAAAATTCCAGAGAAATCCGATTACACGAGAGAAGTTTACGGCATACACGAGTAATCCTTAACATATACTCGAGTATGGACTGAGTATACACGAGTATTAAGTCTAGACGGATTTTTCCATACTCGAGTATAAGAAATTCATACTCGAGTATCAATCTGATTACTCGAGTATATGAAGTTCAATACACGAGTATTAAATTCTGAAGACTTTTCATACTCGAGTATAAGGAGTGCATACACGAGTATTGATTTGATTACTCGAGTATATTTGACTTGTTACTCGAGTATTCACTATTTCACTCGTGTAAATGTAACTATTCTCGAGTCTCAAATTTCTTGAAGGAATTTCCACCAAAAAAAAACTGTACCTCAGAGTATCCAACATTTCTGACCTCTTCTAAATTTCTGAGTCCATCATTGGTCTTCTTTGTTAAGCAGTCCAAGCTCAGTTTTGAAGAATGAAAACTTGGACTCATCCAGCGGCTTGGTGAAGATATCTGCAACTTGCCTGTCTGTGGAGACATATTGAAGATCTATGTCTCCATTTTCCACATGCTCCCGGATGAAATGGTAGCGAAGCTCTATGTGCTTGGTCCTGCTGTGGGAGACTGGGTTGTTGGCTATTGCAATTGCGCTGGAAGAATCACAGAACAGGGGAATGTTCTGGAACTTCATGTTGTAGTCTTTAAACTGATTCTTGATCCATAACAGCTGTGCACAACAGCTGCCTGCAGAGATGTACTCTGATTCAGCCGTTGAGATGGCTACACAGTTCTGTTTCTTGCTGCTCCAGGAGATAAGTCTCCTTCCGAGAAATTGGCAAGTCCCGGAAGTGCTTTTCCTGTCATCTTTGCTACCTGCAAAATCTGCATCTGAAAATCCAATTAGTTCACTATCATTACTTCTCGGGTACCATAAGCCAAGATTTGGTGTTCCTTTGAGGTATCTCAAAATTCGCTTTGCAGCAATGTAGTGAGATTCCTTAGAGTTCACCTGAAATCTAGCACATACACATGTTGAGAACATTATATCTGGTCTACTCGCAGTAAGGTAGAGCAAGGACCCAATTATGCTTCTGTACTTGGTTTCATCAAAAGGTTTCCCTTTCTCGTCCTTGTCTAGAGACATAGCTGAGGCCATTGGAGTCCTCATAGAGGTTGCATTCTCCATTCCGAATTTCTTAAGCAGCTCTTTGGTGAACTTGGTCTGAGAGATGAAAATTCCATCCTCAGATTGTTTCACTTGAAGCCCTAAGAAATACTTCAGCTCTCCCATACTGCTCATTTCAAACTTCCCTTGCATAAGTTTAGAAAACTTCTTGCATAGGTTGTTGTCTGTAGAGCCGAAAATAATGTCATCGACATAGATTTGCACTAGCAAAATCTTGTCCTTTATTTCCCTAAGAAATAATGTCTTATCTATCTTTCCTCTCGTGAACTTGTTCTCAAGAAGAAAGGTAGATAGCGTCTCATACCAAGCTCGAGGAGCTTGCTTAAGACCATATAGTGCTTTTTGCAATAAGTAAACATAGTTAGGAAAGGTTGAGTCAACAAAACCTGGCGGTTGCTCTACATACACTTCTTCCTTTATGTCACCATTCAGGAAGGTGGACTTTACGTCCATCTGATAGACGGTAAAGCCCTTAAGTGCAGCGTAGGCAAGAAATAACCTGATTGCCTCCAGTCTTGCTACTGGAGCATAAGTTTGGTCGAAGTCGATCCCTTCCTCTTGACGATATCCCTTGGCGACAAGTCTGGCTTTATTCTTTATAATTGTTCCGTCTTCATCCATCTTGTTCCGGTAGACCCATTTTCCCGATGACGTTCTTATGCTTGGGTCTAGGAACAAGTGTCCAGACTTTGCATCTTTTAAACTGGTTTAATTCTTCTTCCATGGCTAGAATCCAGGATGCGTCGGAGTTGGCTTCCTCAAATTTCTTTGGTTCAACCTGTGAGAGAAAGCTTAAGTGTAAATTCTCGTTAGTTGTACCTCGACGAGTTCTGACACCATCCCGAGGATCTCCTATGATTTGGTCAACAGGATGATCCTTCAGGTGTCTGAACTCTAAAGTCCTTGCATCTGGGATCTCTTCAGCCACTGGAGTTGTATCTTCAGCTGGGATGTCTTCTTCATCTTGATCATTTCCCTCTCCAAAGGTGGTTGTAGAGGGGATCTTGATGAACGTCTCATCTTTATCTTCAATAGGTTCATCCAAGCTGAGTTCTTTCAACTTTGTACCTGCATCTACAATAGGCACACTAGACGAGTTGCTTTGCAACAGACTCGTCTCATCAAATACAAGATGTATCGACTCTTCCACAACCAGAGTTTTTCTATTGAAAACTCTATAGGCCTTACTATGGCTACTATAACCTACAAAAATACCTTCAAAGCTTTTCTCGCTAAACTTTGTAGTGTGATACTTGCCATTGTTAAGTACGAAGCACTTACAACCAAAGATTCTAAAGTATGAAATGGTTGGTTGCCTGCCTTTTAGAAGTTCGTAAGGAGTCTTATCATGGTCTTTGTTGATGAGTGCTTGATTTTGCACGTGACAAGCGGTGTTGACGGCTTCAGCCCAGAAATACTCCGGAAGTGAGGCATCACTCAACATGGTCCGACAAGCCTCTATGAGTGTTCTGTTCCTTCTCTCAGCCACTCCATTTTGCTGTGGTGTGCGGGGAGAGGAAAACTCATGAAAGATACCTTGACTTTCACAAAATTCTGTCATGGCTCCAGACTTGAATTCCGTTCCATTGTCACTTCTGATTTTGACTACGGAACAGTTGTATTCATTCTGGATTTGCCTGACAAAATTAGTGAAAATACCGAAGGTATCTGACTTGTGTTTCAGAAAGAACACCCACGCAAAGCGCGAGTAATCATCCACAATAACCAACGTATATTCCTTACCTCCCAAACTTCTAACCTGCAGTGGACCAAACAAGTCCATATGAAGAAGCTGTAAACTTCTATTGGAATCCTTGCCTATTATGCTTTTAAACGAACTTCTTGTTTGCTTGCCTTTGATACAAGCGTGACAGGGACTGTCCGTAACGCACTTGACCTTGGGTGCATCACGCACTAAGTTTTGAGAGAATAATTTATTAATAGTTTTGAAATTAATATGTGCTAGTCTCTTGTGCCATTGGTCAGCAAGAGATGCACTACTTTTTGCCAAAAGACACACTGGTGTCGAAGAGTCTATACAAATAAAATTCAAACAGAAAATATTTCTGCTTCGAGTGCCTGATAAAATAGTTTCCATATTGTTAACCGATTTTATCAAACACTTGTCTGCATGAAATTCAACTACGTATCCTTTGTCGCATAGTTGGCTTATGCTGATGAGATTGTGTTCCAATCCTTCAACATAGGCTACATTCGAGAAGGATACGCTACCGTTAGAAATCATACCATAGCCTTTAGTGATTCCTCGATCTGAACCTCCAAAGATGACCTTTGGTCCGTCGCAGACTGAGGTGTAGTTCAGTAGTAGGCTCCTTGTCCCGGTCATATGCCGAGAACATCCACTGTCCAAGTACCAGATTGGCATTTTGGTGGCCTTTGGACATACCTGCAATTACAATCATTTAGCCTTAGGAACCCAAACAAGTTTGGGTCCTTGGTCTCGAGTTAGAATACTCCCCCTACGAGTATTAGCCTCATGAGTGGTCATTCTCACGTTGCTAACTTTAGGGGTAGCAGCATTATTAGGATTGAACCAACAATCACTGGCAAAATGACCAACTTTGCCACAACACCAACAGTTGAACCTGTTGTATCTTTGCCTTGGGTAGTCCTGCCTGACTTTCTGGAATGAAGGTCTAGCAGGAGCCTTACTTTTGGAGGAAGAGGCTTCATGATGATTGCAGTTACATGAAGTCTTCTCCTTCATAGGCTTTTCTACAACGGGTTTTACTTTTGGTGTCTTCTTAAAGTTATGACCATGAGCATAAGGTCCATAGCTTTGAAGCTGAATCTCCTCATGAGGTGCCTTGAAGACACTCTCGCCAAAGTTACGAGGACGAGTCCAACCTTGGTATCTTGACTTAGGCTTCTCAGGGATTGGCCTAGAAAAGTGTCCGTAGGTGGACTCATAATCGAGTTCGTTCGTGGGAAAGATAACTTTCTTGAACACAACAGGTTCCAAGGGAGCTTTCCCTTTTTCTTCAGCTAGAGTCTTTCGGGCAGCCTTATTCTTTCTCTTGGCCTTGTTTCTTCTAGAGGATTTACTAGAAGAGCCAATGTGGCCTAAACCAGCACCCTTGGCCTTAGCAGAGAATTCAGCAACGATTGGAAGAACTGTCTTAGGCTTAGAGAAGCTCTCAACAAGCTTCTTTTCAGCCTCGAGTTGTTGTTCCAATTCCTTGATGATTGTCTCTTTAAGGTCAAGGTGCTTGAGAGCGTTATTGTATTCCTCCATAGCAGCATTGAAGTTCTCTTGAAGAGAGTTAGTCCTATTGACTTCTTCTCTCAAGTTGCTCTCACTAGCCTGTAGAGAATTGATCTCTTTGGCTTGACTTCTCACCATTCTACGACATTTCTCGTAAGCGGTGAGTAATTCCTTATACTGTCCCATGAGTTCAGATTCATCTTCAGAGGAATATCCCTCTTGCTCATTGTCATTTTCAGAATCAGAGAGAGGAGTGTGAGATTTTACCTCCCCAGTAAACTGGGGGACTTGTTCATCATCCGAATGAGCCATGAGCCCAAAGTAAGCTTCCTCTTCTTCACTCGACTCAGATGAGTCAGAGTCGCTGAGAGTTTTGCTCTTCTTCGCTACTAGGCTTCTCTCTGTCCTCTTCTTGGGGTGTGAGGATTTCTTTTCCTCTCTTCTTCCACCCTCTTTCTTTTTGTGAGGGCAATCGGCGATGACGTGACCTGGCTTATTGCAACAATAACAAATGATGTCAGTAGAAATCTGTTTGTTCGGTTTAGGATTATACCTGTCATGGCTACTTGAGCCTTTCTTCCGATGATCACTGTCATGTCGTGATCTTCTATATGAGGCATCCTTGCCTCTCCATTGCTTCTTCTTGTTCAAAAATTTCTTGAACTGCCTTGAGAGGAGGGAGAACTCTCCATCAGATAGTTCTGAGCCAGATGAGCTAGGCTCAGATGATTCTTCTTCATCAGCCTCGGGAACTAGGGCAGGAGAGCTAGCCTTTATCTTCCTTGAGCTATCTGCCTTTAGAGCGACAGATTTCTCCTTGGATGCAGACCTGCTTGTCTCTTCTTCAGCTTTTCTTGAGTTGATTTGCAGCTCGTAAGACATAAGCTTTCCGAACAGATTCTGCGGGTCCGTCTCAGCTAACCTTCCAAACTCCCGAATGGCACATACCTTATTGTCCCATTCCTTGGTTAGGGATCTTAAGAATTTGTCATTGAGTTCCCCGTTGGTGAAGACACGTCCATAAACTCTTAGGCCATTTACTATCTTGAAGAAGTTCTCAAAAGTGTCAGCTATGGCTTCCTTATGACCCTGCCTGAAGGCTTCATATTTTTGGTTCAGTAGGGATCTACGATCATCCCTCATTTCTTCTGTACCTTCCATTAGAGTCACAAGGGATTGCCACATCTCCTTGGCAGACTGGCAATGAATCAGATTTTGCAGCATTGAGTCATCCACTGCACTTGCTATAATATTTTTGGCTTTCTTGTCCAGAGAGACAAGTGCAATCTCATCCTTATCTAGATCCATCAGCTTCTTGGGAACTTGCTTGGTGGGATCTATGGTGGATGCAGTCATAGGAATGTGGGGACCTTCTTCAACAATCATGAAGATCCGGGGATCTACTGCTTCCATGAAGAACTTTACTCTTTCCTTCCACATAGGAAAGTTGTTCTTGGTGCAGATAGGGAGTTTAGCAAAATCCTTGGTCTTACTCATGCTTGATACTTTTCAAGAAACAGCTTAGAAGGATAAGATCAAGGTGTTAACCTTTTAACGATCAACCTGCCTCTGATACCAATTGAGAGGTCTAAGATGTTAGCCTAAATCACCTAAAGGGGGGTGAATAGGTGAAATGCGTGTCAAATGCGGAATTAAAAACTAACACAGCAAATATCAAGCAATCACAGAAGACAAGAGATTTATAGTGGTTCCCCAATCTTGGGTACGTCCACTTTCCTCACCGATCTAGCAAATCACTAGACTCGGCTACTCCACTATCTCGGATTGAAAACAATCCTACACCTCGGAACCACGTTCCTACAAATCTCGATCCCAAAACGGATCTACAAAAACTCGGAAGACAAAACTTCCTACAAGTCTCGGAGAATTAAAACTCCTACAAAATATTGGTTGTGATTACAAACAAACACACTATCAGATCTGGATCTGGATCTGTCTTCTTCTTTTGAAACTTCGGCTTGATCAGAAAATGTAGAAGACGACTAGAGAAAGATCCACGAATCTGAGATCTAGAACCACCTCGATCGAGAAAGTAGATCTGGAATCTTCAAGGCTCGGCAAGATCAAGTGATTCTCTTTCTTCTGGATCGCTGGAGAAAAGATCGATGAAAACGAAGGTCGCGATCCAAACTTTTCTTCTTCTTCCGTGAACGGCAATGGCGGCGGCGAGAAGTTAGGGTTCACGGAATTTCTCTTTCTTAAAAGAATATTTCTGTAATAACGCTTAAAAGTCATTTCTGAAAGGACCTATTTATAGGTGGGTTCCAACGGTCATAATATTGATTAATGATGACGCGTGGACCAATCAGAATTGACAGAATCAAAATACTTATGATGAAAATGGACTTAGAAAAATTCTGGAGAACTTGACTGCGATACTCGAGTAATGGAGGATATACACGAGTATGGAGAGATGGATTACTCGAGTAGCAAGAAGCAGTATACTCGAGTATAGAAAGAGAGAAATATAGGAGAGAAGAAAGAATTACTCGAGTATCAAAAATGGTATACTCGAGTATCAGAATTGTATACTCGAGTAATAGAAAGTATACTCGAGTATCAAGACGATATACTCGAGTATCAAAAGGCTAAACTCGGGTATCAGAAAATATACCTGAGAAACGTTAACATACACGAGTATCAGAGGATATACTCGAGTATGGAAGAATTTACTCGAGTATCAAAAATCAATTACTCGAGTATGAACATACTTACTCGAGTATCAGAAGATATACTCGAGTATCAGAAAACACTTACTCGAGTATCAGAAGTTATACTCGAGTATCAGAAGATATACTCGAGTATAGAGCAAACTTACTCGAGTATCAGAAGTTATACTCGAGTATCAGAAAACACTTACTCGAGTATGAACATACTTACTCGAGTATAAAGGACTTAGGAAAATTTTCTCTGAGAAAGCTTAGCTCCAAAGCTTCTGTCCATCCATCCAATGTGCATGAAGGATAAGTGTATCCCAATAGAGAGGCTATACATGAGCCAACACCTTGGATCACACAATGAGAGATTACATTGCATGGTCCTGTGTTTGGTGACCCATTACAGACTGACATTGGTCTACACTTGTCAATTAGAACCTGCACACATACAACTCAAATACCACATCAAATACAACTTAATTCATCTTAGTTCAAGATCTGACCTCCTACAAATCTGAGGTATTGTGGAGACAAACCCCAACAGTTTCTCTACCCTAGCTGCACCTTTGACCAAGCTGACTCAGAAGAACGTGGCTTTTGTTTGGTGCGAGAAGTGCGAAGAAGCCTTTCTGGAGTTAAAGAAAGATTGTGCACTGCTCTTGTTCTGACCCTGCCTACTGAGGGTGTGGATTATGATGTATTTGTGGATGCTTCGCATGTAGGTCTGGGATGCGTATTAATGCAGGTTGGTAAGGTAATTGCCTATGGGTCAAGGCAACTGAAGACTCATGAGAAGAATTATCCTACGCATGACCTCGAGTTCGCAGCGGTTATTTATGCGTTGAAGCTGTGGAGACACCTACTTTATGGGGCTCAGTGCAAGATCTTCACCGACCATAAGATCCTGAAGTACATGTTCACGCAGAAGGAGTTAAATCTGCGCCAGCGTTGGTGGCTAGAGTATGTGGCTGATTATGATGTAGAGATCCAGTATCATCAAGGCAAGGCCAATGTGGTGGCCGACGCCTTGAGCTGAAAGACGGGAAAGATCTTTATTCTCACCACCAATCATTTAGTGGAGGAGTTCCTCCTTATGGATATATCAGTGGGATGCTGTGGCTTGTAGAGTAGTTTATGAGTGGCAGAGCCGTCTTGGATTTCTTTGACCAGACTGCACCAGAAGGACGATCCGGATCTTCTACACTTATTCTCCAGGACTGAGAGAGGAGAGTTGCAGGATTATTCCATCGATGATGCGGGAACTTTGAAGTACCGTGGCAGATTTTGCATCCCCGCTGTTGGGGACATTAGGGGTATGGTTTGCAGAGAGGCTCATGGATCCAGCGTTTCCTACCATCCAGGATCTACAAAGATGTATGGTGACTTAAAGAAAATTGCCTTGTGGTATGGCATGAAAGGTGATATAGCCCGATTTGTTGCCGAGTGCCACACTTGCAAACGTGTGAAGGCAGATCATGGAAGGCCTGGTGGCAAAATTACTTCGTTAGAGATCCCGACTTGGATGTTGGAAAGTATATCTATGGACTTCATCACGGGCTTACGGAAATCTCCATGGGGATTTGATTCTATTTTGGACATAGTGGATAGACTGACGAAGTGTGCTCACTTCGTGCCATATAGGATTGATTACCCGATGAAGAAGATAGCGGAGTTATACTTGAATGAAGACATCCGACTGCACGGTGTGCCGGTTAGCGTCATTTCTGTTCGAGACTCCCAGTTTACTTCTCGTTTTTGGCAGAGTCTGCAGGAGGGTTTGGGTACGGATCTGAGGTATTCTACTGCTTACCATCCACAGACCAATGGGCAGACGGAGCGGGTGAACCAGATAGTTGAGGATATGATCAGATGCTACATTTTAGACCACGGTGGAGCATAGGATGAGAGGCTACGACTTATGGAATTTGCATACAATAATAGTTATCAGGAGAGCTTGCAGATGGATCCGTTCGAAGCCTTGTATGGGAGGCGCTGCAGAACTCCGTTGTTTTGGGCTGAGGCTGGTTAGAGGCCTTTGTTGGGTCCTGATGCGCTTGAGGAAATTGAATTCGCAGTGAAGCTTATTCGAGATAAGCTTTGTATAGCTCAGGAGAGGTACGAGAAGAACGCCAATCGGCATAGGTCTGCCTTGGAGTTTTCTGTAGGGGACCTTGTATTTCTTAAGGTTTCCCTGATGGTGGGTGTAAAGAGTTTTTATAAGAATCAGAAATTGGACCCGAGGTATGTGGGCCCGTTTAAGATTTTGGAGCGGATTGGCGTGTTAGCTTACAGGTTGGATTTGCCAGCAAACTTCCCAAGTGTTCATTATGTTTTCCATGTTAGTCAATTGCGGAAGTGTGTGCGCAGTAGTGGGCAAGTTTTGGACGTTGTGCCCCATTTGGAGCCAAACCTCTCTTTTGTTGAAGTGCCGGTTCGTTTTTTGGATACTCAGGAATGGGTGCTGCGAAGGAAGTCCATTCCGATGGTGAAAGTTCTATTGAAGAATCAGGATTTGGAGATCGCGACTTGGGAGCTAGAGTCGGCTATGAGGGAGGCTCGCCCTAAACTATTTCTCGGATTGGTTTGGTTGATTCCTTCTTGTAATGTTTGGATTATTACTTTCTTTCTATAGTAGAAGTGTCGTGCGTAAAGTTTCGGGACGAAACTTTCTTTTAGGGGGAGTGACTGTAACGCCCCCGATTTTTTCTACAATTATTTAATTCTCGTTTGGCGTTACGTCGACGCGTTTTCTTGGCTTGTTCCATCTATGGAGTGTGGTCGTAACTCCTTAGAACTGAGTGCCCTATTTTGTAGCCTGTTGGCAAGATCTCCGTAGCAAGCTGAGTCGTTTTGGGTGACCCGGTGTGGCCTCTCGGGGGATGCTTGGGTTTTTGCTTCGGGTGGGTATAACTTGAGTTCTGTTCGTCAAAAGTTAGTTTCAACTTCGTCGTTGCATTCGTAGCGTGGATATTTAGCTACGGTGTGATTTTCGTCGAATTCCGAGATAGTTTTGTTTTCGCGTCGTTTTGGGTGTGCCATTAGTAAAATCAAACTAGTAACCCTCTTAGTTTAAGTGAACCGGTGGCTTGGGAGATGGTTAGGCTTATCAGGCATGGTAAGGCTTATTTATAAAGCTTAGGTTAGAAGTTGGCGGGCCAACTCTCTTCTTTCTTCCCAAGACCGAAACCGCTGCTCCTATTCGCGGAAAGCAGAGGCGGAAACGACGGGCTGCCCTAGCTTTCAGACGGTGATTCCGGGAGTGTTCGTGGACGGATTTCGATTCTGAGAAAGGATTTGGATAGACCTTCGTTTCTATGGGTGTTGCTGCTGCTGGTGCCGTGTGCAGTTATGGGAAAGCCGACCAAGCTTCGTCGGAAACCGAGGTTTTGAGCAGTAACTAGTTTGGGGGCTAGGTTGCGGTGGTGTTGCTGGTGGTCTCTTGGACCTTGGAGATCCTTCTGGATTTGTTTAGTGAGGTAGTTTTCTGCACTTTTCTTACAGACATACATATTTGCCAGTGGGTTCGTGTCAGGTTGTTAGGCACCCACTGGTAGTGTTTTCCTTTTACTAGATATATTACTTTTGTTGCTACCATTTTCTGGAGATAGTCTACTTACTCTGTTGAGGATTTATGCTTGGTTGCTAGTTATTTTAAAACTACAATTATTATTGTAAGTATATTGCAAGATCAGCATGTTTTATAAAAGTAAATCACTATTTTCCAAACAACGTATAAAAATCATTTTCTTATATATAATATAATTTAAATGTAGAGTCTTGCATAGCATAAGTGGTCCTCTTAGGGATCTTATGCACTTCTTAGGATGTCAAACCTGAATAAAGTATTTTTCCGTAGCGCTTAAGTATAGTTTTTAACTATGGACTAGGTGATCCACCGAGCCGCGAGATACGACCTCTAAAATTTAACTAATTTTCTAATCATTAAACTCATGAATTTTTTTATAAAGTATAGTAGATGGTTTTGTTTGAGCGTCAGCAGTTATCCCCTGCTTGACGTGGCATCATGAAGCGTGTTGATAGTTTTACATTCAAGACAACCTAAGCACCTAGAGGGGGGGGGGGTGAATAGGTTCTAATTGCTTGTTTATACTTTTAGACAGAATTCAATCACAAATTTAAAACAACCAGCACAGCAATCACAGAAATTTAATCATCACAGATTGCACAATGTTTTATAGTGGATCCCCAAGGTTTGGGTACATCCACTTTCCCCCTTTCACCTATCTAGCAGTATGCTAGATTCGGCCAAACTTCCACTATTCTCAGATCCTCAGATCCTACAGTTCAGAACCTGGATAGGTTCCTATAACTCAGGCACAACAGCCCTACCTCAGCCTAACCATAAGGCCTACAGCTCAGAGAAGAACCTTCTCCTACACTCAGGCAAACAGCCCTACCACTCAGAGATCAACTCTCCTACACTCAGCCTTTATATACAGGCTTACAACTCAGATCTGTGTAAAATAGATCCTACAGAAATTTAGAAAAGAAGTTTTAATGCCTTGCCTTTGTTGAGAGAGAAGATGACAAGACAATTCTTGATCAGCTGATGAAATCAACTGAATCTGAGCTTTCTTCAAAGCTTCTTGAATCTGAACTTAGCTGAGTTGATTTCCAAACAGCTTCTTGAGAAACCACTGATGGCTTCCTTCTTCTTCTTCAAAATGGGTGGATCCCTCTCTATGCAACACCTTTGATGATACTTCTGAATTCTTGTTAGAACTCTTCTTAGATCGATCCTGAGATCGTCTTCTTAGATCTTCGGATGAAGATCATCTTTAGTGTATTACTCCTTCTTGATTTGATTTCTCAATTTGATTGCCAAAGTTAAATCTTTTTTTCTTTTTTCTCTGAATCTGTCTATTTATAGACCTTCTTAATGGTAACCGGCTGATCCGGTTTATAACTGTCTTCTGACAAGTCTGACAACATCAGTTAACTGGCTGCAACCCCAGCTGTCAAGTCTTCAAATAGATCTATGCCTTAGTCTTGGTCAGCAAAGTTTTGAGACAGACTGACAGGAAGTGTCGAGACCAACTGTCTATATGTGTCGACACAAGTAACTTTGGTGTCGACACAGCCTTTGATGATGTCGACAAGTTTGCCTTTAAGTCGACACAGCTTCTTCAGAACTTTATTTTGAGAATGAGTCGACACAGAGAATTTATGTCGACTCAACACTTCATCTTTCTTCAGAAAATAACTTGGTCTTGACTTTGCAGTGTGTCGACACAAGACCTGTATGTCGACACAGTTGTTGTAGATTCAGAACTCAGTATGTGTCGACACTGCCTTCAGGTGTCGACACATCAATTGTTGACTCTGCCAAAATGTATCGACTTAGTCTTCTGGTGTCGACACAAGTATTTTCAACTTCTGCCAAAATGTGTGTCGACTCTGTCTCATTGTGTCGACACAGCCTCCCAGTGTCGACATAAATGTGGTCGACTATCTTCTCGTGAGTCGACACTGCTTCCCAGTGTCGACACAAATGTGGTCGACTATCTTTCTCTGTGTCGACACAGCTTCCTTCAAGTGTCGACACAAATATTCTGAAGTGTCAACACTGTTTCTTCAGGTGTCGACACATGGACTTAGAATATTTTTCAGCATTCTTTAACACTTCTTCACCTGCACATGTCAACTCAAAACAACATCAAATACACCTTGATGTATATCATTGAGCTAAGTTGGACCTCTTCAAATCAGGTACACATTTTCCAATGTACCCAACAATCTCCCCTATTTGGAGAAGTCATAACCCTTAGAGCCAATGATATACACTATTTATATAAAAAAAATGATGATGTATGACATTACAGGAATACTTTATAAACAAAACATTAACAGTTCAACACAGAGTGAACATGAATATGTTATTCCAAATAAAATTTTGTTTATAACTTGGTAATGTTTGATTACAGTTGTTTACATTGAAAGTTTAAACACAACATTACAAAACACATTTGAAAGAACATAAAACTAAGACTGATCAGGCTCTTTTATGACCATTCCTTTGCCAGATTGGATTTGAGCCTTCACAGGAGCTTCAGCAACTTCACCTGGCTTCTAGCATTTTAGCTCAGCTTTCTTTAGAGGTTCTTCCTTGAGCCTTTGCCTTTCAAAGTAATGATAGGGCTTTGGAAAGTACTTGCTCGGCTCTTGAGCATCTGGTGGCAGCCTACCCAGCTTGGCTTTTCTTCTGAACTGTACTATAGCCTCTTGTTTAGCTTCATGCTTTTGCCATTCCATTTCATTATACCACTTCCCTCTTTCATGTACTTGGTCTTTTACAGCCTTCCATGCAGTGAGTATAAGATTTCTTGAAGTAGGGCTCCACTGCTCAAAATCTGGCTTAAGTTCAGCCTGCTCTCTAAATCTCTTCTTGGATAGTAGAGCATCTTGCTGCTCTTTCAAATTGGCCTCAGGCTTATCCACTTTCTCAATAACAACCTTGTTAACCTCCTTTGGAGGGCTATACATATCTTGAACTTGCTGATCAATCATATCAAAATCTGGAGGAGGGTAAATGACTTGGGCAACCTCAGGTTGATTGCCTTCAAGAAAGAATCACATTGTGAGAGTCTTCAAGATTTGCATTCATGTTTATCTGATTGGTAAGAACATAGCCTTGCTTCAGTGCTATATCATCTGCCTTGGTAATAATGGACTGCTGTTGTTTAGCCAAGAATACTACAGCATTACCTCCTTTGTGGAAGCAATCTGTCATTTCCTTTTTATTCATATTCACTTCAAATCTAATAGACTTAATGTCTTGAGCCAAGTCAAATTGAAGAGATTTATTGCTCTCATCAACATATTTTTCAACTGCCAATCTATGTTCATCTAGCTTTACTTGCAAATCAACCATAAACTTGTTATAATTAAATTCAGAATGGGATTGTTGAGTTGTAGTCTGTAGAGCCTGCTTATAACCTTTGCTCCTTCTCTTGAAAACAACAAGTTTTCTCTTCTTAGCCATTCTGGCTTCTTCAGTCTCAGACTCAGATGAACTATCAATTTGAACTCTTTCTTGAGGAGGTGGATGAATATCTATCTCAGTGACATGTTGTTCAGCCTCAACATGCACAGACTCCTCAACTACTTGCTCCTTCTCAATTTCTATCTCCATGTCAAGGGCCTTCTCAATATCTTGCCCCTCTTCTACTCTATCAGTAGCAATATCAACATTAGGAAATAACTCATCTAGAGTATATTCCTTCTGAGCTTGAACATAAGATGTATCAATTGGATCTTCTATATTCAGATCTTTGGAGATATCAATTTGTACTGCCTCTTGCACTGGGTCTGACATCTTCTCCCCCTGTACTTGTTCAGTATTGACAATGTCCTGGGCAGGTGAGTACACTTGCTCCCCCTGCACCTATGCAGAAATTGAAATATTAGAAATATCTTTTATAAGAAAATACACCAGCTCCCCCTGCAACTGTACCTGGTTAGGAGTAGAATCATTCTGGGCAAGGAGAATGAGCTTGCTCCCCCTGCATCTGTGCAGGTATATTGTCTTGCTGGGCTGGAGTAGACGCAGGGTGATCTTCATCCTGCTTCCTTTCTTGTTCTTCTTGAAGCTGCTCAGTATCTTGAGCATGAGAAGAGGATTTCACTGGGGTGTCTTGCCTGCTCTCATCAGGCACATCCTTAGACAGCACCCTATCCCACCTAGAAAACAATCTCATGTCCATCTTTCTCATGTGATTGATCTTTGTTCCTGGCAGGTGTTGCATTACCTCAGGGATCACTCCATTCAGATATAAACTCATAATTCTAGCCAGATTTGGCTTCTTGATTCCTTCCTTGATCTTTTCAAAGATTACAGCTGACCAATCAGTTGGAATTGTAAACAAAATTCTGGTCATTAGGCTGAACATATAGGCTGAAATCCTATCATGTCCCCCTGGTTTGCACAGAATCACCTTGCCAACTACTTCAGACAAAAACTTCCCTTGCTGATTCATCCCTTTCCTATTGAACGCAGCTCCAATTTTCAGGGTGGGATCCAATCCGCACCATTGGATAGGCTCCCTTGACTTAGAAGCAGGGACTTCTTCTACATTCTCAATTATTGGTAAATGTAGAATCTTCCTTAGACTTCTTGGGTAATCTTCACTGGCGACCCATGAACAGTGGACTTGATCTTGAGAATATCTGAACCTATTGATGCCGAGTTAAAGAATTCATGCACCTCCTTCTTCCATATCTTAGAAGGTTCAGATACTAAAAACTCTAATCCGGATTCGGAAATAAGAGTGATAACTCGTTGAACATCTGTCGGGGCTTCGGCAAAGGCATTCCTTACCAACTCATAACCTTCATTAACGTTGTCTTCAATCTTCGGTGCAATTGTTCAGGTGAGAAAGCTTGAGAGAAGAGAGAGAGAGAAAGTTGACACAGGGTTTCAGTCTTGAAAACCTTGTAAGCCTGTCGACTGAATAAGTTCTTGACCTATTTATACCTTCTATTGAAAGAAGATCAAAAGGCGGGCAAAAAAAAACAGTCTATATGTGTCGACACAGATGGAATGTGTCGACACAAGCTTCTATTGTCTCGACAACAAATCTGTCTACTATGTGTCGACACCAATTGTGGATATGTCGACACCTGAGAGATATAGTAGAGTATCAGAAAATCTGTGTCGACTCTTAGGATAAGTGTCGACACAAAATTTGTAAGTGTCGACACCACTATTCTGGTGAAGTCGACACTAAATTCCTGGATAAGTTGACAATTTAATTCTTAAGTGTCGACACATATTCTCTGTGTCGGCACAATATTTCTGACTTGTCGACATTACTTCACTGAGTCGACACATTATCACTGAATGTGTCGACACTATTTTACTTAGCCAATTTTTGTTTCTGTCAACAGCACTTGAGACCATTTGATAATCTAATATGTTATTTGTAAGTTTGTTGATAATCTAATCAATGGTCAGCATGCCTAATTCAATTTTAAATTTATTGAATTTTGTTTCATCCAGAGGCTTAGTGAATACATCTGCTATTTGATAATCTGTTTTAACAAATTCCAATGTGATGTCTTCTCTTTCTACATGATCTCTAAGAAAATGGTATTTAATTTCTATATGCTTAGTTCTACTATGAGAAACGGGATTATTAGCAATAGAAATTGCACTCTTAGAATCACACAAAGAGGTGTTCTACTTACTTAAATACCATAATCTTTAAGCTGATGTTGTATCCACAATAGTTGTGCACAGCAGCTACCAGCAGCAACATATTCTGACTCAGCTGTAGATATAGCCACACTGGTCTTCTTCTTACTACTCCAAGATATACATCTTCCTCCCAAGAATTGACAAGTACCTGTTGTACTCTTCCTATCCTCTCTACAGCCTGCAAGGTCTGCATCTAAATAACCTGTTAGTAGAAAATCTCTATTCCTAGGGTACCAAAGGCCTAGATTAGGTGTGCCCTTAAGATATCTCAGAATCCTTTTGACTGCAGTATAATGAGACTCTTTTGGACAGGCTTGGTACCTAGCACAGACACATGTAGCATACATAATATCTGGTCTACTAGCTGTGAGATATAGTAGAGAACCAACTATTCCTCTATACAAAGTCTCGTCAACAGGTTTACCTTCATCATCTTTGCATATAGGCATACTTGTTCCCATAGGAGTTCTCATGATGGAGGATGACTCCATACCATACTTCTTAATTAATTCTTTGGTAAACTTTGACTGGGATATGGACAAGCCATCATCAGTCTGTCTTACTTGGAGTCCCAAGAAGAATTTCAGTTCCCCCATACTGCACATCTCAAACTTCCCTTGCATAAGTTTGACAAACTTTTTACAAAGGTTGTTTTCAGTAGATCCAAAGATTATGTCATCAACATAGATCTGAACTAAGATGATCTTGCCTTTGGATTCCCTAAGGAATAGAGTTTTGTCTATTTTTCCTCTTGAGAATTTATTCTCAATAAGGAAAGTAGACAGGGTTTCATACCAAGCCCTTGGGGCTTGCTTTAACCCATACAAAGCTTTTCTAAGCTTATAAACATAATCAGGTTTAAGAGGATCTACAAAACCTGATGGCTGCTCTACATATACTTCTTCTTTAAGATCACCATTCAGAAATGCTGACTTCACATCCATTTGATATACCTTGAAGTCTTGATAGGCTGCATTGGCAAGAAACATTCTTATTGCCTCCAGCCTTGCTACTGGGGCAAAGGTTTGATCAAAGACAATCCCTTCTTCCTGCCTGTATCCTTTAGCAACCAATCTTGCTTTATTTTTCACTATTACTCCACTCTCATCCAACTTGTTCCTATAGATCCATTTTGTCCCAATTATATTGTGGCCTCTTGGTTTAGGAACAAGCTCCCAGACATTGCAGCTTCTGAATTGATTCAGCTCCTCTTGCATAGCATCAGTCCAGTGCTGGTCTTGGATGGCTTCTTCAAACTTTTTAAGCTCCATTTGTGACAGGAAACTTGAATGCAGAACAGTGCTTTGACTTCTGCTTCTAGTCTGCACTCCCTATCTTGGATCACCTATTATCTGATCTGCTGGATGGTCTCTTAAATGTCTTGTAGCTGGAGGAAGATTCCCTTCTGGTTGAACATCTCCAGCTCCTTCATTATGCTGAACCTCTTGGTTTTCTTCATCTTCTATTGAATCTTGTACTCCCCCTGGACAATAGCCTTCATTTTCCAATACTCCATCTTCCCTTGAAGCTTCAGCAATGGAGAGCTTGTCCATTCTTTTGCTTATACCTGTTGAGTCATTTGATCTACAAGACAACTCACAGTTGATTAATCTTTTTTCATCAAACAAAACATCCACAGATTCTTCAACAACTTGTGTAGTCAAGTTGAAGATTCTATAAGCCTTACTATTTGTGCTGTACCCAACAAATATCCCATCCTGGGATTTGGCAGCAAACTTAGTCAAATATGACTTACCATTGTTAAGTATATAGCATTTGCAACCAAAGATTCTGAAGTAGGATAGATTTGGTTTTCTACCTTTCATAATCTCATAGGGAGTCTTTTTGTGGCTCTTGGTGATAGAAGCCCTATTGATCACATGACAAGCAGTGTTTACTGCCTCAGCCCAGAAATATTCTGGTAGAGAGGTGTCACTCAATAGAGTTCTACCAGCTTCAATTAATGTTCTATTCTTTCTTTCAGCAATTCCATTTTACTGAGGTGTTCTTGGTGAGGAGAACTCTTGGAAAATCCCAAAGTCTTCACATAACTTTGTCATGCTTTCAGATTGAAACTCAGTACCATGTTCACTTCTGATTTTGACCACTGTACTATTCAGTTCATTCTGAATTTGCTTTACAAAATTAAGTAAGACACTTGGGGTTTCAGATTTCTGTCTTAGAAAGAACACCCATGTAAATCTAGAATAGTCATCTACAACCACAAAAGTGTAGATCTTCCTACCTAGACTATGAACTGGCATAGGACCAAAAAGATCCATATGCAAGAGGTATAAGCACCTCACAGAATCCTTGTTTTCAAGGCTTTGAAAGGAGGATTTTGTCTGCTTGCCCTTTTGACAAACTGAACATATCCCTTCCTTCACACACTTAACTTGAGGACCATTCCTCACTAACTCTTTGATAAAGAGTTGGCCAATTGTCTTGTAGTTAAGATGAGCCAATCTCTTGTGCCACTTAACACAATGAGAAGCATTGTCATCAGCTACAAGACAGATGGGAGAAGCCTTATTCTCACATACAAAATTAAGACAATATACATTTCTCTTCCTATACCCAATCAAAATGATCTCTTGATCACTTGACCTTTTGATATGACATCCATCCTTAACAAATGAAATGTCATATCCTAAATCACTCAGCTGGCTTATGCTTATTAGATTATGTTTCAACCCTTTTACATAAGCCACTTGGGTGATAGTAATTAGGTTAGAAGAAATGTTACCAAACCCTTTGATGACTCCTTTTTCAGATCCACCAAAGATCGCTTTAGGTCCATCTTTGACAGATGAATACTCCTTCAACAGCCCCTTTGTTCCAGTAATGTGCCTGGAACAACCACTATCCATGTACCATAGAGGGGCATGGCTACTTGGATACACCTGTAACACAGATTTACTTTCCCTTAGAACCCAAGGAAGTCTTGGGTCCTTGGTTCAGGTTAGCATTAACAAAGCTACCATTATCTTTTCTAACAGGTAGACTATTGTTCTTTCTAACACTTGTGTTATACCAGCAGTCTAGTGCAAAATGGCCTCTCTTGCCACAGCACCAACATTCAAACTTATTGTATCTAGATCTAGATACTTCCTTGACAAAAGAATTTATGCCCATTGCTGGTGCTGCAGCAGCTTCACCCACTGATTTTTTATATGCATTGGGTTTATGAACATGGGTAGGCCTGTTGGCATTTATACCTTTGTTTTTCAGAACATTAGTCTTAATATGACCATGAATATTTTCAGATCATATTGATTAGAAGGCACTTGCACCTTTCTAAACTTAATAGGGACTGAAAAGTTCAGTGGCTTGACAGGAGCTTTTCCTTTCCTCTTGAAACGGCCAGCCCTGGAGTTACCTTTGAATCCTAATCCTGCCTTACCCTTTTGATTCACAAATTCATCAATCAAGGGTAAGACAGACTTTGGCTTAGAGTAACTAGCCACTAAATCTTTTTCTATTCTTAGTCTGGCCTCCAGACTCTTCACTTGATCATTGGTATAATTAATTGTGCCCATCTGAATAATAGTTATATTCTTCAGCTTGGCAATTTCATTTAACTTTTGATCAATTACTTTCTCTAACTCAGTTGCAGCTACTCTTAGTTCAGCAATTTCATGAGCCTGAGATTTAACCAGGTTCTTGCTTTTCTTAAGGGCCTGCAACAAGTCCACATACTTATCTAACAACTGATAGACATCTCCTTCAGATTCAGATGCATCTACATCACTTGATGCAGATGTAGCTGATTCTGTACTTGTACTACAAACAGATTTCATAGAAGGACATTGTACCTTATTAGGACCAGACTGATTTTGTCAAATGTCCTCTTCTGATCCTGCCATCAGTCCCATGCACTGATGATCCTCTTGTTCATTGATGGAGTCTAGCAACTGTAGAAACTCCTCTTCTTCAGATACAGCATATAGTCTAATATATGCTTCTGCTTCAGATTCTAACTCTGAAGTTGACTGATCTGTTAGGCTCTTATCCTTCTTTGCAACAAAGGATTTCTCCTTCTTGCCCTTTTGATGAGTCTTCTTCTTGTCTGAAGACTCGTTTCTCTTATCAGGACAGTCAGCCACTACATGTCCAGGCCTATTGCAACAATAGCAGATAATCTTTGAAGTAGTGGCTTTGCTGGGCTTTGATCTGCTCTTTTCTTTCCTTGATGACTTTTTCTTTTGATAATAATCATCAACTTGGTGTGAAGTGGAGGGCTTAGACTTCCACTGCTTCTTCTTCAAGAACCTTTGGAATTGCCTTGTGAATGCAGCAAAGTCTGCATCTGAATCACAGCTTTCTGAACCTGATCATCTGAATTTTCAGAACTGACTTCTGCAATTTCCTTAGGAGGGGATGGTGATATCCTCCTATTCTTTCTAATGGATTCTGCATTGAATGCCACAGTCTTTTCTCTATGCTCTCCTCTTGAATTCTTTTCCTCCTCCTTCCTCACCATAAGTTGCATTTCATAGGACAGCAGCTTTCCAAACAAGGTGGGAGGAGAGATCTCTGCCAATTTAGCCACTTCTCTTATGGCACAGATCTTTGTGTCCCAATCCTTTGTCAAGGATCTTAAGAATTTGTCATTCAGTTCATAGGTACTGAAGACTCTTCCATAGGACATTAACTCATTCACAATTCTATAGAATTTCTTATAGCATTCAGTTATGCTATCAGTTTTTCCTTGACTAAAACTTTCATATTCCTGGTTGAGCATAGACTTCCTATCTTGTCTTACTTCTTCAGATCCCTCCATGTAGACAATCAAGGTGTCCCATATTTCTTTAGAGGTCTTGCAGTGAATCAGATTCTGAAATGTAGAATCATCTATGGCACTCACAATAATATTCTGAGCTCTCTTGTCCATGGTTGCCAAAATGACTTCATCCTTGGTCATTTCAAAATAACTCTTTGGAGTTTGAATATTAGCATCAAGAACTGATACCTTCATTGGAATGAAGGGTCCTTCCTGAACTGTGATGTATATTCTTGGGTCAGATGCTTCCATGAATAATCTGACTCTTTCTTTCCAAATTCCAAAGATTTCCTTCATGCAGATGGGTAACTTCATTAACCCTAACTCCTTGTGATTTTCTCCAGAACCCATCATCTTGAATCTTGATTCTGCCTTTCAGATCTACCTTAGACTGTTAAGTCCTTTTTGAGGAACCTCCCTCTAATACCACTTGATAGTTTTACTTTCAAGACAACCTAAACACCTAGAGGGAGGGGGGTGAATAGGTTCTAATTGCTTGTTTAAACTTTTAGACAGAATTCAATCACAAAATTAAAACAACCAGCACAGCAATCACAGAAATTTAATCATCACAAATTGCACAATGTTTTATAGTGGTTCCCTAAGGTTTGGCTACATCCACTTTCCCCCATTCACCTATCTAGCAGTATGCTAGATTCGGCCAAACTTCCACTATTCTCAGATCCTCAGATCCTACAGCTCAGAACCTGGATAGGTTCCTACAACTCAGGCACAACAGCCCTACCTCAGCCTAACCACAAGGCCTACAACTCAGAGAAGAACCTTCTCCTACACTCAGGAAAACAGCCCTACCACTCAGAGATCAACTCTCCTACACTCAGACTTTATATCACAGGCTTACAACTCAGATCTGTGTAAAACAGATCCTACAGAAATTTAGAAAAGAAGTTTTAATGCCTTGCCTTTGTTAAGAGAGAAGATGACAAGACAATTCTTGATCAGCTGATGAAATCAACTGAATCTGAGCTTTCTTCAAAGCTTCTTGAATCTGAACTTTGCTGAGTTGATTTCCAAACAGCTTCTTGAGAAACCACTGATGGCTTCCTTCTTCTTCTTCAAAATGGGTGGATCCCACTCTATCCAACACCTTTGATGATACTTCTGAATTCTTGTTAGAACTCTTCTTAGATCGATCCTGAGATCGTCTTCTTAGATCTTCTGATGAAGATCTTCTTTAGTGTATTACTCCTTCTTGATTTGATTTCTCAATTTGATTGCCAAAGTTAAATCTGTTTTCTTCTCTCTGAATCTGTCTATTTATAGACCTTCTTAATGGTAACCGGCTGATCCAGTTTATAACTGTCTTCTGACAAGTCTGACAACATCAGTTAACTGGCTGCAACCCACAGCTGTCAAGTCTTCAAACAGATCCTGTGCCTTAGTCTTGGTCAGCAAAGTGTTGAGACAGACTGTCAGGAAGTGTCGAGACCAACTGTCTATATGTGTCGACACAAGTAACTTTGGTGTCGACACAGCCTTTGATGATGTCGACAAGTTTGCCTTTAAGTCGACACAGCTTCTTCAGAACTTTATTTTGAGAATGAGTCGACACAGAGAATTTATGTCGACTCAACACTTCATCTTTCTTCAGAAAATAACTTGGTCTTGACATTGCAGTGTGTCGACACAAGTCCTGTGTATTGACACAGTTGTTGTAGATTCAGAACTCAGTATGTGTCGACACTGCATTCAGGTGTCGACACATCAATTGTTGACTCTGCCAAAATGTGTCGACTTAGTCTTCTGGTGTCGACACAAGTATTGTCAACTTCTGCCAAAATGTGTGTCGACTCTGTCCCATTGTGTCGACACAGCCTCCTAGTGTCGACACAAATGTGGTCGACTATCTTCCTGTGAGTCGACACTGCTTCCCAGTGTCGACACAAATGTGGTCGACTATCTTTCTCTGTGTCGACACAGCTTCCTTCAAGTGTCGACACAAATATTCTGAAGTGTCAACACTGTTTCTTCAGGTGTCGACACATGGACTTAGAATATTTTTCTGCATTCTTTAACACTTTTTCACCTGCACATGTCAACTCAAAACAACATCAAATACACCTCTATGTATATCATTGAGCTAAGTTGGACTGTTCAAATCAGGTACACATTTTCTAATGTACCCAACACGTGTTTTCTCATACTCTGATAATTCTTTAATTCGGAGACAAAGTGGGTTGTGACAACCATGCTTGCCTTAGGATTCAGCTTTCTGATATTTAGCACAATAGTGGTCAGATAACTTATTACTATCTTGATTATCACATTGATTTGCCTTGTTGATCGCCACACTGGATACCAAACGGTCCTTCTTGAATAGGAGGAATGTTGTATGTATGTTGTTCTAGTCCCAATGTAGTTCTGATTCCATTGGCAACCCAGATAACCTACTCCCCCTTGATCATAGCCTTCTTGGTTTCTTAATAGTCAGGGAGGAGCAGGTTTGCTGTGATTCTCTTCTCCCCCTAGCTGATTTCAGATGATACCATTAGTGCAGTAGCCAGCTCTCTTCTCATGTAGTTGAATTTTCTCCTACAGCTGCTGGACTTCAAGTTCACTTTAACCTGGAATGATCTTTTCATGAACTATCCTTTCATTCTGATACTAAGTATTTCTTTACACAACTATTCCAATAGGAAAGTGCTGACTTGTATTACTAATAGCTGGAGAAATCCAGCATGCTTTTAAGGTGATTTGCTTGTCTTCTTTAAGTAGGTTCCAACACTTGGGTAGTTTCCCTCTCAGCTTCTGCAATGTCCATGGGGACAAACTAATCCTCAGTAGTAATGCTAATTTATTCTGTGCTGGGGCAACTTTGGGTAAGATTTAAGCTTTTCCAGCAACCTTCCCATTAGTAGGAGTATCTTAGCTTGATAGTCTCCCCCTCAACATTTGAACAGATATTATCCATATGACTATCAGTCATTAATTCAGCTAATGATACCACTTGACTGTTTGACCCTTCTAAATAGTGAGTCTGGTCAGCTGAGCATAGTGTGCCTCTTCCTTGCTGCTCATAGAGGAGCTACTTTTGCTTTCCTCAGAGATGAGTACAACCTACTTGTCCTTTCCAGATGTGCTGGTGTGGCAGCAAGACTTTGTCCAATCAGACATTCTTGCTTGTTGGATCCAGTTAGTCTTTGAACAATACAAGTCCAATTTGTCCTTCTTCAGGAATGCACAAAACTTCCTTATACTTGGGCTATTACCCATAGGATAATTTCCTTGTTCCATTCCAAGTTCTGGAACATCTTCTATCCAAGTTCCATATAGGGGATGGGCACTTAGACTAATATGCAAAATAGAATTATCATCCCTTAGGTCCCCAATATATATTGGGTCCTACATTCATGTTAGCATAAGAATACATATGTCTACCTACTGAAGTCCTGTCAGGAAGACACTACCTTGCCTTTGACAAACTAGGATTGTGCCAACAATCTATGTAAAAGTGGCACAGTTTGTCACAACACCAACATTCATGGATGTTGTCTCCTTTTCCGAACACACTTTGAAGTGTGCGAGCCATTTCTAGCTGCTTGTTCAGTGGGGAGAACTGTGGCCTTCTTCTTATTTGTATCCACAAGAGCATGACAAAAAGTGAGTCTGCTATTAGAGGATCTTGACTTACCCTGAACATCATTAGTGACAACCTTCTTTGTAGATTACATGTTCGTCATGGGTTTAGGGACAGCCAAGGTATCCTTATTGACGGACTTACCTTTGGTTTGAGTTCTTGCTCGAAGAACCTTAGAATAGGACATTGTCACATACTTGACTGTAGGAGGGAGGGCACCAAATACAAAAGGTCCAGGTTGGGCCTTTTGAACTTCTATATTGGGAGCCTTCTGAGCACTCAATCCCATGACTTCTCTTCTTCCTTTTAAGGTACTTTTGTAGTCTTCCAAGAAAGATTCCCACTCCTCTAGTGACAAAACTTACAGTAATGGTAATACCTGTTGGGTGGGAGAATTACCTTATAAAAGGTAGACTGAGGCCTAACCGGAGCTTGGCCTCTCCTCTGAGATTGGATAACCTTAGAGATCCACTCAAATTCAGATTTTCTCTTGATCGCATCTATCAAAGATAAATTGGTCACTATCCTCTTCTCCCTTTCAAGTTTCTCTTCAGGAACCTTGATAATAAAGTTATTATATTTAATAGGCTCAACATGGGTATCTACCATGGTCTTCAAATGACCAAATTTCCTCATCTTCAAGTATAGCAAAGATGAGGTCTCATCTTGCTAGGAAGCAGTCAGCTGTAGGGAGGCAATTTCCTTTGCTTGCTTCTTAACAAGCAACCTGCTTTCCTTTAAAGCTTTCAGAAGTATAGCATGATTCTAAATCAATTGATTGATATCATCTTCTAATAGAGGACTCTCATCACCACTTTATGAGGAAGCATCATAGTCTTAGGATGACTCATAACCTGAGCAATAAGAAGAACTAGACAAAGATTGTGCATAATTTGGACTAGGAAGATCCTGGCTGAATTATTCTTCTTCTGGTGTAGCAATCAGCCCATAGCATCATCATTCACCTTCCTCAGATTCATCCACCTCTTAGTCACTATCTGAGAGTGATAGAGGGGCTCTGATCTCTATCTTGCATCTGCATAGACATCATCATCTACAATATCTACCAACAGTCCAGTATGGTCCTTGCTCTCACTGCAGACTTGAAACTTCATTGAGCTCCACTCCATATTGTTCTCTTTTGAACCCACCAATGCAAACCTTTTAGCTATCCTTTGAGGTCTACTAAGATTGTTAGATCCTTTTTGAGTAACTTCCCTCTTATACCAATTGAAAGTCTTTAATTCAAGGATAGCTAAATCACCTAGAGGGGGGGGGGGGTGAATAGATTTTTGGTCTCTTTTTTAGTTCCTTTATGTTTCTTCTTTAAGAGCTTTGGCTTTTAGTTGTTTTATGCTTTCAAGATGTACATAACCTTCATAAGGAAAACAACACAGGAAAGCACACAGTGATTTTATAGTGGTTCCCCAAATGGGTACATCCACTTTCCCTCCCACCTATCCAACTATCTTGTTGGACTAGGAACTTCTCCAAAACTTGGTCCAAAGATCTTACACCTAAAAACCCTTGGGATCCCTCAGTCTCCTCCAAGATATACTACTCAGCCACAAGGGCCTACAACTCAGTGGTTAGCAAACCACCTACCTCAGGCAGTTAAGCCCTACACTCAGGCTGTGAGCATATCCCTACCTCAAATCCACAAAGGATCCTATCTCAGAGCTCTACATTGCTCCTACACTCAATGACCCTCAAGCCACCAACCTCAGCCTTATCTCTAAGGCCTACAGCTCAGGCTTTTCAGCCCTACAACTTTAGGCACAAGGCCCTACTCTCAGAGTGCTGTAACACTCCTACATGTCAGTACACAATAGGTACCTACTTCAGGCCAAAAAGGCCATACACTAAGATCCACACTTGGATCCTACCTCAGAGAGCAGCAATCTCCTACCTCAGGCAATTAAGCCTTACAGCTCAGATCCACACTTGGATCCTATAAGATGTGTAAGACCCCCCTTTTTTTTCGACACTAGGGTCTTAGCCCAGAACTACCGCTTTGCGGTGGCACCGACTCACGGGAAGGCCGCCACTACAAAACGCCAATTCTGCCGGCCCTTTTCGATCACTCGAGAGAGAAGTAATTATACATAAATGTAAATAAGTCCACAGAAGCATGTATAAAAGTGAAATCACATCCAGTCCATCAGTAGATAATAACAGGAAATAGATAATAGAAGTACTGCAAGATACGGTTCAGATGAAATATAGATAAACGGGCTCGAGCCCGGTACATCAGAGTCCTCACTACAAATCACTCCTCGCAGAACTATAAAGGTACTTATCACTCAAGGAGCTAGTCGGAGGTGCACCGGTGCTAGACTGACCCACCTCCATGCGCACCGTACTCCGCTGGTGCCGGTCCCTGGACTGCTAGTCCCTGTCTCCCATTCGGAGCTCCTGTAATGTTGTGGTTCGAAAACCATTAGTCATAAAGACTAAGCCCTATCATCCCCTACCCCTCCCCCCACGGCTCCTGAGCACCGAGCGGAGAGGAGGAAAGGGAAGCTACAAAGGTGGAGAATAATCAAGCAGGTGACAGGGGAGTTATTCTAACAACTATCTATAACAAAGTACAACTAGCAATTCTATGGTAGTAAGTGGTAAAGAAGAGAAGTAGTAAGTAGCAATTGTATAAAAAGACAGCTAGAGAACAGTAAGTAAATAAGAAAGTAAATAAGTAGGTAACCTTAACTTATATGAATGCTCATACAAACTTATAAGTTAAGGGGTCTTCTGCAAGGCTCTCATCGTATAAAAAGTCCCATACCGATTTATACGTTGGGGTGTCGGTTGTATGCAAATATGAGTGTAGTGATATGCTATGCCATGATTCATGCAAGTGCAACTCACGCACACAACTCTATGTGCACAGACCTTTAGTTCCCCCTGTTCGGGCAGCTAGCTTCACTCCCAGGAACCTCCGTAGTGGCAAACGGAGACAGTGGGTCGGGCCCCCCACTCCTAGGCGGGTATCCACACTACCTGGCCTAGCCCATCCGTACCCGCCTAGAAGAACACAACCTAGAGTATCCGCGTACTACTGCTGGCTATATCCACCAGACTTTCTTTGGCTAAGTGTCCCACACCGCCAAGTCAACGTACCGATGTCGGTGTGAACGACAATCAGATATCGAAGACCCACCACCTTTATTCTGTACTCTAACCCTCGAGCCCTCGGCTCCCCGGACTGTCTCGTCCGTGCATCTACATTCAGAGCTACCATCTGAATGGCAACCAAACTAATTATTCTACCTTCCTAGCTAATGGGGTGTATGTGTGTGTAACCCTAATCATACTAGTTGCTCTTTAGATTATTATTTCTACAGTTTACGTTAGCCTAGGACTTCCCCCGGTATTCCCCGTGAAGGGCTCTTAAAGGGCACTAGGAACTATGATGGTAGCTGAAGCCCACCGTTCCCTTTTGCAAGGGACTTATTGTTTTTGGTTGATACCCATTACTCGATCCCTTTTTAAGTTTCTTTAGATCTAGCCCTAGCGTATTAAGACTCTTCCACTCCTACCCGGGGTGGACGATCTTTCGTCGTTCCCGTACGCCACTTAACCTTAACCAGTCTCGCACTCTACTTATCCCGACCTCCAATATTGAACTTAACTTAGCTTGTCCTATCCAACCAGCAACTACCAAAAATTCCATCTCCCAAAGTTCATTATCCGCTCTAGTTCAGTTTCCGTGGTTTTACTATATGCAGACCATCCTAAGATACGTGAGGAGTATGAGGGGAGGTACTCCAAATTGTCTTCCGAATCTCCTATAATATTTACTGGAGGTCTATCACGACCTAATATAGCTAAGACCAAGATTTCCAAATTTTCCTATTTATCGGGCATTTAATTTATTTATTCTAGGATTCCAAATGCCCTAGTGTGAACATGAAGTGCACTAATGAGCAAACTATAAATCATCATAAAATCAGTAAAAATCCTATGAGACATTTAAACAACAATTCCAAGTTTTGAGAAATTCCAGAGGTGTTTAGGCCTATATTTCCTAATTTACTGTTTTAGGCCATTTCTAATATATTATGAAGGAAGTACTGTAAATATGTGTCCAAAAATCCCAAGAAAATTATAGAAGTTTTATGGTGACCTAAACCCATCAGAAACAAAGTCCCATAATTTTTGTCTAATATTTGGGCTCTGAATCTATTTTAATTTAAAATACTGATTTTCCTAGCTTAGAGATAGAGATACTATTTTTAATCATCTAAAATTCCAGAGAAAATTATAGGGTGACTAACATAATTTTAAACACCCACTGACCAAATTTCAAAATTTTTCAGAAAGTAATTGGACATTATTTGTATTTTTGACTAAATGTCACAACTAGTACGTTCAAGAGATATGTACCCAAAATATTCATATAAAACTTCCAAGAAAAAATACAGAAGTTATAACATGCTATAATATGCCCTAATCCAAGATTTCATAACATTCCAGTAAACAAAAATTCCAGAATCATCAAAATAAATATCAAGGGCACAACTAGGGTTGTAAATGAAGTACTGTATAAATTAACCTAAAAATCTCAACAAAATTATAACATGGCCATTTAGATTAGAAAATCACCCTACTCCAATTTTACTTGATTTGAAGTTCATTTGATAGCTTAATAATTCAAATTAAAGTTGGTGACCCAAAATAGGGTTAGAATTTTAGGTGGCCTAGCTGTCTCCAAATACCCTAAAATTTTGTCCAGAGAACTATACTGACCCTATGGTTCTCTCCACCAAATTTTAAGTCAGTCCAAGGTCATTTGACCTCATGACCTTCACAACCCCAAAATCATCATTAAGGGATTTTCCCTAGGGTTCTAGGGCACAACTAGGAGTTCACCGATACGTTCTTAGAGCACTACGTATCCACCACCGACAGAGATACTTTGGAAGCGAGGTTTCTGAACCTCCAGCAGGGGAGAAGATCTGTGATCAAATACAAAAGAGAGTTCTCCCATCTAGCTAGATTTGCGGGATTCCATGACTGGGATGACCGGAAGTATGCTAAGAGATTCTACCACGGGCTCTAAGACTCCTTGAGGTAGCCCTTATTATTCATATCTCATGGCACTACTACACAGATTATAGAGATAGCAAAGAAGCTGGAAGCTGACCAGCTAATGGTGCAAGGCAGAGGAAAGATACCGCTAGAGGGGTCATCATCCGGAGAATGTAGAAGGGCATCCCAAAGAGGCAAGGTTATTGGGTATAGGAGGGGTGGGGGACGTCGTCGTCCCAACATCCGGCAGGAGAAGGGGATTCCTACAGTCCTAGCTCCCCCACCTTTACAGATGCAGGGACCGATGAGGCAAGATAATTATTGTCAGAGACAGGATGATCGGGACCAGAGACAAATCATATGCTTTGGATGCGGCCAGTCTGGGCATATCTGTCGCAATGCCCAAATCAAATCCACCCTCTTCCTCCTCCTCCACCTCTAATGGCCCTTCCAGCACACCAGGGCCGAGGACGGGGATGAGGTTGAGGCCGAGGTCGTTGACATCATGGCCGAGGATATGGTAAGGAACATATGTATGCTCTAGACCTCACGGAGCAAAGGAACCCTGAATAAGTGATTACAGGTACTTAAATTATTATAATTTAGAATTTTCAACATTAATAGTACCTTGAAAACTATAAAAGAAAATAATCTCCCTTTTAACTCAAATAAACCCCAGGCATAGTTATGATCAGCGACAAGCCCGCTCGTACCCTCTTTGACATGGGTGCTTCACACTCATTCGTGTCGGACACTTTTATTGAAGGGCTAAAAGGCGTGGAAAGGTTCCCTGGCGTAGAAAGGAGGGTGCGTCTTCTTGATGCCTCGTAGCTACGGACCACAGATTGCTGTAACATGGAGGCCGAGTTCGGAGGCAAGGCATTCGAAGCTTCTTCGGCGGTCTTGAGTTTACCGGACTTTGATTTGATCTTGGGCATGACCTGGCTTTATTGGAATCATGCTCAGATTGACTGCCCCTCAAAAAGGATCATGCTAAGACATAGAGACTCTTACGTCACCATTGAAGGTATCCAACCTATCCCCTACCTTTCTTTATCTTCTGTACAGGCTGTCAAGGCCTATGAGAAGGGGTAGGAGGTGTACCTCATCTGCTCCGAGATGGAAGTAGCAGAGTGTTCTATAGCCGATATTCCGGTGGCTCGGGATTTATCCGATGTATTCCCAGAGAAATTGCCCGGACTACCATCAATTTGGGACTTGGATTTAAGGATCCAGTTAGTGCCAAGGGCGAGGCTAGTGTCCCGGGCACCTTACAGGATGGCTCCAGAGAGTTGGCAGAGTTCCAGACTCAGCTTTAGGAGCTTGTTGAATCGGGATTTTTGCGGCCGAGCTCATCGCCGTGGGGAGCACCAGTTCTTTTTTTGAAGAAGAAATACGGATCATTGCGACTATGCGTAGATTACCGGGAGATAAACATGTTGAAAGTCCGCAATACCTATCTACTGCCTCAGATAGATGAGCTATTTTATAAGCTACATGGAGCCTTCTGGTTCTCTAAGCTAGATTTATGATCCGGTTACTACCAGCTCCGCATCCGAGAAGAGGACATACCGAAGATGGCATTTAGTTCACGATATGGGCTATACAAATTCACATTGATGCCTTTTTGGCTCACGAATGCCCCCTCCGCATTCATGACCCTAATGAACTGTGTATTCGAGCCCTACTGAGACCGCTTCTTCATTGTGTTCATCGATTATATTCTGATCTATTCTCGGACTTAGGAGGAGCATGCAGAGCATTTGGCTAAGGTTTTGCAGAGACTGAGAGAGTTCCAGATGTATGCAAAATTTTCTAAGTGTCAGTTCTGGCTACAGGATGTAGCCTTCCTGGGGCACACTATCAGTGGAGCTGGTTGGCAGTAGATCCAGTCAAGATAGAGGCAGTACGGAATTGTGCCACAGCCGAAGACAGTGTCAGAAATCCGCAGCTTCTTGGGATTAGCAGGCTACTATCGTAAGTTCGTGGAGGGATTCTTGAGGATAGCCCTCCCCCTCACGTCATTGACGAAGAAGGTTGTATATTTTGTTTGGTCAGAGCAGTGCGAGATAGCTTTCCAGGAGCTGAAGGACTGACTTACCTCATCCCCTATCCTTGCACTCCCATCAGGGAGTGAAGGATTTCAGATCTACACGGATTCCTCTTACCAGGGGATGGGTGCGGTACTGATGCAGCATGGACATGATATTTCTTATGCCTCGAGAAAGTTGAAGAAGCATGAGCATAACTATCCAGTACATGACTTAGAGCTCAGGGCTGTGGTATTTGCCCTAAAGATTTGGAGACATTACTTATATGGTATTCATTGTGATATCTACTTGGATCACTAGAATCTCAAATATATCGATATGCAGAAAGACCTGAACCTGCGACAGAGGAGATGGCTGGAGTTCCTCTGTGACAATGATTATCAGATCCAGTACCATCCGGGGAAGGCAAACACAGTAGCAGTTGCTTTGAGCATGAGAGCCGGCACTTCTGGACCGGAGCCTCGGTTAATGTCTATAGAATTGATACAGATGATGGAAGAAATGCATATTACCGTGGAATCTAAGGCCGAACCAGTGGTATACTGAGAATACCTGAGCTCATTTATCGGTGATGATGATATTCGGGGGCGCATTACTACACATCAGAAGCTGGATGCTGCATTAAAGCCGATTTTCATTGCCCTGGAAGGGGGCAAATTTTAGGATTACACGCTGCAAGATGATCTCCTTCGATTCTATGGACGAGTATACATACTAGTAGGAGATGGTATCTGTGATTACATACTCAGAGAGGCACATTGCTCCAGATATTCAGTGCATCCTGGCATCACCAAGATGTGGGCAGACTTACGGAGGACCATGTACTAGCCTGGGATGAAGAAGGAGATCACCTATTTTGTGACACACTGCGAGACTTGTCAGCGCGTGAAAGCAGAATGTAAGAGCCCGGGAGGTTTATTACAGTCACTGCCGGTCCTAGAGTGGAAGTTCGAGGACATTGCTATGGACTTTGTACACTGACTGCCTTGCTCCCACTCTGGGCACGATTCCATTTGGGTCATACTCGACAGACTGACCAAGGTAGCGTAGTTTATTCCAGTCAGGAAGGATGCTCCAGTTGCAGTTTTGGTGAGATTGTTCGTGGAACAGTTTGTCAGATACCATAGCATCCCCAGGACTATTGTCTCGGACTGCGACAGTCAGTTCACTTCCAGGGAGTGGAGGTCAGTGCATGCTTACTTGGGTTCCCGACTTACCTTTAGTACTGCTGTCAATCCACAGACCGACGGCCAGACAGAGCGGACAAACATGACTATAGAGGACCTGCTAAGATTATGCATATTAGATACGGGGAAGCCTTGGGAGAGGCTGCTACCATTGATCGAATTCTCTTACAATAATAGCCACCAAGCTAGAATCGGGATTGCTCCATATGAGGCACTTTACAAGAGGAAGTGTCGGACACCGCTATCTTGGGTTCAGAATGTGGACACCAAGGCTCTTGGCCATAATTATGTGGAGGATACGGAGGCTCAGGTTCGTTTTATCAGGGATCAGATGCTAAGGGCCCAGAGTAGACAGGCCAAATATTATGATGCTTGGCACCAAAAGGTGGAGTTCCAGGTGGGGGACCGAGTTTTTTTGAAGATACTTCCGGTGCACGGTATCTCTCGAGTGCGAAGGCACAAGAAGCTCAGTCCTTGATATATGGGGCCATACTTGATCCTTGAGCGGATCGGCCCCTTTGCTTATAGGCTGTAACTGCAACCAGAGTTGATTACCCTGCACGATGTCTTCCATGTCTCTTCACTACGGAGAGCTCTCCTTCAGCCGAAGCAGCACATTACTATTACGGCAGGCCCGGTTGCACCTGACCGGTCAGTTCATTTGGAGCCGATCCGGATTGATGATACAGATGTCTGAGTGTTGTGGATGAAGAAGGTCCCTCTTGTGAAGGTGTTGTGGTCCAACCATGGACATGAGGAACACACCTACTAGCCGAGAGATCTAATGTTGGAATGACACCAAGAGCTGTTTACTTCAGGTATGCTGTAATTCATGTTTTAAAAATTACTTAAATTGTTACAAGTAGAACCCCGTAGACCCGAACTTGAATTTCAGGGACGAAATTATTATTTTTTATTTATTGGGATTTGTAACATCCCATGTTACTCCTAGACCCCTTAACTTAGATTGGGTTAGGCATGGGGTGGGTGTTAGGGTAATTAGCTAGGTTTGACCCTAGGTAGTGAGTTGTAGCCATGAGGGGCCAACTATAGGACCAAGGTCAAACTAGGTCAAACTACCCTAAATAGGGACCCTAGCCACACCATGACCCCACCACATTTCCCTAACCCTAAAAACAATCTAAGTGGACCCGAGGGCATGTCACTAGGTCAACCCTTTGACCCTAGTTGACCCAAGTCAACCTTAGCCCTATTTTAGTCAAACTCATACCTATATGCCCAATTAGCCTAAGTGGGGCACACCCTTGACCCAACTAAAGTTGGGTGGTGCCACTAGGCTCATGACCATTAGGTGGGGTCATCCCACTCATCATGTTGACCAAGTAAACTAAAAAAAAGTCAACTTGGTCAACATGAGGCCTAAAGGAGGGAAAATAAACCCAAGCCTCATCCTTTGGGCTAAGCCCACCAAGCATGGCCCATTATCAGCCCAAGGAGTCAAAGAACAGCCCCACCCCTCTGGTTTTAGAGAGCGGACACACGCAAATGGGCAATTTGGGGAATTCATCCAAAAAGAGGAGAGAGAAACTGGAGGAAATGAAAGGTGGCAATATGGCCTTCATCCCTTCTGCCTAAAATTGGCTGGCCGACCTCCTCAAAGCATTTCAAAGCATGTTCAAGCATGGTTGCCACTTGGCACCTTTGGTGACATAACCAAAGCTTCAAACCGAGCTCACCTCTTGTTTAACTCCCCTTATACCCACTCTCGGCCAAAACTAACCTCACCATCAGCTTCAGAAGGGGAAAACGATTGGAGATCACTAGCTGGGGCAGAGAAATCAGTGGAGAAACAAAGAATCGGGAAGTAGATCACCAGAGCAGCTCGGCCTTAGCAAACCTCTGCCGCAACCACCACCAAGGCCTGGAACAGGTCCGTTTCGCCACCCCTCTACCCGTAATAGTTTCCTTGACCCACTAGGAGAGATATCGGGCTCAATTAGGCCCGATGCCATGTGAGGAAATGTGGAATTTCTAAAGTTTTTCATCCCTCTAGGGATCGCCGGAGGAGCCACCTCCAGCAGCCTCACCGCCGGGAAACGCTAGCCCCCACCTCAGTGAAGGTGGTGGCGACATCCGCCGGTGGCGGTGGTGGCCCAGTTGGCCAGAAAACGGCAGACAAGTCGGCCCAGAGCAAATCAATCTCGGACGTTGGCTTGAGGTAGGAGATGAACCGATGCCGTCGGTTTATGCTTTAAGATTCGTGCTATTAATTATATTATGAGATAATATTAAATGTTATGAATAGTGTACAATTTTGTCACACTGCAACAGTCCACTTACATGTTAAATATAGGGCTCTTGGAGTCAATTCCTGAGGATAAAATGAACATGAAAAATGAAGTCCTTTGTGTTAGCTTTAATTTTCCACCCTTAACTTGAGATTTGGTCCAGTGGTCTGACCTGAAGGACCATTTTTCTAGGGTTGGTCCTAGGCTAGGTAAGAAAGTAAAATGGATGCCCATGCCAAACCAGAAGTCCACATGGCTTGAAATTTTGGCCATGTGACTTATTTGGGCACGTCAAGACCCTTCCACTAAATAAGAATTTTTGGGAAATATTTTTCTATAGTTTTAGTCAAAATATGATAAATGAAATAAATGTGATTTTTGGCGTATTTCAACTCTAAATGGCCCCAATTTTGGGTGGCATGTCCTTAGGGACATTAAAAGTGTATGTTTAAAATTTCAGCCAATTTGGACCACTTCATGTTGGGTAAACCAACTTGCATGTGTTTGCTTGTTATAGGCTAGGTGTGCATTTAGCCTAAAATGAAATAATGTGTATTCAGCCAACTCGGAACATTCAAAAATCATGATTTTCATTATACAGACACATGAGGGTTTAATACACCTCTCATAGCAATGGTGGGATTTTTGGGAACAAAAATCCCATTATTTTGAATTTCTGAAAATTTGGTCCTTTTGAGGAAATAAGTTTAAAATAGGTTTACCCTTATCATAAAATGTTCAATTTCTATTGAGGACTATGGAATGACATTATAAACACTACAAATAAATTATATCTCTGTTGGATGAAGTTTAAGTAGTTTAAGGAGCAAAATGACCATTTTACCCTTATGGAATTTGTGTAGAAATGATAGGTATATTCCTTTGAAAAATCTGAGAAAATTCATATTGCTGTAATTGTATAGTTTATGCCTTGTGGAATTATTTCAGAATTTTGTGGTGCCAAACAATGTACTTAGGCCCCATAATGGCATTTTAGTAAATAACTCAAATTAATCATTTGATAGGCCATTTCAACCTAGATGTAAATGGAAATCTGGACATATCATTATTTCATTATTATCAAGGCTCTGTAATTTAATTAGAATTTTTTAGATAATATTTTGTGTACTTCATTTGGAAAATGCTATATTTATTGATATAGTATTAAATAGGAATTAATTATAAATCTGAATTGAAAAAGCCTGAAATTTTGGTAGGCCACATTAATTGTCATACTATATTCCTGGAAGAATCCCTAGGATAGTAGGTTTAATATTGACAAGACTTCATGTGCAAAACGATTAGGGATTACATTTAAAGAAATTAATTTGATGGTGTAATTAATTTTGAAAATTATTGAATTCATCATGTTTATCATATAGGTCCTTACCATCCTAGGATAAATAAATTGAGGAATATGGCCAGAGGAATTAGAAGGTCACATTAGTGGGTGGTATCGGGACATGGGTAAGGGTATAGCACTGATATTCGTTCTAGTAGGGCCACCAGGGGAGGAATTTGATAAACTAGCAAAGTGAGAATCTTAGTAGAGGAAATAACCCTGGATGGTCTCCTAGAGGATTCTTTACTCATGTGTGGAAGAGTGCAAGTTCCGTGACAACAACAATAATGGGGACCGACGGAGAACCGTCGCGTTCCTAATAATACCTTAAGTCATTAGGGTCGTTCTAAAGTAACAATGAGAGTTGGGTGATAATCCTGGGTAGGCAGTAATAAGAATAATTATCCTTGCGAAAGGGAACTTTGGGCTTGCCATCCCATATTGGTTCCTAGTGCCTTCGAGACCCCTTCATTAGGCATACCTTGGGCAGTCCTGCGATTAACCCTAAAACTACTAAGTCTAATAATTGGTAGACAAGAGTGGTATACTAGGCTAAGAGAAGTGGTACTCATGCTCACCGCGTAGGGTTGGAGGGTTGTGAAATAAGACTAGAAACATGCTCACCCGTGATGGGATGGAGGGAATAGGGACAGGTTCGTCCTACGAGCTAAAGGCTTGAGAGATTTATATTAGGGTAGGTTAGCCCTGCGAGCAGAAGGCTCGAGATGAAATACTTACATGTGCATAAAATTAGTGACGGGTCATGCGGTACTGGGCCAATCATCACACTGATAGCAGTACGGTGAACCAGGCAGGTGTGAGAGTTTGAGGCGCCAGTTGGTTGTTTACGCTTCGGTCTGGAGGAAAATCCCCGATAACGCGCAGCCAGCCCAACAAGACTGACAGGTAGTTAGCAAAGTACATACACAGAGACTCTAGAGTGCACCTAGGATGTGTACAGAGGCATATGAGAGAGGACTAGGCTTGGTAGTGTGTATACCTGCTTAGAAAGCAAAGACGCCCGCTCCGCTGCTGCCGTAGCCACAAAGGTGGTACCTGAGAGTGATGCAAGCTATCAAAAAGTGGGAACTAAAGGTCTGGTATCTCAGAGTTGTGTGCGTGTATTGCACTTGCATGTTTCATAATTCATAACATATCATCCATTTGTATTAGGACATACGCTTCATAGATCCTTATCATATAAATTAGAATGGGCTCTTTTATATAATAAGTTATTTTTGAAATCCTAACTTATATATTTGTATGGACATTTATATAAGTTTGGGTACTCTGTGATGGTAGATAGCTTTACCTTTCAGCTTTACTTTACTTTACTTTTCTGCACTTACTTTCAGTTCCTTCCTTTACTTGTACTGCACTTTACTTACTTGTACTATATACTTAGAACTGCTAGAGTAGAATAATAGTATCTATTACAACTACTAGTTAACTCTTGCACCTTCTTCCTCTTTTGCTACCCCTTATTGTCCTCTGCTTCGTCCTTCCGCTCGGTGCCTAGGAGCTGCGGGGTGAGGTGCGGAGGAAACAACTTAGCTCTTTTGACAAATGGTCGGTGACCATACTATTTTATGAGCTCGTGCAGATGGAGCACCAGCACGACGAGGAGCAGATACTTCTACCACAGACTACTACAACTACTGCGCTTCCTCAGGTAGGACGAGATTAGATGATGATATAGATAGCTTCCGCTTATGTTTTGAGAGAGAGACATATTGAGATACTCATGTACCGGGCATAAGCCCTTATTATTATTATTGATGTACTCTGTCTTGACTGTTTCATATTTTATTTCACATATATATACGTGTCGTGGCTGTGAACTGTTTACTGCTTTTGTTACTCATATTGCTCTGGAATATGATCATGTTAGCCGACAGGATCGGCGTCTTGCGGTGTCGACTAGCCCGTGTGCTAGTGTCACCGTAAGACGGCAGTTCTGGGCATAAGATTCGGGTGTGCTACCAAATTGCGAAAACGGATCTTACAAGGAGCCCCCTTATAGGTTGGTCGGTGATGAAGAACCTGTTGACCGATCAGTACGTTCCCGCATACCATCGAACACAGATGTTCGATGAGCTTGCCACCCTTCGGAAGGCTCAATGTCAGTGGCTGAACATATGGGTGAACTTAAGGACCGTATGGTGTGATTTCACCTTAGGGAGATCCCTGAAGTCACTTTATCTTGATTCCAAAAGGGGTTTCACCCTGATATCCAAAAGAAGCTCTTGCGATATGGGCATAAAGATTTGAACACGACTTTCAATGCTGCCCTGAACATTTAAAAACACCTAGCCTCTAAGGCTCACTCCCGTTACGCTCATGCGAAGAACAGGTCCACCACTGGGCATCTTCTTCCACATATGCTGATAAGGGAAAGTTAAAATCCACCGAGTCGAAGTCAGCCGTGATCACCTCTAGGAACACCAAGAACCATGTGTGTGAGCGTGTCCCTATAGGGAAGGTTAGCAAGGCTAACACCACTTGTTACTCTTGAGGCGTTCAAGGCCACTATGCCTACGTATGCCCAACAAAGACGAAAGCCCTAGCCTAATTAGAGCCAGCTATCGACCCTGACGATTATGTATACGAGGCTGTATAGGAGAGCGACCCATAAGGACTCCCTAGTGACTTGGAGGACGATCACCGCCTTATGGTGATGCGTTATATTTTGACCACCCCTCGTCCCATAGATGACTTGAAGAGGACGAGCATATTCTCCTTGATCTTTAAGTGTGGCGAGAAGCTTTGCAAACTAGTTATTGATGGTGGTAGTTGTGTGAATGCCATTTTTTAGAACGTCATTAAGCGTATGTCCTTGACTGCTAAACCGCATCCGACCCCCTATCAGGTTGCTTGGATCAGTAAGGTTACTATTAAAGTAACCCAACGTTGCTTAGTCCCCCTGTCATTGAAATTCTACTCGGATGAGGTTTGGTGCGACGTCCTAGCAATGGATGTTTGTCATGTGTTGTTAGGCCGCCCTGGCTCTACGACCGTGACATGACACACTACGGTCGCACCAACACATATGAGTTCAAATTAGATGGCAAGACCATCACCTTGATATCGATTGTGCCGAAAGGGCCGGTAGTGTTTGCTAAGGATACCATCATCCCTGTAGAGAGGAAGGCGCTGAGTTTAGTTGGTAGGAAAGAATTTGTGAAGGATTCCTTCAATGAGGGTATGATGTACGCTCTCGTTCTCATGGGTGCAAAGACTGACAGTGGTGTGTTGGATGTTTTACCTCGAGAGCTACGGATATTGTTGGATGAGTTTAGGGACGTTTATCCGGATGAGCTGCCCTCATCGTTGCCACCTCTAAGAGATATACAACATGCCATCGACCTTTTCCCCGGATCGTCCCTAGCAACCAACCTATCTATAGGCTTAATCCCACAGCCCAAAAGGAGTTACAAACTGAGATAGAGGATTTACTGAGTAATGGATTCATTAGGACGAGTCTGAGCCCATGTGCTGTCCCAGCCCTTCTTACCCCTAAGAATAAGGGCACCTGACACATGTGTGTTGATAGCCGGGCTATCAACAAAATTACTATAAAATATAGGTTTCAATTCCCGCGACTAGATTACCTCTTGGATGTCCTTCCGGGTGCCACTATCTTCTCGAAGTTAGACGTATGAAGTGGTTACCACCAGATTAGGATCCGAGAGTGGGATGAGTGGAAGAAAATGTTCAAATCTAAGGACGGGTTGTATGAGTGGTTGGTGATGCCCTTCTGGTTCTCCAATGCCCCCATCACCTTCTCCCGGATGATGACGCACGTCTTTAGGCAGTATATGGGGAAGTTTGTTGTAGTATATTTTGACGACATCCTAGTTTTTAGCACCTCCCCCGCCAAACACATCTCCCACATCAAAGTGATCCTAACCACCTTAAGGAAGGAAACCTTATTCCTAAACCTTAAGAAATGCACATTTTATGTTTCAGAGGTCGAATTATTGGGTTACATAGTTGGTTCTCATGGTATTCGTGTTGACCCAGGAAAGGTTCAAGTGATTAGAGACTAACCAGAGCCCACTAGCCTTCGAGAGGTGCATAGCTTCCACGGTTTAGCTACCTTCTATCGTCGTTCCATATGCGATTTTAGTAGCATTATGGTGCCCATTACTGACTGCATGAAGAAGGGCGAATTCACATGGACGAAATCCGCCACGTTTGCATTTTTTCGTATTAAAGAGCTTATGACCGAAGCACCGGTGTTGTGTCTCCCTGACTTCACCAAGGTCTTCGGGCTTACGTGTGATGCATCTGGCGTAGGAATTGGAGGTGTCTTGAGTTAGGAGGGTCACACGATTAGTTATTTTAGTGAGAAATTAGCGGGCACTAAGTTAAATTATTCCAATTATGATAGGGAGTTTTATGCGATCGTTAGGTGTTTACATCATTGGAGACACAATCTTCTTTCGAAGGAGTTTGTCACCCTCTTTGATCATAAAGCGTTACGATTCATAAACGGTCAGCACAAAATCAGCCCACGCCACGCTAAATGGGTATCCTTGTTGCAGGAATACACATTTAATCTTAAGCACCTTAAGGGGTCCGAAAATCGAGTCGCTGATGCACTCAGTTGCCTCACCCTCTTACTTTCCTCCATGCAAGTCCACGTGGTAGGGTTCGAGCGCATAAAGGATGAATACGCCACATGCCCTGATTTTCAGGAGCCATATTTATCTACCCAGGATAGCTCTCCCACGACAATCACGACCTTTTCACTTAGGGACGGTTATCTGTTCAAGCACGGGAAATTGTGTATCCCTCGCTCTTCTTTGCGACTCCACATCATTTGTGAGTTACATAATTGTGGATTGAGTGGACACTTTGGGAGAGACAAAACGACTACGCTCGTAGAGAAGAAATTCTATTGGCCTAAACTAAAGGCGATGGTTGGGAGGGTAGTGAACAGTTGCCGTACGTGTGAAGTTTCTAAAGGTACTAAGTCAATTATAGGTTTATACACCCCGCTACCTATCCCATCCGTATCGTGGGAAGACGTGAGCATGGACTTCGTATTTGGCCTTCCCCCCACCCATCGACGTCACGACCCTATTCTCGTCGTTGTGGATAGGTTCTCCAAAATGGCATATTTTATTCCATGTAGTAAGACCAACGACGCTTCTCACATAGAGAAGCTGTATTTTAAGGACGTCGTTAGTCACCGCGGAGTGCCGAAGACTATTGTCTCGGATAGGGACGTAAAATTAACTTGATACTTTTGGAAAACCTTGTGGATTCTTATGGGAACAAAATTACTTTTCTCCGCGGCTTATCTTCCACAAACTTATGGAAAGACGGAGGTAGTCAATAGGAGCCTAGTAAACCTTCTTAGATGTCTAGTGAGCGATCACAAAGGCACCTGGGATTTACTTCTTCCACATGCCCAATTGACGTACAATAATTCAAAAATTTTGTCCGCGGGTATGTCTCCTAACGAAATTGTTCACGGGTACAAGGCCCCTGCCCCGCTTGACTTGGTCCCATTGCCTCCAACGTACAAAACAAGTCAGTTTGCACAATCCTTCGACCAACATATTCATGACTTACAAGCATATATACGAGCTACCTTGACTGATCAATACGCGTCTTATCAAATGCACGCTAATCTTCATAGGAAGGTGTCACACTTTAAAGTCGGCGATCTGGTTTTAGTCCGGTTAGTTCCCAAACGAATGCCAATTGGCACCGTAAAAAAGTTAGCCCCAAAGCGCGTCGGGCCTTTTCGAATTATAAAGAAGCTAGGTGACAATGCTTTCGTGTTGGATTTTCCTGCTGATTGGGGTATCTCCCCTATTTTTAATGTCTCGGATTTGACGCCGTTTGTTTCTCTTCCGCAAGAGTTGGATTCTTTGTCGTCTTCTCCCTCTACTAAAAATTTTGATGGGTTGGGGAGTGGTAGTTAAGATGATCTCTCCACTTTCGGTCCCCACAGGTATAACATCGAATGGTAAGTTACGTTCTTTTATTCCTACTGCTGACATGTTTCCTAAGTTCCCGAAGACATTTCTCACTCCAAACGTGATTCTTGCTTCTGAGCCACTTACTACTCTTGATGGTGCTACTTACCGCTTCCTCGTCAGTTGGCGTGACCGCCCCTCTTCAGACGACTCATGGGTCCTCGCAACGGAGCTTCAATGTTTGGATGCTGAGCTTCTCCGCCGCTATCTCTCGGACCACGCATCAGAGATACGTGAGTTTGAGTGGGGAGGATTGATGGTGCAGCCCCTCTGATGCTACCTGATGATGACCCAGTTGCCGAGGCACTACAACATAAATACTTTAGGCGCAATGATGATGCTGACCGAAGCTCGCATTACAACCTCCGTCCGTGGCGTCCTAGGCCCACTTGAAGATTAATTTCTTAAACATATTATGTTTTAGTATTTTATTTAACTATTTGTGAATATAAAATTAATCCATACTTGGTTAATAATTTTATATTCACTTGAGGACTTGTATTATTTTATTTCCTGCATTTAAACATTTTGGTGTGTATTTAACCGACCGGATGGATGAGATTTCATCTCCATCTTAGACAGTTGGATGTGTTTTGTAACTCCTATATAAGGAGTATATTATGAAGAGTTAAGGGATTGAAAGAGAAAATAAAACCCTATTTCACTCTTGTGAAAATTCGGCCAAAGGAGGCTCTCCCTAGCTGCCGCCCCCATTAGTGTGAAGCCTTCCCCTTGCTACCTCCATCCCGTTCGGTGCAACTCCGGCGTGGCTTCCTCAGATGCGACTCGAAGGAAGAAGGTTACAGCCCCATTCGGTGTGACGCCGGTGGTTCCTTGGAGAGAGTGATTCTCCCATTTATCTTGTGTGTTTGATCTTCTTGGTTGGGTAATCCCTCTCCTATCTAGTGTTTTCTTCTTGTGAGATTTGTGGAGGATGTATTCGAACCGTCTTTTCCGTGATTTTTAAATCATCGCTCGCAATTTTGATTCAATTTCGTTGTTGTTGAACCTCTTATATTCAAGATTGAAAGACCCATTGCGGGAGCAAACAAGGCCTAGCCTTGACTTGGTCTCCAAGTATGGCACTCTTTGTGTTAACAAGGGATTTAATCTCAACTTTAACTCGACCACCTTTTGAAGTTTACGCTGCTCCTAAATAAAGTATTTTCTACGTTTGAACGGCTCAAGTTGAAGGTTTAGATGCTTGTGTAGGTGCGGTGAGTTGTGTGCTTGTTGGAGAGGTAGGTCTTAAGGACGTTGTATCGATTCAGTTGAAGGTTTAGATGCTTGTGTAGGTGTGGTAAGTTGTGTGCATGTTAGAGAGGTAGGTCTTAAGGACGTTGTATCGAGTCCGGCTTATGGCGAGTTGTGTGCTTGTTGGAGAGGTAGGTCCTAAGGACGTGGTATCGAGTCCCAGAATTTTGAAGCCAACCGATCCCTTTTTGTTTGCTTTTGGTCAGAGCCCTCCTCTTTATTTTCATGTTCAAAGATGTTGGTTGTTCCGTTAGTGTAAAGAATTGCGTGTCACGACCCACCCTACATCAAAATGCCTTCCTACCCTTCTCGTCCGATTTTTTCTGATATAAATTTTTCTAGAAATTTCTTGAATGGACATTTTTATCCTAGCCCTACTTTGAACTACTCAGGGTGGCAACACCCTGATCATTCTTGGGGCCAAGCTGATCATCAAACCATTCCATCTCAAGATTTCTATGCCTTTTATCCTCAATTTTGCGCGCCTCTAGTTTTATATTTTTGTGGAAATGAAATCATTTTTGATTCTGTAGCATGTGATGCAAGCATCAATGCTCATTTCAAGGTGATTTTTGACGCTTTAGCTTCTGAGATCGCAACTTTTTCTTCTCCTCCTCCTCCTATTAGTCTTTCGAATGATGGATCTTCGTATTTTCCGCAGTGCCTTCAATCACTCGCAGAAGACGATTATTCAGAAATTCCATTTTTCTTTCAACCTCTCGAGGATGAAATTTCCCCCGATATCCCGAGTTTTTTTTTTCAATTTTTCGAGGAAGACGAACTTTCTTGTGTTCGATCTTTCGAGGAGATTGATTATTCAAATATCACGTTTTGCTCCCAATCTACGGAAATGGTTGATATTCAGGTGGAGCAACCGGATATTTTTATCCAAAAATTTTCTTGTGATTAACCGCCGCCATTTTCTTCTTTTTCTTCTCTTCCCCCACCCTGTGAAAATTCCTCTTTATTTTCTGCTTTAATATTTCCTTCTAAATTAGCTTTTAGTTCGTCTTCTTCTTCCCCTTCTAATATTTTATTTTCTTTTACTAACAACTTTTCTTTTTCTAAATCTTTTTCTTTTTTGGTTTTATTTAAAAAAAATTAAAAAAATTTTATTTTCATAAAAAATGTTTTGGCACTCGAGCCGCAACACATTTTACACGAGCTGCCATTACATTTCTCTTTTTATTTTCCATTTATCTAACCAATAACGTTGAGTTCAACGACGTTTTAAACAAAGAGCGGTCTTGGAATGCACCCTTTGCTTATCAGTTTTGTTTTTTTATTTTGTTTTATGCTGGAATAAACTCCCGCTTGTTTGTGACGCTTCTCACCTCTAAACTTGGACTCAAGCTGGTCTTTAGCTCAAGGTCGGGGGGGACGCATTTTTCAACGTCTGGGCATCAAGCGCTAGGGAAGTATCTTTTCCATTTCTTTATATTTCTTTTTCTTCTTTTCTCTCTTTTCCTTTGACATAAACCATCCATCCCGATCCGGCACGATCGTCTTGGAGACTTGACCTTCTTTAGCCGAGAATCCTCACCATCATCACAGAATTCAAGATGTCTTTCTTTATTCTGGGGAAATGCACCTTCTGATAAACACAAATTTTTTCTGGTGATTTGAGTTCTCGTTTGTGAGTGTAGACAATGACTCTATAAACATTCTCTACACGATCAGGTTTTTATTCCTTCGAGTATGCCCGAGTAATCAATCAACTCAATAATATGAGTTATCCAACCTAATCAATTAACAGGAATGATCATGTCGTCAAGTGACCCATCATCCAAAAAATTTAAGAGGGTGTACTCATGAAAATTTGGTGATTATCACTAATACCCATTAATTTTTTGTGCCATTTCGCCAAAATTACGCTAGATAATCCAAAATCCACTTTTCATAGTCATGAATCATGCTAACTGTGACTATAATGTCATCAAATGTATATATTATGGTCCTTGATTCTATCCGAATCAAGTATATTGAGTCATATCTAAGGTTTACGTCTTCAATATATTGTCTGCTATCTTCTTGCAGTTTCCTTGTGTTATCATACTTCTGATGTTACAACATAGTAATTTAATCTTATCTTCCAAGATATCCTGAATCTTATTACCCGTCATTTAATTCAAGTGATATCTTGTAATTGTTAGGTCTCATAATTACTCCTCCTTAATACCATGACGTCGCCGTATCCCAAACTGCTATTTTCAACCTAATGACTTGAGTATGTCTGGTAAGCATGGATAGCAGTGATAAATACAACTTCATGTTTAATTCATCAATTCCCAACATTTTAATATATGACGGGCTTGGTAACTTTTGTACGATCGAAGTAAGATAGGATTAAGTCATTCCAACCATAATAAACTTAAACAGTATACTCTAAATCCACTAGGACCTTGTCTAGGATCTTCGATTATTCATCAACTAGCTCCCGAGGTATAATGAGTAAAATTGCAGTAAAAATTATTCTACTACAAAAGGGCATGATAGAACAAATTACAAGTTAATAACTTCTGAATGCCCTAAATCACAAGAAATTCCATATATAATTCTAACTTGTAGGACCTAATTTCAATCCAAAATTTCCAATGGTTTAACTAAGGTCAAGTATTTGTCCGATCAACGATGACTAACCATTGTCCTGGTAACTTTGTCCGAGTAACGTCGAATAAAATCGACTTCAACATCACTATGTTTGTGACACAAAATTTTCAAAATTAGGTCTATGAAAATCCATGTTAGTAACTAATTTGCCCAATAAATAAAAGATAAGCCCCTGCCTATCTTGGGCTAAGTTTCTTCGATATCACTGCGTTATATTCTTCCTAGATAGGCACACAATCCTTAGGGCACACAACCTTAGACTTGGGGTTCTATCCTGAAACTTGTTCATATACTCCACACCTTTAGACTCTTCGGGTTAATATTTACGTCCACTATCTCAAGGTCAACATGTGAACCAGTCCCAAAAGGATCTCTTTTAAACCTAAATTCTTATTAGACCTTTGGTATTTGGTATGATGGTTGACTCAACCTAATCATGTCATTAGTATGAGGGTTGAGTCGATGAGTCCGCTACTATTTCGCTAATGGATTGTGGGCATTAATTCTCCATAAGGTGGTCCTATTAGTTTGGGTAACAAGTGATAGTACCACATGATAAGTAAAGTAGGGGCATCAGAGTTTAGGACTCAAGTTGCTTCTCTGGCGCAAGACTCTTCCTCTAACTGCTTTGGTATCCTCGTAAATTAACTGAATTTAAAACTAGGGTAAAATTTGATAAGGATAAGCTAAGAATCATCTTGATAAGTAATGTTTCCTTGATGGGTTGGCCTAACTTAATGATTTAAGGACTATATATTGTGATCTTTACACATTTGCATACCCTAGCTTCCGCTCCTTCGTTTGTCCCCAAACTAATGCTCCCGCGGGGTGACCCAGTATTGTGGACTTACTTCTTTATGATCGTGGTCTCCTATGACACCAGTTTGTAAGACCCCCTTTTTTTCTTTCACCACCAGGTCTTACAATAAGAACCACCGCCTTACGGAGACTCCAACTACCAAGTTAGACGCCACCGCATGGCACCGATCCTGCCGACTAAAATGACCACATCACAGTAGGCCAACAAAAGAGAAGTAAATGAGTAGTACAAGCCCACAGATCACAGCTCACTATCAATATATATAAAAGAGAAATATTCCACATTGAGTACAAAGTATGAAAGAGAGTCGAAAAACGGTCTTAAGCCCGGTACATGTCTAATACAAAAGTTCTCTCACACAACTCACACATTAAGCGGAAGCAAACTGAAAACTGTCCTCGACTTGTCATTGAGTAGTAGAGGTAGTGCGCAATCACTGCTCCTCAAGTCCTGCCATCGTCCTATGACTGGTACATCACCTCGAATTCCAAAAATGATGTAGTCCACCAACCGTTAGTCAAAAGACTAAGCCACTTTTAGCCTCGCCTCACCCCCTCTACTCTTAGGCACCATGCGGGGAGGAGTAATGGAAAGATATTTAAGGTGGAGAATGAACAAGGGCAGGTATTAACTAACCCAGCAATAGTACGTACAAAGGAACTATAACAAGGTAGCTGAAATGTAAACAAGGTAAAGTACTGAGGAGTAAGCACATGCTATACTATATGTAATAAAAGTACAAGTAAAGAACTACGACTACCTTCTACCATAGATAAAGTAAAGTAAGAAATAGAATAAGTAACCTTACCTTATAAGAATGCCCATAAAAACTCATGAGTTAAGGGGTTGTTTTGCAAGGCTTATCATATAAAAAGTCCAATACAAATTTATACGATAGGGGTAAGGGTTTAAATGCAATAATGACAAGATATGATATATTATGCTGGTTTAATGCTTTGTTCAAACAAGTACAACACCCACATAACACTCTATGTGTACAGACCTTTAGTTCCAAGGTTTTGGAAGCTAGCTTCACTACCAGGAGCCACTGGTGTGGCAAACGGAGACATTGGGTTGGCAACCCCACTCCTAGCTGGGTAACCCTACTACCAGGCCTATCCTTTCATACACCTCCGAAGGACACACCCGAGTCATCATTTACTAATATTGGCAAATCCTACAGTCTTTTGTGGTCAAGTGTATGATGTAGGCCCGCTCTTTCGAGCATTTTGTTGGCCGAAAAATTAATGCGACGCTCTCCGATAACTCTCACGTCACACTCAAGCATTTACCGTAGCAGCGGATCGATTAAAAATTATTGTTAGATTAACAATTACGTGGTATTCGCAAAGCCTCTTAAGATAATACCAAGGCGATAGGCCATGGTACTCTCAAGCGAAAAGAACCCACACGGTTCGCTCGAGCGTGTCGTACCAAAAGAGAAACCACCGAAAACAAAAGATTCGGGCAAGGGTTGTTCTCTCCCAACAAAATACAAACGAGGTCCGCCACGCCTCACGAACTTAAATGAAAATACGATAAATAAGACAATAATTAAAATAAATTAAACCAGGAAAAATCAAGCGTTACACAAGCCACGCAATTTGCCAATGCCACAAGAATTATCTAGGGAAGAGAAACACATAAAGTAGAAATTTTCGTTACCCAACCGGATGGGATGATTCCGGTTTCACTCGACTAGAATCGTTCCTTAACGGCACCACCGGAGATACGCCAGAGGGAGAGAAATTCGTCGCCTTCTTCGTGTCACGAAAACCGGAAAGCTTTTACACAAGTTAACTGTGCGAGAATCACTCTCTCCACGGATCCGCCGGCATCACACCGTGGGGTTTGCAACCTTCTTCCAAGGAGTCGCACTAAAGGAAGCCGTGCCGGAGTCGCACCGAATAGATGGAGGGAGCAAGGGGGGGGGGGGGGGCAGCTTCACAGCACAAGCCAAGGGGCGGCGACAAGGAGGAGTTCTCTTTGGACGAAATTTCTCTTAGAGAGGAATTAGGTTTTAAATTTTCATTCATTCACTAATTAATCCTTCATAACATGGCTATATGTAGCTTACACCACTCAATCTCCCTCCAATCAACATTCAAAATTCAAAATTCAAAAGGAAAATTATGATGGTTATAAGTACCCATCATAATACAAGAAATGAAATAATAAAAACAACCTATGATGGTTATAAGCACCCCATCATTACATGACTTATCTAAATGCAATAAACATAAAAATGCTTGAAATAAAATTGCTTAAAATAATAAATTATTAAAAATATATAATTATAATTATTTTATTTATAATTATATATTTTTATAAAATGGCGGCGGACGTCGAGCAAAACATGTGGCGAAGGTGGCGGTGGCGTCGCGGAAGAAAAGCCATCCTCGAGCTTGCGGCAGCGATCGTCCCAATCCACAAACTCTCTCTGATGGGGATCAATGGCGGCCGCATCAGCAACGTATCCATTCAAATCTACCGGGTCACCATCATCGTCAGAGGGAGGACGCTCCTTGGCCACATGTCATGGGAAGTCGGCTCCATCAATCCTCCCCCTCTTAAAAATACTCATCACTGATGAGTATGCTTGTTTGTACTCGCCTGGAAAGTCGTCAGCGGGGAAGAAGAACCTGTATGGGAAAAGGTGGTCTTGGAGGGACCTCAAATACGTGTTAGCCAAAGAAGGAAAAAGAATTTCAACAACATCCACCAACGTACCTCTAATGGAGACCGAGAAAGGGAACGATCCTAGGAAACTATCACCACCCAACCCAATAGAAAGCATAGTGGAAAATATATACAGAGAGGTAGACATTTCAGGTGGCATTAAAGCATAAACCGTAAGGTATGTAACGATGAAAATAGGAGCTATGCCCCAATCAGTGGAAAATTTTATCAGGAATGTCATGTCACCAAACTTCCGTAAAATTCGTAAAAAATGGACTAGCCTATCCGTTAATATTTCTAAAGTGCCCGGGGGCATCCGTTTAGGGGTGAGACAAACAAAAACCAAACCATTCACAGAACGGTGGAAGACTATTCGAAACAACCTCGTAAGTAATTTAAAGGACGCATTAAGAAGGGTCAAGGAATTAAAAATGCGTCTAATTTAATTAAAACCATGAGGGGAGAACCCATGTGCCACATGACTTGAATTAATAGTATAAAATAACGGAATTATGTCCGGTGGCACATGTGCTTTAAATTCAAAAATTAACGTAGTGGGTTCCAACGTTGTTGTTTTAAATTTAAAATTAAATTTTGATTTAAAAATATCATAATAAATAGTCAGCGGAAAACGTTTGTCATTAACTACATTCGCCCACGACCTTCTAAGTAAGTTTAACGGAATGGAGGGAATAATAAACTTCTCTAAATATGAAGGGATAGAAATGACTAAATAATCTACTCGAGCTAAAGGAACTGGAGGGAGAGTCAACAGGGTTGACTCCGTAGGGTGAACCAAGTCACACTCAACATCAAAGCATGGATTAAGCGTCCAAAGAGAACGCCTCCGGTTGCAAGCCTTTAAAATCAAAAGTAAACTCGAATAGTGGATTCGTCCTCACTGAAAACTCACCCTCAGTTAACGTTTCGCCCCAGAATGAATCCACCAAATAATTAGAAATTTTACTTAAGTCAGAAACAGTGATCGTCTCAATAGTAGGAAAATTCGTATCCGATAATATTTTCAAACTAACTTGGGCCTCAGGCGAAGGGGCTATCATCAAAGAAAAGTCAGTTGGGCCCTCAGTGCTATCATCATCAAAACATAATTCTTCCCATAAGGTGGGGACATCGTCTAAATCAGGATAGGGGGATGGGCAAATCGAATCCAGGGGAGTATAATAATTAGCTTGAGTTCCAAGCGGCGATAATAACGTCAAAAGACTAACTCCCGGATGTATCACACTATGCTTATCCCAAATTGAACATCCATCCCAAGGTGACTCTACTAGTACCGTAGAAACCTCTAATAATCCTGGGTCAACCAATATAACGTCAGATCCTAGCAAGTCTTCACCTAAATCAGTAACATGTAAGCTCTCAGCATCGGATGACTCTACCGACTCAACCGGAATGTCTACTGGCTCAGGGTTAACAGAAGATTCCATGACTTAATTATCGTCGAAGGGGATTGGAGATGATTCCTTAGGGGAGAAATCCTCTTCTAGGTCACTAGGGTAACCAATCTCCTCAACGTCACTAAAAGCGTTAGTGAAACTTTCCTCGTCCTCAGTGACGGGCTCAGTCCTAATCACATCCTCAGGTTCAACAGGATAGTCAGGCACTATCGTAAGTGAAGGAAAACACTCACCTAGCTGATTAACTTCATCTTCCAGAGATTCCATATCCACATAAGCATCCTCAGAGGTATCAGTCACTATATCAGAGGGCTTAGATGTCGAGGCTAAGGAAGGAAGCACCCTAATAGTAACCTCTTTCGAGTTCAAATTTTGGGGTCGGAATGGCTTATGTTTTCTATAGGTGGGACAAGGCACACTCTGGGTAATACGACCTCTCTAGGGATAGGATCTATCCTTAGGCGTAGGGTCACTCCTATAAGCGGATACGGGTCTAGTGCTGTAACTATTCTTACTAACGGGTGTGGTGCTATTAGTGCGCAGGTAGGCGGGATCAAATTGATCCGAGAGGAGGTTACGCATGTGCGGCTAAGAATAATGATAGCTACCAACACGATGCTCTTCGTTTAACCAAAATAATCGGGCCCGACCTACTAATCGCTCTCGGTCAAAGCTAACGTTTTCGTAGTCATCCCATAAGTGATAATTAAAATATTGTTCTAATCCCTTAAGCCAGTCTCTAAAATTTTGGGGATACTCTTAAACCGTCATAAATAGGATAAATGTGGTGTGCCCTAGGGGTATGCTTAGCCATATCCTTAACATAGGAATAGTCTAACCGAGAAGCATATACTTCATATGCCATTTAGTGAGAACCGGAGAGGAAACTCGATCCGATACTTGTGTACATGCAAAGAAAAGTAAACTGTGCCCTAATTAAATCTCAAAGATTTAATTGTTCCCGTTAGTTTAAAAAAATAATATATGCATATTTTTTTATTTTTTGAGCAAGAAAATTATAAGGATTATTAATTAAATTATTTCAGATTTTTTTTATTGCAGAAAAAAAAATTTAGCCGGCTATTGGCACAGCAAATACTAAATTTTCAAATTAATTAATAAAAATAATTACTGAATGAAAAATTTTTTTTTTTTTTCTTACTAATTAATTAGATGGAGAAATACCAGAAATTTTAAATTTTTGATTTTGAGAAAAAAAATAACATTTTTAGGCCGCTATTTGCAGACCACTATTATTTTTTTATGTAATTTTGAGAAAAAATTGAAATTTTGTAATTTGAAATTGGAAATTTGAAATTTGAAATTTGAAATTTTGAATTTTATTATTTGAAATTTTAAATTTGAAATTTTGAATTTTGAATTTTGAATTTTGAATTTTGAATTTCGAAATTTGAAATTTGAAATTTTGAATTTTAAAATTTGAATTTTTAATTTTGAAATTTGAATTTGAATTTTGAATTTTGAAATTTGAAATTTGGAAATTTCAATGCATTTCATGAAAACTAATCTTGTAAATATTGATCTGCAACGAAACGGGTGAGTGCGTACGTACGTACCACATAAGAGGGGGAGGAGTGCCAATTAGGAAATTGACGAGGACCTCTCTCTGATACCAAATTGATGTAGGCCCGCTCTTTCGAGCGTTTTGGTGGCCGACAAATTAACGCGATGCTCTCTGATAACTCTCACGTCACACTCAAGCATTTACCGTAGCAGCGGATCGATTAAAAATTATTGTTAGATTAACAATTACATGGGGTTCGCAAAGCCCCTTAAGATAATACCAAGGCGATAGGCCAAGGTCCTCTCGAGCGAAAAGAACCCACACGGTTCGATCGAGCGTGTTGTACCAAAAGAGAAACCACCGAAAACAAAAGATTCGGGCAAGGGTGGTTCTCTCCCAACAAAATAAAAACAAGGGCCGCCACGCCTCACGAACTTAAACAAAAATACGCTAAACAAGACAATAATTAAAATAAATTAAACCACGAAAAATCAAGCGTTACACAAGCCACGCAATTTGCCATTGCCATAAGAATTATCTAGGGAAGAGAAACACATAAAGCATAAATTTTAGTTACCCAACCGGATGGGATGAGTCCGGTTTCACTCGACTAGAATCGTTCCTTAACTACACCACCAGAGATACGCCGGAGGGAGAGAAATTCGTCTCCTTCTTCGTGTCACGCCAATCGGAAAGCTTTTACACAATATAACTGTGGGAGAATCACTCTCTCCACGGATCCGCCGACGTCACACCGAGGGGTTTGTAACCTTCTTCTAAGGAGTCGCACCGAAGGAAGCCGCGCCGGAGTCACACCGAACGGATGGAGGGAGCAGGGGGGCTTCACACCACAAGCCAAGGGGCGGTGGCAAGGAGGAGTTCTCTTTGGCCAAAATTTCTCTTCGAGAGGAATTAGGTTTTAAATTTTCATTCATTCACTAATTAATTCTTCATAACATGACTATATATAGCCTACACCACTCAATCTCCCTCCAATCAACATTCGAAATTCAAAATTCAAAATGAAAATTATGATGGTTATAACCCATCATAATACAAGAAATGAAATAATAAAAATAACCTATGATGGTTATAAGCACCCAATCATTACATGACTTATCTAAATGCAATAAACATAAAAATGCTTGAAATAAAATTGCTTAAAATAATAAATTATTAAAAATATATATTTATAATTATTTAATTTATAATTATATATTTTTATAAAATAGCGGCGGACGTCGAGCAAAATATGTGGCGGAGGTGGCGGTGGCGTCGCAGAAGAAAAGCCATCCTAGATCTAGTGGCAGCGATCGTCCCAATCCACAAACTCTCTCCGATGGGGATCAATGGCGGCCGCATCAGCAACGTATCCATTCAAATATACCGGGTCACCATCATTGTTAGAGGGAGGACGCTCCTTGGCCACATGTCGTGGGAAGTCGGCTCGATCAGTGTAGGGTCACTAGGTAAGCGTCTCCACAGACACTAGCAAGCCATTCGCAACCACTACACCCTCCAAAGTCATCATTCCTCTATCGGTGTGAAGACAAGAGTGAACAGAAGACCCACAACTTTTATGCACGTGCAATTATGATAAATATCAATCTCTGAGCGATTGCCTCCCTGGACTAACCCGTCCATCACATCAACCTTCTGAGCCGCTGGCTCCCCGGACTTACCAGTCTTTACCTACCACAGCCGAGCCTACCACTCGTGAGTCTAAACCAAACTAGCCACTCGTGACTACGGGGTTAGTGAAAGTGAAGTACTTAGAATTAATCTTGCACTAACAGTTTAGCCTTACAGTTTATGGTGAACCTTAGACTACCTAGGGCATTCCCTGTGAAGGGCACTCGAGGGCACTAGGAACTATGAGTGGACTGAAGCCCAAAGCTACCATTTGCAAGGTACTTATTATTTTTGTTGTCTACTCATTTCCTAAAATCTCTTAGTATTACACTTGAACTAACCCTATGTGTATTTAGACTTTCTCCAAAGGAAAGACGATCCATCGTCGATCCCGAGCATGACCTTGCCCCTAGTCAACTAGGCTCTTACAACCTTACTTCTATTGCCAACTTCATTCATACTTCCCCGATTAAGTTCCACCAACTATCTCCTTTATCCCATACCAAGGTTTCGATGATGCCGTAATTCTACAGTTTCTACTATGTGTAGACCTAATGAGCTACATAATGTGCTTGAATGGTGATAGTCAAAATAATCATCCAAATTACCTAAGATTTTTATTTGGTGTCTATCATGATACTTTATGAATAAATCCAGAAGAATATAATTTTCCTAATTTATTTGGCATTTATTATATTTTTTGCAAAATCAGGCCACCTAGGAAATTGCACACCAAGTATAATTTCTTGACACGATATGGCCTCAATTTTTTTTGAAAAGTGTATATCATCAAAATAAAAGTAAATACTGAATTTCATAATTTTTCAAAAAGGTTTTAACTTCCAAACTAATTATCCACTAAATGACCAAAATGATAGGGCAGAATAGGGAATAATAAAATTAATCATACAAAAATTATAGAGAAATTACCAGATCTCCGAAGTGACCACAAAAGTCTACTGACCAAAAAGCATAATTTTATAAATCCATTTGTTCATATAAACAAATCTTTTAAAAATATTCAGCATAGGGCACTTTGTGATGGATCCTATATGGAAAGGTTTTGAATAATTTTATAATTAATCATATTACATAATGATGCCCTGAAATGTCCTCTGACCAAATTTTATACTTTTTCAGTAAATAATTAACCCATAAATAATTATCCTCTTATCATGGCAAACTTAGGGTTTGTGAATGGAGTACTATAAATGTTAATATAAAATTCATAGAAAAATTTCTAGAGAACAATAACATCATTATACGATCACTGCCTAAATTTCTTGAACATCCAAGATCATATAATTATGCAATAAAATCATGAGGAAAAGTACCCTAATTGGTCCTAAATTATTTCAGAGGGGTTAAAAGCTCCAAAAAATTCTAATAACGTTTTCTAGGGCTTATGTCCACCCTATGAAATCATCTACCAATTTCCTAGACATTCCAAGGACATATGGTCTTATATCCATCATTGAGCTCAAAACTCAACCCTAGGGTTAACACTAGGGTTCTAGGGAACACCAACCCTAAACCACCAAAAATCCCCTCTCAGGGTATTTTGTATGACAATAAATTAGAGGACAAATATCAATCCCTTTTTGGTGAGGATTGGTCACGCAACCCATTAAACACAACTTGCTATAATTTTTCCCCCTTAGGGACCAAACTTTTGTCAGCCCAATACCTACTCAAATCTAACCCAAATGGGCTGAGATTTTTACCAGTGACCTATCATGTCCCTAAGGGTCATTCACCAAAATTTTGGGGAATTATGAGGTCATTATACCCTCTAATTAACTCCTACATGGATTATTAGATTTTTACAAAACTATAGGAAATTATTTCCCAAAAATTTCCATTTTTGGATATGTTAGGGGTATAGATATGAGTGAAACCTAGTCCAAATTTCAAGGCATTTGGATGGATAGATTGATGTGGACCCTCAATTTAGTTTATGGTTAACCCTATGTATAGACTACACCATTTTGAGGGTTGTACTCAGACCACTGACCCAAATGTGTTGAAATTAAATTTAAAATAAAACAGACCTCAAGGTATACAACTTTTATGTTGGTCATTTTACCAGTATAAGGCTCTAAGTATTTTTAATAATTAATTTTAAACACTGAAAATAGTGTGACAGAATGAAATGAAATGAATAATTATTAATCCCTAACTATACATCTGGCAGAGCGAATCTTGGTGCAAGATGGACGGCATACCTTCATCATCCCCGTGAAGCCAATGGCCATGGTTGCCCCATCCTGGGTAGTATTTGCCGTCAATTTCCCGGCCACCTGGCTACCTCCCTTGCAGACCAACGCCACCACCACCTCTGTTGGGGTGGTGGCTATTGTCGGGCTGCGGCACGGCCGCCGGAGGGGCTATTCCCATAAAACCCACAACTACTTTTTTTAAGGAATTTCTCCGAATTTTCTCACTATATCGGCCTTAATTGAGCCCGATATCTCTCCTAATCAATCTTGGATACTAGCACAATGGGAGAGGAGGAGAAGTGGACCTTCTAGGCTAGCTGAAGTAGAGCTAAGCGTCGGTTTGCCATTGTCGGCAGTGGTGATTTCAGGTGCTCTGAAACTACACAGCCAGTGGGCTCAGCTCTTTTAAGGGGATGGTGGAAATGACTGCTCTGAGTCTTGGGAAGCTTTTAATTGAACCAAAAGGGGAAGTGGAGGGGTTAAAGCATCAATGGCCATTAATGGCCATGAAGGAAATTTCGGCCAACTGAAAATCCAGTAAAGGCAGCCGCTGAATAGCCTGGAAAACCTCTTGATCTCCTCAGAATTGGTTTGGGGAGATGAACAAAGCTATTGGAATTGATGTCAGGTTGCCATGGCCTCCATTTGCCATTAATGATCTTCTCTCTCTCTTTCTCTCTCCTCCATTAAAGGGGATATTGAGGTTTCTCTCACCTAGTCACCCTCTCTAGAATTTAAATTGCATTCTAAGTAAATATCAGCCTTCTAAAACTTTTGGGCCACTCAACTTGGGCTTAGCCCAAGTTAGTTTGGCTAGGTTAAGTCAACTTGATTTAATTTGACCCACTTTAGGGTTGAGTTGACTTTGGTCAATTTTACCTTTTGGTTTTACCCTAGTTGGTCCTTAGTGACCCATTGGCCTCTCACAAGGTCTAAAGACACTTTGGTAGGGTTGGTTTGGCACCTTGGTGGTCACTTGCCCCTAATTAGGTTACTTTGACCATTTGAGGGATTAGGTTGACTTTGGTCTACTTGACCTCTTTTGTTGACCCAAATGGGTCCTTGGTGACCCAATGAACCTCCTAAAGGGTTAGGAATGTTTAGGTGTCAAGGAGTTAAGGTGAAGGCCTAAAGTCAAACCCTAGGTTTGGTGATTTGGTTGTGCTATTTGCAGACCAGTATGATTTCTACTTTCATGCCCTAGTTCACCTGGTATTCTTGAGCTTCCTAGGGTTTTGTCATGACCTAGTTCTTACAAAACCACTCTTGGGGGTCTAATTATTTTAGGGATGTTACATGCACAGCATACTCCCTCTTGATTATGGACATCTCTCATTCCCATCTTCCACTTTATGACTTCAAATGGGAAAGGGAGATCTTGGCATGATATATCTCTTTATCAAGATAGATCACTATCTCTTGAAGCATCTATAGTCATTTCAATGACACTCTCATTATCTTAAGCAGGGAGATTTGTTGAAATTTCCCCCTCAATCTTAGCATTGTCCATAGAGTCATTGATGAACTTCAATAGTATTGATGATCTATTTGGTGCAGGAGATTCTCTTGCACCAATTCTCTAGGCAAGACTTAAGCTTTCTAGCTTAACATACTGTACTAGCTTTCCCTTAGTGTTTGCATTAATCTTGTACAACCGTATTTTCAGTTACCATGTTTGCTACCACAGCTACATTGTTTTGGTAGCCACGGACATGGACAACCCTTACAGCAGGTTTAGATGATATTAAACCCTGAGCATACATTTCTCTTCTTATATCCTAAGAAGAGTCTAATAGCTGAGGATACCACTGGAGAAAATATTTAGTTGTGCTTTATGTGCTCCTTCCTTGCTATAATTAGAAGAGCTACTTCTAGTGCATTCCTTAGTGATGAGTATAGCCTACTTAATCTTCTCCTCACTATTCTGCTGAAGTGGAAGCAGTACTATGCCCCAATAGTTAAACATCTTAGGGCTTCAATGGAAAAATTCTGCTAGTCTGATTATCAAGACAAATACCACTTAAAGGACATTACCCAACATATGTGTGCTTTATCAACATTCAAGAATGCACATAGCATCACACCATCCTCTTACTTTTGGGAAGTTGGAGGAGTAATCTCGATGGTCTGTTTTTCCATCTCTAACTTCACAACTGCATATCTTACGTCCAATTTCTCATTAGTATATGAACCTTGAGATAACACCCTTGTTCCAGTCCTAAGTATGGACCATCCTCTGTCCAAATACCATATGGGGATATGGGCATTTAGACTATCCTTCAAAATAGAGTTTACCTTACCATAGGACCCCAATAATTATTGGGTTCTAGGTTCTGATAAGCATAAAAATGCACAGGACTTTCTGTAGATTTTCTAACAGGAAGATTAACACTAGCTCTATAAAGAATACTTACCCTTACCCTTGACACACTAGGGTTGTGCCAACAATCTATGTCAATGTGGACCTTCCACTTTGACACAACACCAACACTCAAGGATGTTATATCTCCTCTTCTTAATAGTGTTTGAAGAGTGCAAGCCATCACTAGCTTCCTATTTAGAGGGGAGTGTGATACCCTTCTTCTTATTTCTCTCAGCAAGAAACATACTAAAGGTGAATCTGCTTGTAGAACTACTTGGCTTACTCTGAGTATCATTAACCGCAGTCTTCTTTGTAATTGACATGCAATTAATAGCCTTAGAGCTAGCCAAGTATGCCTTACTGACTGACTTACCCATGGTCTGGGTTATTGCTAGAAGATCCTGAGAATTGGCCACTGGATTCTCCTTAGGTGTAGGGGCTAAAGAACCAAATACAAATAGTCCATGATGGGCCATTTGGACTTCTTCATGGGGACCCTTCTATGCACTTAAACCCATGCCCTTCCTTCTTCCATTACAAGGTACACTTGTACTCTTAGAAGGAGAATTCTCATTCTTCCCGTGACCATACATGGAATCTTGGTCATACCTGTTGGACGGGAGGATTACCTTGTGAAAGGTGTCCTATAGAACTATAGGAGCCTTTCCTTTCCCTTTGGAATGGCCAACTCTAGAATTCCAATTAGACCCTAAGCCTCTCTCATATTTTTGAGAAGTAAAGGAGTTAATCAGTGGTAGCAGAAATTTTTGCTTATTAAATTCAGCCGCAAGCTTTCTCTCCTTTAGGAGCTTCTCTTCAAGATCCAAGATGATCCCGTTCTTCTGGATTATGGTCTCAATTTGGATGATTGAGATGGCCATTTATTTGTTGACTTCCCTCACTTTCTAATCTAGTAGGGATGTTGTCTCAGAGTGCTGTGCAGCAGCTAGCTGTACAGAGATAATCTCCTCAGCATACATCTTGGCCAACTTCCTTCTTATTCTCAAAGCATCCAAAATTTCACCATACTTATCAATCAATTGATTGACATCTACCTCATACTCAGAATCATCTTCATCACTAGATGAGGAAGCATCAGGATCTGGACTGATCTCATAATCTAAATAATAAGAAGAACTAGATAGAGAATGTACCTTTTCTAGACCAGGCTGATCCTTGTAAGATTCTTCTTCTGTCATGGATATTAGCCCATAACTTCTTTAAACATCTTCTTCATCATACTCATCCTCTAATTCACTATCTAAATGTATTAGAGGGGCCCTTATCTCTATCCTTGCATCTCGATAAACACCATCTGATGGACTGATGGCATCATCTTCCTTATCATCCTCCTCTTGCCTTCCATGTTGACAATTAAAGTGTCCCACATTTTTTTGGTTGCCTTGTAGTGGACCAAGTTCTGGAAGGTGGAGTCATCCATGGAACATACAATATTGTATTGCGCCCTCTTGTCCATGGTAGCCAAGAATATTTCATCTTCAATCATTTCAGCAAAACTCTTTGGTGTCTAGACTTCTACATCTAAGATAGAGAATTTCATGGGGATGAAGGGTCCTTCTTAGATTGCTACATAGATCCTAGGATCAGAGTCTTCCATGATCTGCTTGATCCTCTCTTTTGGGTCCCAAAGTTCTCCTTACTCCAGACTTGAAGCTCCATTAAGCTTCACACCTTATGGTTCACTCATGAACCCATAAGTACAAACCTTTAGAATATCCTTGGATATCACTTAGACTATTAAGTCCTTTTTGAGCAAGCTCCCTTTAATACCGCTTAAAAGTCTTTAATTTCAAGGATAGCAAAATCACCTTGATGGGGGGGGGGGTGAATAGGTTTCTTAGGCTATATTTGGGACAGCTCTAGCGGAATTGAAAAGCTGTTGTTCGGATAGAGCTGTTTTAAAATAGATCTCTAGGGAGAAGTTTTGAGAAGCTACAGAGTGTTTGGGTGTTCTGTGCAGAAGTGCGCTCAGAATCACCGGAGAAAGGCCGTCAGGGGATCGGAATCGCTGGAGGAAGGCTGTCCGGGGCTCGGAATCGCCGGAGGAAGGTCGTCCGGCCTCTGAGCATGTTCCAACTGAAGAAACCATTAGATTTCCAAAACCTGTGAGAGAGAAAGCTATTTTGCGGAAGCTGAAGCTGGGGGGGGGGGAGATTACTGAAGAGCTGCAAAATAGCTCAAGATTTCTTAAAAGTTCTTCATAAGGAGCTATCCCAAACAGTTAAAAATAGCTCTGGCGGCCGGAATAAAGATTCTCCAGCCGTCAGAGCTGCGCCAAACAGACCCTTAGTCTCTTATGACTATCTTTAATTTTCTTTCTTTAAGTATTTTATGGGTTAGTAGATTTCTGCTTTCAAGACACACACAACTTTCTATAAATAAACAAAACAAGGAGAACACACCAAATTTATAGTGGTTCCCCAGATTATGGGTACGTCCACTTTCCCTCCCACCTTTCTAATAGCTTATTAGACTAGGCACTTCTCTGATCTCAGCTCCTAAGATCTTACAACACGATCCCGCATTACTAATTAGTCTCCTCTAAGAATTACAGCTCAAACTCAAGGCCCTATAACTCAGTGATCCAAATATCACCTAACTCAGGCCCAATGGCCCTACAACTCAGGCTAGGAGGACAACCCTACCTCAGAGAGAATGACTCTCCTACAGCTCAGGCACAAGGGCCCTACCTCAGATCCAAAGGATTCGATAACTCAGGCAGAAGTGACCTATAACTCAGAGAGAATGACTCTTACCTCAGGCTAAAAATCCCTCCCCCAGATCCAAACTGGATCCTACTCTCAGGCCAAAGCCCTCCCTTAGGCAGACATGCCCTACCTCAGATTCTCAACAGAATCCTACCTCAGGCTAAACATCCCTACCTACAATCGACAACTGGATCCTACCTCAAGAAAATCTTCCCTATAACTCAGATCCAAAAGGATCCTATATAATGGAAGTGGGTTGTTGAGTTGATTAGATACAAGAGAACTTTTTCTGTACCAACCTTCCTAGACTTAGATAAACTCAGTCCAACTTTGACTCCATGAAAATATTCCCTGAGTCTACTGCTTCTTGAACTAAGAAACACTTAGCCATATCTTCTTCTCAACAATAAGAGAAGATCTTTAATTAGTACATGCTTATGCTAGAAGAAACCTGTAGTGACCTGCTTCTCCCTGAACTGAGATAGAATCTCAGTCCTATCTTCCTCTTCACAATACCATAAATTATTCTTCAGAAATGATCAACTTATACTGTGAAGAAACTGCAGATTGCGTTGCTGCTACCTGAGCTGAGAAAATATCAGCCCAACTTCTTCTCAGCAACAAAATGTGGATCTTCAAGATACTATGGCTTGTGCTGGAATAACCTCAAAAATAAGTTTCTGATCTTGCTATTTAATTTGCTTTTCAAATAGCAAAAAAGTCTTCTAGAGGTTTTATTTGTTTCCAGGGTCTGCAGCAAGAGTAAACCCTTTATTGCTACCTCTTTCTCCCTCAAAATTTATTCTGACTTTACTATTTGTGGTGAAGATGACAGCAACTACCTCTGTTGAGCTTTTATATGCAGCAGCTAGGTTAAGACCTTTTGGCTCTTCTTCTTTAATGATTACCTCTGACCTTGTTGGTGTAGATGAAAATTTCACCTACTATCTTGGATCAGCTTCCCGATCAACTGTAGCTAGGTTAGACCTAGTGCTTCTTCTCCTTCAGAGAAAATGTTTCTGAACTTGTTGTTGATGGTGAGGATGATAACAGCTAACACTAGAACATTCAAATCAAATGGCTGGAACTTTTCTTCTAAGCTCTGCAATAATGGTTGAGGAAGAAGATGAAATACAACGGTATCATGAAAGTTTATCTCTTCATTTTAAACTCTACATTTTCTATTCTGCCGATCAACATCTACATTGACCAGTGGGCCCCTCTGAAATTGACAGCTGCATCTTTACATTAACAGCCAAAAGTCATACTCTAGGCCTGCAGCGCTATTTGTCGCATACTGTAGCCATCCCACCTCATTTTTAGTTTTGTTGACTTTTGTTGATGTCAGCATATATGGAATTAGTCAAAATTAACGATATTAGTATAGGCGTTGAGTGAACAAGCTTCACTCAATACCAAAATACTTAGATAGATTTATGTCTAACTCAGGCGTTGAGTGAACAAGCTTCACTCAACGATTTTTGCCTTAGCCAAACTTTTTGCATCTCAGGCATTGAGAGCGTTGAGTGAAGAAGCTTCACTCAATGCTTTTTGACTTAGCTAATCTTACTACATCAGTAAACGCTAAGTTATCCTTCATCACTCAATTCCAAAATCCTTAGATAGTTTTCTATCACTAGGCGTTGAGTGAGCCTTCATCACTCAACGTTAAAATACATAGTTGAATTCTAGAATGAAAGCGTTGAGTGTCGATTCTTCACTCAGCGCTTCCTTCTTTAGCTTATTATATTGATGAGGATTTGAGTGAATAGCCTTCATTCAATGCTTCTATACTTTTACCGATTTTCTTCAAGCTTAGGCATTGTGTTAGTCTTCATCACTCAACGCCATCTAGACTGATGTAGTCTAACTAGTTTGGCGTCGAGTGAGCCTCGTCATCCCTCGATGCTTCTGGACTTGACCATATTTCATTACAGTCAAAGACAAAGCTTTTACATCACACGACGCCTTTGCTGTATTCACTCGACGCCTTCTGTTAAATGTCGTTGAGTGAGCAGTATTCACTCAACACTCGTGGAGTTGGTCGATTTTTCTGCTTTCCAATACAGAAGCTTGACAACACCCGATGCTTCTTGCATCTGGCGTTGAGTGAGCTTGCTTCACTCAAAGCCTGTGTACAACCACATTTCTTTGCTTCTAGCATTGAGTGAGCTTGATTCACTCAATTCCTATGGACTTAGACAGATTTTCTGTCTCTCCACCAGCCTACCTTGTGACCACCTTTCAGAATCACATAGACAACTTGTCTAACCTTGTTCCAAGGAACATCCTGCACATGTTGATCTTAAACAACATCAAATACAACTATGATCTTTGTGTTGTCGGTGATGCCTCTTCAAATCAAGTCTAGGGAACATTGAGGGTAATATTCCCAACACAACCATTCCTTTGGCCCTTGTGAAGTTTTTAGTATTCGAGTATTGGGTAGGTTCCCACCACCCAGGTGCCAGATTTTTTCGCTGTTTATGCTCATTCTATGATGAGTATGCCACACTTACGTATATAAATGTTTAATAAAGCATAGATCTTTATCGCACTTGGTGGAACTTGGGATATCTAACCCTTGTGTGTTCTTTCTTACTTATTAACTTGTGGTTGGGTGTTGGATGTTTTCCTTTTAGCGATTCCTGTTTGGGTTGGTAACCCTTTGACTCCTTTACTTCCTTTAAAATTGATCTTTCTTTGCCACTTGTATATTCTTGTTGAGGTATTCTTGTCTTAGGAATGCCTCAGGTTTGGAGCAGTAGCCAGTTGAGCACCTAAATTTTGTGGTTGTTGGTATTATGCAGTTGTTGCAGTCATCCTTTCCTCACCATTTTGAGGTAGTGTTATTGTTTTGTTGTTTGGTTCAGATATACATGCTTTTTGGTGAGTTCGTGTTAGGTTGTTGACGCCCACTTGAGTTTTATACTATTAAGTTACTTACTTGCTGCTTAGTGTCTTCTGGTTGATTTGTTTGTTTTACTTGCTCTCTGGGAATGTTTTATGTTAGGATTGAATGTAAGATATTTTAAGTACAAAAGATATATTATGACTATCTATTTCATAACATTTTTTTTAAACCAAAGTCTCTATATTTTAAAAAGCATAAAAGCTATTTCTATACTTATATTAAACCTAGAGATATGCATATCATGAGTTGTCCTATTTGGTTGTTTATGCTCATGAAGGATGTTAATCTATATAGACAAGGTATTTTCTGAAGCGTATATTCATATTTTTTACATAAGGACTAGTTGATACCCTAAGCCGAGGGATACAGCCATCAAAACATAACTTAAATTACAGTATTCTTCATAATAAACTTTAGGATTTCATATAAAGTGTTTGGTTCGTGTTCGTGCCTGAGCTCCTGCAGCTATCCTCTGCATGGCGTGGCATCATGATGCGTGTTTTCTCTTACTCAGATATATTGTTTAAGTGCGGAGAAAATGCGGGTTGTGACACCTCTTCCCTGCTCCAGCTGCTCAAAACAAAGCCTCCAACGAAATGAAGTGAAAATGCCACTTCCTAGGATCTAAACCGAGCTACTACCACACTGTACCATTAAACGTCAGCTTGATTCTCATGGCCACTGCCCAAAATCTCCAATCACAGGCTGACATGTGTCAATGCCATTACAGTCCTGCTACTGTAGTGCGATTACAACCTACCGCCATACGGTAGACGATGCGTTAGCTTATCCCGCAAGCCACCGTCCAAAACCTCCAAACACACACTAACACATGTCCATGTAATATCTGTTTTGTTACTGCCGTGTGATACTAACCTACCATCATGTGGTAAATGATGCGTCATATCAATACGGTGCTCTCAATGCTCTAGATGCTCTCTACGCATAATGCTACTGCCACGCGGTATCGCTACCACCACGCAGTATCGCTACTGCCACGCGGGACCTCACCAAGAGGTATTTCGAATATTTTTTTTTGCTACCGCCGTCTTAACCCATACCGCTTTGCGATATCTCACAGAAACCATTTCCTGCATCTGGAAACTAGGGCATTACATTAGGTCGCCGAGCTTGATGTGTCTCATGAGCAAAATTCAAGTGTTTATTGAAAGTGAGGGATATATCTAATTTTACTTTAGAGGGGGGATAATATAGTATTTTAAAACTTTAATTTTTTTTTATAATAGATTTAAAGCTATTAATATATATATATATAAAGATAAAATTCACAGCACACAAATAAAGAGAGTAGCAATCACAGATGACACAAGGATTTAATAGTAGTTCCCCAATAAATCTGGGTACGTCTACTTTTCTACGACCCTAGTAGGAATCTACAACAGGTTTTTGATCAGGTGACCTGCCACCAAAAGATCTATTTTCTAAGAGAGATCTAGCAACCCTTTGTTCTTTTGACAAGGTACCAAAAAACCAATCTTAAGTCTTTTGATCAGGTGACTTAGGAACCAAGAGTTAACTTTTGAAGGGAGTTAAAACCTTGTACACAGTTTAAAGAATGAACTAAAAGAAGTTGATGTTGTCTTCTCTTTCAAGAATCTCTGAGAAGACTTAGTGGATGTTGTTGCAAAAAGCTCCCCCTGATTTGAATAAAATTTGTGGTCAAGGGAGGAGATTTTTCTTCAGGGTGTAGGCCTTCTTGTATGTTGTTCCTCTCCAGTAGATGTTTGGTACAGATGTGTATTGTTGGGTATTGTATCCACAATGTACCTGATTTGAAGAAGCCCCTGAACAAGCTAAGGTAAATAGACAGTGTGTTTGATGAAATCTTTTAAGTTGTGCTTGCAGTTATTCCACCCTAAGTACAAACCAATGTCAGGGTGCAGTGGGTCAATATACACGGGTCTGCGCGACGTAATCCCTCGTTGAGCAGATCAGTGTGTTGGCCTACGTGTACTCTCTCTATTGGGGTGTACTTAATTTTAAGTACAGGGCTATGATAAAGCAAGAGCAGACAAGGAGCAAGGATGGGCCAAAGACCAACTCACGGGTTGAAAGACAAGAATCGTTTAAATGTAAATAGTCGAGAATCACTATGTGATTCTCGCTGATTCGTCGAGAATCACTAGGGATTCTCGACGAGTCGTCGAGAATCACTAGATGATTCTCGCCAGGTTGGGCCGGCTGTCTCACCTCAGTCAGAAAATTCTCTAAGGCAGAATCGTCGAGAATCACTAAGTGATTCTCGCCGATTCGTCGAGAATGACTTTGCATTCTCGATGATTCGGCGAGAATCAAATGTGATTCCCGCCGATTCTCCCCGGCCTCTATAACCTATGCAGCCTGAATTCGCCAAGTAGAATTCGGCGAGAATCGTAAGTGATTCTCGCCGATTCGTCGAGAATCACCTACGATTCTCGCCGATTTTGCCTTGGGCTATTTTTCCAAAATCCTGGACCGGTCCATGTTACCTGCAGCTATTTGAACCGGACTTTGGTCTTTGCTTTGGTGGGGCCCACAACTGTCATCTCCATGACCTATTGTATAAATACACAGGTATTTGTGTACAGTGTTAATAAAAAAAGAGAATACGAAAGCCGAGCCGCCGACTAAACCTAAATTCGCGAATCTGCTCCGCCTCCGTCGCCGCCGCTCGTGCAGTGGTCTCCGTATCCGATCTCGATTTCCTCCAGATCCACGGTGACAGAAGCCAAGTCTTGCACAGCATCTCACGCGTCTAACCAGAGATCTTTTGTCTCTTGATTTGAGATAGGGAAATCCATCCCCGTTCGAATCGATCGAGACGATTGATCCTAGTGTGACCGTTGGAAGACCTTTCCGACTTCGCTAAGAAGATTGAATCTCCATTGCATAGCTGCTGTTTTCAGTTGCTGCCGCCAACACCGAGAGCCTTGCCGCCGGCCTTTGCCGCCGCCGGTCTCGGGGAGATTCTCTCCAAGAAAGATCAAGGGTTGTGGACTTTTCATTACCTACAAGAACAAGTAGTCTAACGAAAAGGGACACCTAGATCTTCAAGTTGTTTGTATTTCTTATACACTCCAATTTCTTTTTCATTGTAAAGGAACATTTGGTTCCTAGTTGTAGGGTTGGGTGCAACCCGTGTTGTGGGAGTGTTGACTCCTACGTGTGGAAGGGTTCCTTCCGATAGTGCAAGGATTGGATTTCAATCCTGTTGGTGAAGTGACCGAGTCGTCCCTGGATTGGGAGATAGGTCGAAGGGGGAAAGTGGACGTACCCAAATCGGGGAACCACTATAAATTGCCTATGTTATTTTCTGTGCTGTGTGGTTTGTTTTGATTCTGCAGGTAAAATTTTAATTCCGCAAATACGCTGCAAGTCACCTATTCCCCCCCCCCCCCCCCATAGGTGAAGGTAGTTGACACTAAGTGGACTTTCAAGTAGTATCAGAGGGAGGTTACTCATCAAAAAGGTTCACACCTTGAGTACAATCCTGCCACCAGTGTCAAGAAGAAGACCGATATCTTCCCTGGACGGACTCAAGCTCTCCGGCAAAATTCCAGTATACACCAGACTGAACTTTCCTATCTGGAAGGAAAGAATAAGATTCTACATGGAAGCAGTCGACCCCCGGCTCTTCATGATAGTGGAGGAGGGACCTTACATTCCCACTAAGGCCTCCACCATTGATCCTACCAAGAAAGTGCCCAAGAAACTTTCGGAAATGGACAAGGACAAAATGGTGCTGTTCGGACTCGACAAGAAAGCTCAGAACATCCTGGTAAGCGCAGTTGACGACTCTATGATGCAGAACTTCTGCAACTACAGGACAGCCTAAGATCTCTGGAGCTGTCTGATTGTCCTAATGGAGGGCTCAGATGAAGTGAGGGACGATCAGAGATCCCTCCTCAATCAGAAATATGAGGCCTTCAGGCAAGGGCCAAAGGAGGAGATCGGAGTTACCTTCGAAAACTTCCTCAAGATCGTCAATGCACTCAAAGGATATGGAAGAGTGTTCACTGACAGTGAACTCAATGATAAGTTCCTTAGGTCCCTCACTAAGGAATGGGACACAAAGATCTGCGCTATCCGCGAGTTTGGCAGACTTGCGGAAACCGACCCTCAGATTCTGTTCGGGAAGCTCATGTCCTATGAGCTTCAGTTGAACACAAGGAAGGCTGAAGAGGAAGCAAAGAAAGCCGCGGCCAAGGAAAAGACGGTGGCCCTGAAAACCATTCATTCCAGAAAGGGCAAGGGTGCTGCCTCTTCCCGTGCGTGGAAGAAGGATGAAGAGGAAGACTCTGAGCCAAGCTCCTCTGGCTCAGAATTGTCTGAGGAAGACTTATCCCTTATCACAAGGGAATTCAAGAAGTTCCTCAAGCTGAGGAATCAGAGAAAGAGAAACGGCTCCTCTTCAAGGGATCAGAAGAAGAACTATTCTTCTGACAGGTATGTTTCCAAACCAAACAAACACCGCTCATCTGACATTATTTGCTTTGGTTGCAACAAGCCAGGACACGTCGTGGCCGATTGCCATCAAGGCAAGAGGGAAATGGAAAGGGAGAGGAGCACAGGTCCTCAAGAGAAAAGAAGAAGGAGAGGAGTTACATCGCGAAGAAGCCAAAGACGCTGAGTGAATATGACACATCAGACACCAGCGATGACGAGGAAGCCTACTTTGGGCTAATGGGTCGCTGTGACTCGGAAGGAGATTGCCCCCCATTTACTGGGAAGGTAAAAGCTCACACCCCTCTCTCTGACTCTGAATCTGATCCTGAGTCTCAGGATGATGACCCTGAGGATAGCCCTTCTACCAGTGAAGCTGAGCTCCTTGATAAGTATGAGCTTCTGCTCAATACTTTCGTGGAATGTCGAAAGAGACTGAAGGCTGAGAAAAAGGAAGTTAAATTCCTTAAAGGTGAGAGTGTATCCCTAAGGGAAGAGATCACCAGTTTGAACTCCCTCCGACAGGAGCACTTGGACCTGACTTCAAAGCATTCAGAGTCTCTTAAGCTCCTTGATCTTAAGCAGGAGGAAGTCAACAAGTTGGAAGAACTACTTGCGGCAGAAAGGAAGATCGACAAGAGCTTATCTATGCCAAAAATTGTTCTTACATTAGTTGATACCTTCTCTGCTCAGGCCAAAGGAGTTGGCTTGGGGCATGTAGGGGTATCTAGCTCCTCATCCAGGAGAAACAGGAATAAGAGGAAGAATAAGGCTGCCAAGAAAGCCTCTGCTGCTGAGAAAGGAAAGGCCCCACTCAGCCCTGTTGAGTTCAGAAAGCCTAGCTTTCCCTGTAACCAACATGACTTTGAGTCAACATATAGCCATCACTTCAGGCCCTCGGTTGCAAAGCCGAAGAGCCGGTATGATGGGTGGACCTTTCCCCGTAACTTCTGTGAGAGTGTCTTCAAGGCACCTTATGAGGAAATCCACTTGGGAAATTATGGTCAATTCTCTAGCGGCCATAATACAAAGCAGGCACCTAAGGCCAAGCCTGATATACTGAAAAGCCAAGAGGTGAAGAAGTCTTGTGACTGTGGTCATCAAGATGCCTCCACCTCCAGGTCTTCGGCCCCGGCTGAACCCCACGTTTCAAGGGTGAAGCAGGCGCCCAAGAGGAGGTATAACAGGTTTGACTGCTGGTGCTGTGGCAAAATTGGTCACTTTGCCATGGATTGTTGGTTTAATCCGAGGAATATCGAGACTCCTGATGTTGGCAATGCGAGGCCAACCTCTCGTAGGGCTAACCAACCGAGGGGGAGTATGCTAATGAAAAATCTAGGACCCAAGTACGATTGGGTTGCTAAGGCAAATTAATTTTGTTTTGCAGGAATGTCCAAAGGCCAAGAAAACTCCTATTTGGTATTTGGACAGTGGATGCTCCCGTCACATGACCGGGACAAGAAGCCTGCTGCGGGAGTACTCTCCAGTCGAGAATGGACCCAAAGTCATATTTGGGGGATCTGATCGGGGAGTCACCAGAGGTTACGGTACGATTTCCAACGGTATACTCTCTATCACTAACGTAGCTTATGTTGAAGGGTTAAATCATAACCTGATCAGCGTAAGCCAGTTATGTGATAAAGGGTATGACGTTATGTTCTGCAAGGGTAAATGCCTGATAATATCATGTGATTCTTCGGAGACTGTATTAATTGGCATTAGGAGCAGAAATATTTTCTGTTTAGATTTTCTTAGCTTAGATTCTTCTACCCCAGTATGCCTCGTTGCAAAAGGCAGTGCATCTCTTTGTAAACAATGACACACATTAATTACAAGACAATTAATATGCTGTTTTCCAAAGACATAGTAAGGTATGCTCCCATTATTAAGTGCATTAAAGATAGTCCATGTCCTGCATGTCAGATGGGCAAGCATACTCGGGCTACCTTTAAGGGCATCCCAGACAAAGACTCCTCCAGATGTCTTTATCTTCTGCATATGGACCTGTTTGGTCCAATGCAAGTTCATAGCTTAGGAGGGAAGTCGTATACGCTAGTGATTGTAGATGATCACACTCGGTTTACGTGGGTGTTCTTTTTAAAGCGCAAGTCTGATACGTTTGACATCTTCACCAGTTTTGTCAAGAAGATACAGAACGAACTTAACTGATCAGTGGTCAAAATCAGAAGTGACCACGGAACAGAGTTTGAGTCTGGGGCTATGACAGAGTTCTGTGAAGAATTTAGTATCTTTCATGAGTTCTCCTCCCCTCGCACTCCTCAACAAAATGGAGTGGCGGAGAGGAGGAATAGAACACTCATTGAGGCGTGCACGACAATGTTGAATGACGCTTCTCTCCCAAAATACTTCTGGGCCAAGGCTGTCAATACGGCTTGTCATGTACAAAACCGGGCGTTGATCAACAAGAGCCATCGTAAGACTCCTTATGAGCTACTGAAAGGCAAGAAACCAACCATGTCATATCTGAGGATCATCGGCTGTAAATGTTATGTACTGAATAATGGGAAGTACCCTCGTACTAAGTTTGGTGAAAAATGCTTCGAAGGCATATTCATGGGGTATAGTAGCCATAGCCGGGCTTATAGAGTTTTCAACAAGAAAACCCTAGTGGTAGAGGAATCAATAAATGTTGTATTTGATGAAGGAAGTTTGCTTAATTGCAAGACTTCTAGTTGTCTTCCTGAAGATGCAGGTGCAAGACTCGAAAAGTTACAACTGGATGATCCCGAGAAAGATGCAACTCCAAAATACGTAAAGGTCTCCACATCAACGCCGATCGGAGAAGTTGAAGATCAAAATGGTGCAAATCCTTTAGAAGAAGAAGATGCCCAAGAAGTAGTCGAAGCTCCTGACGCCAGACTTCTAGAGCTCAAACACGTGAGGGATCATCCTAGAGATCAGATCATCGGAGATCCTCGTGACGGGGTCAGAACTCGAAGAGGTACCATTAATGAGATTTTGCATCTTAGCTTCCTGTCACAGGTTGAGCCAAAGAAGTTCGACGAGGCGAACAAAGATGCTGCATGGATTTTGGCCATGCAAGATGAATTGCATCAATTCGAACGATGCAACGTTTGGACGTTGGTTCCCAGACCACAAAAGCAGAATGTGATTGGCACCAAGTGGATCTTCAGAAACAAACTGGATGAACATGGTGTCATCATAAAGAACATGGCCAGGCTAGTGGCTCAAGGTTACCGACAGGAGGAGGGGATTGACTTCGACCAGACCTTTGCACCAGTGGCAAGGCTCGAGGCCATCAGATTGTTCCTGGCGTATGCTTCGCACAAAGGATTCACTGTCTATCAAATGGACGTGAAATCAGCCTTCTTGAACGGAGACCTGAAAGAGGAAGTATACGTCACTCAACCCCCAGGTTTTGTCAATCCTACTTATCCTAATCATGTATATTTTCTTAATAAAGCTCTATATGGTTTAAAGCAAGCTCCTCGAGCTTGGTATGAGACCTTGTCTAGTTTTCTTCTTGAGAACAAGTTCTCTAGAGGAAAAATAGATAAGACATTGTTTCTTAGGGAAGTCAAAGGCAAGATCTTGCTGGTGCAAATCTATGTCGATGACATTATATTCGGCTCAACGGACAACAATCTTTGCAAAAAGTTCTCTAAACTTATGCAAGGAATGTTTGAAATGAGCAGTATTGGAGAGCTAAAGTATTTCTTGGGACTTCAAGTGAAACAGTCTGAGGATGGAATCTTCATCTCTCAGACGAAGTTCACAAATAAACTCCTCAAGAAATTCGGAATGGAGAATGCAACCTCTATGAGGAATCCAATGGGATCCACTATGTCTCTGGATAAGGATGAGAAAGGTAAACCTTTCGATGAAACCAAATACAGAAGCATCATTGGATCCCTGCTCTACCTTACTGCTAGTAGACCGGATATCATGTTCTCCATATGTGTCTGTGCCAGATATCAGGTGAACACTAAGGAATCTCACTATGTTGCTGCAAAGCGAATTCTAAGATACCTTAAAGGTACCCCCAATCTTGGCTTGTGGTACCCGAGAAACAATGATGTCGAGCTAATAGGTTTTTCAGATGCTGATTTTGCAGAAGTAGGGATGATAGGAAAAGCACTTCCGGGACGTGTCAATTCCTGGGAAGAAGGCTTATTTCATGGAACAGCAAGAAGTAGAATTGTGTAGCAACCTCCAATGGAGAGTCTGAGTACATCTTGGCTGGCAGCTATTACGCACAACTCCTATGGATAAGAAACCAGTTAGCCGACTATGACCTCCAGTTCAAGGAAGTACCAATGTACTGTGACTCCTCAAGTGCAATTGTTATTGCCAATAATCCGGTATCACACAGCAGAACGAAGCATATTGAAGTGCGTTACCACTTCATTCGGGAGCACGTGGAGAACAAGGACATCTCTCTCTAGTATGTCCCCACGGACAAGCAGATTGCAGATATTTTCACAAAACCCTTAGACGAGGCCAAGTTCAGTCTCTTCAAAACTGAATTGGGGATGCTCAACTATGAGGAATGAAGACTCCAGAAGCTCCTGGCTCGTGCATTTAGGGGGAGCACCTGCCAAGAACTCAGTGTAAGAATAGGTGCAAGAACTGAGGGGGAGCATGGTGTCAAATACACCAGACCCAGATTTGCAGAAGCCGAAAAGGGGGAGATTACCCTCTCGGCTAAGGCTAAGGTGGCTCCAAGTTTGCTCTCAAGTAATTGGTAATGAATATCTCTATCAACTCAATTTTAAGTTTATGATTTTCATTCCTATATGCTCTATTCACCTTAGCTTGTAGGGTTTAGGCTTCTTCAAATAGGGGGAGATTGTTGGGTATTGTATCCACAATGTACCTGATTTGAAGAAGCCCCTGAACAAGCTAAGGTAAATAGACAGTGTGTTTGATGAAATCTTTTAAGTTGTGCCATCAGTTATTCCACGCTAAGTACACACCAATGTCGGGGTGCAGTGGGTCAATATACACGGGTCTGCGCGACGTAATCCCTCATTGAGCAGATCAGTGTGTTGGCCTACGTGTACTCTCTCTATTGGGGTGTACTTAATTTCAAGTACAGGGCTATGATAAAGCAAGAGCAGACAAGGAGCAAGGATGGGCCAAAGACCAACTCACGGGTTGAAAGACGAGAATCGTCTAAGTGTAAATAGTCGAGAATCACTAAGTGATTCTCGCTGATTTGTCGAGAATCACTAGGGATTCTCGCTGAGTCGTCGAGAATCACTAGATGATTCTCGCCAGGTTGGGCCGGCTGTCTCGCCGCAGTCAGAAAATTCTCTAAGGCAGAATCGTCAAGAATCACTAAGTGATTCTCGCCGATTCGTCGAGAATGACTTTGCATTCTCGACGATTCGGCGAGAATCAAATGTGATTCCCGCTGATTCTCCCCAGCCTCTATAACCTGTGCAGCCTGAATTCGCCAAGTAGAATTCAGCGAGAATCGTAAGTGATTCTCGCCGATTCGTCGAGAATCACCTACGATTCTCGCCGATTTTGCCTTGGGCTATTTTTTCGAAATCCTGGACTGGTCCATGTTACCTGCAGCTATTTGAACCGGACTTTGGTCTTTGCTTTGGTGGTGCCCACAACGGTCATCTCCATGACCTATTGTATAAATACACAGGTATTTGTGTACAGTGTTAACAAAAAAAGAGAATACGAAAGCCGAGCCGCCGACTAACCCTAAATTCGCGAATCTGCTCCGCCTCCGTCGCCGCCGCTCGTGCAGTGGTCTCCGTAGCCGATCTCGATTTCCTCCAGATCCACGGTGACAGAAGCCAAGTCTTGCACAGCGTCTCACGCGTCTAACCAGAGATCTTTTGTCTCTTGATTTGAGATAGTGAAATCCATCCCTGTTCGAATCGATCGAGACGATCGATCCTAGTTTGACCGTTGGAAGACCTTGCAGACTTCGCTAAGAAGATTGAATCTCCATTGCATAGTTGCTGTTTTCAGTTGCGGCCGCCAACACCGAGAGCCTTGCCGCCGCCCTTTGCCGCCGCCGGTCTCGGGGAGATTCTCTCCAAGAAAGATCAAGGGTTGTGGACTTTTCGTTACCTACAAGAACAAGTAGTCTAACGAAAAGGGACACCTAGATCTTCAAGTTGTTTGTATTTCTTATACACTCCAATTTCTTTTTCATTGTAAAGGAACATTTGGTTCCTAGTTGTAGGGTTGGGTGCAACCCCTGTTGTGGGATGTTGACTCCTACGTGTGGAAGGGTTCCTTCCGATAGTGCAAGGATTGGATTTCAATCCTGTTGGTGAAGTGACCGAGTCGTCCCTGGATTGGGAGATAGGTCGAAGGGGGAAAGTGGACGTACCCAAATCGAGGAACCACTAAAAATTGCCTGTGTTATTTTCTGTGCTGTGTGGTTTGTTTTGATTCTGCAGGTATAATTTTAATTCCGCAAATACGCTGCAAGTCACCTATTCCCCCCCCCCATAGGTGAAGGTAGTTGACACTAGGTGGACTTTCATGTATATAGATTGTCTCAAGGAGAGTTTGAGGCAGAATGAAAGTATATCTCTGTATCTTTATATCTCTCACTTAGTTCATGTGGTGAAGCAACAATCTTTTGTATATGTGGATTGTCAGGGAAGATTTCAAATATTTGAATTAAACAATTCCAAAATGCCTGAATCCCTTGAGAATTTGTAACTGCCTTGGAATTAATTAGATCTTAAACTTTGTGATAAATCCATATTTAATTCTCCCTTAAATGGCTACATTCATTTTGAATATTTAGCATTAAATATCAGAGTTGTAACTGACTGTAATGAAGCATTTCAAAACTTTCTACTTTCTATATATAAAAATTGCCTGAACGTCGAACTCAGCAGGGAATTCGTCGAACTGAGCCTGGAGTTCATCAAACTGAATTATTTCTTTCATCGAGCTAAGTCCTGAGTTCGTCGAACTGAGCTTGGCTTTCATCGAACTGAGCTTTTGAGTTGAGATCAGAGTTCATCAATTGGAGCTCAGCGTTCATCGATCTAAACCCAAAGTAAGAAATCTGAGTTCCTCGAATTTAGCTTTTCATTCGTCGAACTGAGCTTTGCATTCTTCAAACTGAACTTCTCTGGAATTCCTTCCGAATTAACAACCCTGGAAATAACCTATGACCCTAGACTATACAAGTTGGGTCAAAATAAACATCCTAAGCAAAGAATAGTAATTCTAGCCCAAATCGGTAATAGGGTGTTCCAACAATCTCCACCTATTTGAGTGAGGATAGTATCAAAAAAGCAAAACACAAAGCATAATTATCTGATAGAATTATAAATTTTAGGCAGATATAAAAAGTGCTTTGAGAAAGTTTATAAACATATCACGAAAGTTGAAAGTTATAATCAAAAAATTAAGTGTCCTTCTGTGGTGAAGCTGAAGAAGAATTCGAAGAAGATTTGATGAAAATTAGCTTCCTGGTTGGATCTTCAGACTCTCTTTTACTCATCTTGAGATCTTGAGAACCTATAATCTTCAGTGAAGTAGTTCTAGGCACAACATCCTTTGGATGCAAGCTCATATACTTGTCAATATTAAATAAGTTTTTCTTCTGATATTTATCCAACTCCTGTTGCATGTAAGAAGACATTGTAGTAAATTATAAAGTGTTCTTACCTTCTATCCTTACTTTTTTTATCTGAGAAAGAGCAACTTGCTCAATTAACCTTGTCATCCTATAAACTGGATATACCTCTGGTTCAAACATAAGAGAAGCTGGCCTGTCTTGGCTTGAATGTTGTTGACTTCCCATACTACTATAATACTCAGAACTCGTAGGTCTGTCTTGCCTGTCCTGAGTTGATCTAGAATAATGTGAAGTAGGCCTTGAGAAGAAGATACACTTCCTACTGATCCTATTGCTGGAGGAGGAGGAGGACCTCTAAAAGACTTTGGAGGTTAATTAAACGTCTTCATTTTCTTCCTCGATTTCTGCTCATTTTTAGAATATCTCATCCAAGTTGGATGGTCTGGTGTAAGAGTTATACAATGCAGAATGAAATAGGTAATATCAGCTGTAGATGAAGGTTGAGGAGCAACCTTGGCTGGAGCCTTTTTCTTGAATTTCCTTCTCTTAGATCTAGAGTCTTCAGACTCTTCAGAATCTGTATTAACATCTGACTATTCTTCTAGCTGATCATATAAAGCATCGATTTGTTTATATATTAGTATGATCATCAAACTGATCCTTTAGTTGATTATATATATTTTCATCCTTTTCCATATCTTCATTAAGCAAATCATCAAAATTTGGCATAGGGGTTTCATCCTATACAGGAGGGGAAAAATCCTGCTCCATAATATCCACTATATTATCAATTATTGTAGTTTGAGAGACTGGATTAGAATAAGGAGAAATAGTATTAAGACTGGATCTAAGTTGTCTTAAAAAAGTGGGATCAACAGGAGCAGTATAGCACATTAATGCTCTAGAAAGATTTTCTTCAAAAACTGGTAAATTAGGAAGATAACTATGCAGTAAATCAAAAACAGTTGGTCAAGAGTGTAAATTTATTATGCAAAGAATAATGACATCACCAACAGTAATAACTTCTGACTCATCCTCAACTGCACTGGTCATTTCTAAATCCTAAAGTTCATCAAAAATAGATGTTGTTGTATTTAGGGCATCTGCAATGGCTGTAACTGGAACTTCTGCATTTGGAGCTTCTTAATTAAATGTCTCCCCCAGCCTAAATCCAAGGGAAGCTGAATCTAAGCCCCCAGAAAAAGGGAAAGAATGGGAAGAGGCAAGTTTAGAAGAAATTTTCTAAGATACAAGCCACAATAGGAGCCAAAGCTTCATCCAAGAGTTTCCTGAGGGTAGGAGTGATGAAATACAGAAGGTTTGTTGCAATGAAAGAGAAATCAAGGTACATAAACTCAGGTGTATGCTATGAAGATGTAGAGGGTGGATTGGAAGAGGAGGGAGCTAATCTATTAGCACACATTGTACAGATATAGAAAGGCTGTGGTATAGATGGAGGATTGATGACTGAGGGAATGTTATTAGGAATGATCTCTTGGATGGGTGAGTGGGGAGGATATAATGGTGGTGGAGATTGGTGAAGTGGGGATTGGTGAGATGAAGAGTACTGAGGAGAAGATGAAGTAGGTGGAGATAAATGATGTAGAGATAAATTGAGTGGAGTTGAAAGAAGTGGAGATGAATGTGGTGAATGATGAGGTGATTGATGAATTTGGGAAGTTGTATGGAAGGATGTGGATAGAATATCTAAAGACACAGTAGGTTGTAGAGAAGGTTTTGAGGAAGGTCAAGATGAATGATGTGGAGAGTGTTGAGTGGATGAAATAAGAGGAGGAACTTCTTTTGGAGTAGGGAGAGGAGCTAAGACACCTCTTGTTATTTTAGAAGCAACCCTAGAGGGTGCAGCCCTGGAAGGCTTAGGAATTACCCTCTCCCATTTTCTGAACATAGCAGAGGTTAGCCTCTTGGAAGCATTTATGTGAACTGTCTGAGAAACCAAAATTTCTGGACATTTATCCTAGAGGAAAATTCCCAAAATTTTGCCATAACCTCCTGACTTGCTGGTAACGTTCTTCTTATTGGAAAAAAACAATACTGACCCCCAGTAAATTTTTTTCTAATCTACCAGAGCACACATCAACAAGAACTAGTGTCGTGTTACATAATCATGGGTTGAATGTTTGCCCAGAAGAACCTTGCCTACCATATCGGCTAAGAAATTATATTCTATAGAAAAGTTCTTTTTCAATAAATTGTTAGGGTTTCCTTAAGAGTGACCCATTCTATCTAGCATAATATCAAATTCTATACTAGATAAATCTATATCTTCTTATCCATTAACAAAACCAAAAATATCAGATAAAATTTTAGGTGTAAAAGAAACCTGATGTCCTGAGATTTATCATGTAATGGTTGTGATATCAATAACCTTTGCTGTATGAATCCATACTTTAATATCTGTGACTGGGAGTTTGATTCGAGTGGTCATGAAATTTCATAGATGTTGTGCCCGAAGAGTTGAAAATTTTCATAGAATATTTGATCCGAATGACAAAAAGATTCCATGTCGATGTCAAAACCTCCATCAAACTTCATTGGAGAGAGAATTGCTTGTGAAATTGCCATTGTCTTACAAAACAAAAATATCAAGTGCATGATAAACTGAGAATGCATGAGATAGAGTTCGATGAAAACCTAAATATATGTTTTCAGAAGTTCAAAATACGAACTCTGTCTGACGAAAAATAATTCATTGAACCCAATTCGACTAAAAATTTCACAAAAGTACTACAATCCGTCGATCTCCTTTCGACGAAAGATTTACAAATGGATTACAATTCGTCGAGCTCCGTTCGATGAAAGGTTTTCGAAACTAATTCGTCGATCTCCGTTCGATGAAAATTTCACGAAAGGTTGATGAATCATTGATCTCCGAATTAAATTCAATTTATTGATTCACCATCAATCATTCCTAATTGATTTAAAAAGAAAATATGTTTCTTTTAATCTAAAGGTTTGGCGAAGATGTCTGCCCTTTAAAAATCTGTAGAAATAATTACAAGGCTAATTTTATTCTTATCTACATTATCTGAGATAAAATGATGCCTAATTTCTATATGTTTATTCTTACTATAAAGTACTGGATTCTATGCAATTGAAATTGCACTAGCATTGTGATAGAAAATAATTGATTTATTTATGTTCTAACCATAATCTAGTAATTGATTTTGAATCCACAAAATTTTGTAAGCAACAACTACCCTTCTGCAATATATTCAGCTTCAGCAGATTAAGTAAAAACAGATGTTTGCTTTTTGTAAAACCATGACACAATCCTATCACCAAGAAACTAACAAGTTCTTGATGTGCTTTTTCTGTCAACTCTGCATCCATCACAGTGAGCATCTGTGAATCCATTTAATTCAAATCTTGACTCAGTAAGATACCTGAGTCCTAGATTACGAAAACCCTTTATATATCTCAAAATCCTTTTTACTAAAATAAGGTGAGATTCTTTAGGATTAACTAGGAACCTAGCAAAAATACAGGTTGCAAACATAATATCTTGTCAACTTGATGTTAAATATTATAGGGACCCAATGAATATCCTATAGGTTTTCTGATCAATAGGTTTTCCCTATTCATCATTATCAACTACAGCATTATAGGGCATGGGGGTTTTAAAAGAGGAGGCATCTAACATCCCAAATCTTTTAATTATCTCTTTAGTATATTTAGATTGAGATATGAAGATTCCATCAGGTGTTTTTTTACTTGCCAACAAAGAAATTAAGATAATTCACCCATGCTACTCATTTCAATCTTTGAATGCATTAGGTCAGAGAACCTTTTGAGAAGTTTGGAATCTGTAGAACCAAAAATTATATCATCAACATATATTTGAACTAGTATAATTTAAGTTTTACGATGTCTACAAAATAAAGTTTTATATACCATGCCTCTACAAAATTCATTTTCTATTAAAAAATTCACAAGAGTCTCATACTAAGCTCTTGGTTCTTGTTTAAGACCACAACATTCTTTATTAAGTTTAAAGACATGAGAAAGATGAGTTGAAGAGATAAAACCTGGTGGTTGTTCTATATAAACATTCTCTTTTAGTTCTCCATTCAGAAATGAACTCTTCACATCGATCTGATATACTTTAAATTTCTTGAATGTAGTAAAAGCAAGAAATATTCTGATAGCTTCTAATCTTGCAACAGGAGCAAATGACTGATTATAATTTTTCTTTCCTCCTATGAGTATCCTTGAGCTACCAATCTAGCTTTATTTCTTACTATAACTCCTTGAGCATCCAATTTATTTCTGAAGACCCATTTGGTTTCAATTACTGGACAGTCTTTGGGTCTTGGAACTATGTCCCAAACTCTATATCTCTCAAACTATTTGAGTTCCTCTTGCATTACAATGATCTAATGAGAATCCTGTTCTGTATCTTTTATTGATTGAGGTTCAATCTGAGATAGAAAACAAGTATGCATCTTATCTTGATTGAGATGATGCCATCTTTGCACACCAACAGATATGTCTCCAATCACTTGAGATCTACGATGATATCTAAGTGTGACAAAATCGACATGTGGAGTTGGTTCTTCAATAACTTGTGTAGTTAATTCCTTTTGGGGAATTTCATTAGCTACAATTTAATCAGCACAAATTTCTGGATTGTCTTCATCACTGTCTTCAGCATTTTGTTGAGAAAGATGCAATGTATCCTCTCGCTTAAGGTTTAATTTATCTAACTTCTCATACAGAATTGGTACCTGAAAAGAGTCTATGGTTGAAGTATTCTTCTCCTTATAAAACATGTTAGTTTCATCAAAAGATACATGCATGGACTCTTCTATTTTAAGGGTAGATTTATTAAAGACCCTATAAGCCTTGCTGAGTTGAGAATATCCAAAAAATATGCCATCTGCAGCTTTGACTTCAAATTTTCTTAAATGTTTCTTGTCCTAATAATGAATATAACATTTACACCCAAAAACTTCTAAATAACTTTCTTTAGGTTTCTAATTTTTAAGTAATTCATAGGGAGTCTTACTCTTGAGTGTATGAATAAGACTTCTAATAAGAACATAATTTAATGTGCTTACGGCCTCTACCCATAAAGATAGGGGAAGGTGAGCATCTACAAGTAATGTTCAAGTAGATTCAATTAGAGTTCTATATTTCATTTCTGCCACCCCATTTTGTTGAGGAGTTCTAGGAGCAAAGAAACACTGCCTGGTTCCTTATTTCTTATATAATTCTTTCATCCGAAGAGATTCAAACTCTGTGCCATAATAACTTCTGATCAAAGAAATCTGAGTAGAGTACTAAATCTTGATGTTCCTAAGAAAGTCTGTAAAAACTTTGAAGTTATTTGACTTATTCCTAAGAAAGAGCTCCCAAGTGAATCTAGAGAAATCATCAATAATCAATAAAGTGTATGACTTTCCTCCCAAACTTTGTATTGCAATAGGTCCAAAAAGGTCCATATGTAGCAAATACAAAATTCTGGGTGAATAAATTTTAGATATGGATTTAAAATAATTTTTAGTTTGCTTACCTAATTAACAAGTTCAGCAAAGTCCTTCCTTCTTGTAAGAACTAGAAGGTAGTCCTCTGACAAGGTTATCCTTAGATAATTTAGCAATAGTTCTAAGGTTTATATGCCCTAATCTTTTATGCAAAATTTCATTAGATTGACTAATCTGATTAAACAAACATATTTAAGTTTTAGTAGAATAAAAATTGAATAAAAATATATTACCTTGTCTAACCCCAGATAAAAAAATTTTGTTTTCATTAAATGCAATAAAGCATAAAGAGTTATTAAATTATACCTGATAACCTTCATCACATAGTTGACTGATGGAGATAAGGTTATGCTTAAGACCTTACACATAGGCTACCTTTCTGAAGGTAACTACTCCAACCTTGACTTTGCCATAGCGCTTTGTCTGGCCACAGTTGGAGTCTCCAAATTTGACTTTTGGTCCAATCTTTGCTTTGAAGTCACTCAAGTTACCTTTTCTTCCTGTCATGTGTTTAGAGTACGCACTATCAGAATACCATTGTTCCTCTGTAGTAGGATAGTTCTTTTAATATATAATAACAAGTTAGGTGTTGTTGACCCAGATTACCTTGGGTCCTATTTTTCTGTTTTTATCAATAGACATATAAGAATATTGAGGTTGATTTTTATATCCAAGTGGATGATATCTCCTGGGAGGAATGTTCCACTCAGTAAAAGTGTTTATCAACTTTTGTGTTTGATTATACTTTTAAAATAATTAAAGTTTCTGCTTGAAAAATTTGAGTTCAACGAATCATACTGATTTCGTCGAGCTTCATTCGACGAATAGTAGTGAGTTCGTCGAGCTCTATTCACAGAATAGTAATATTTATATTTTGTATTCAGTGTTCATCGATCTCTGTTCGACGAATAATAGTGATTTTGTTTAACACCATTTCTAGTGTTCAGAGTTCTTCGATCTCTGTTCGAGGAATAATATTGATTTTGTCTACCTTGGTCGGACGAAATTTGTTGAACATAGTTTTTTTTGAAAATATTATTTTGGTTTACAACATTCTTTGGCCAAACTATAGTTTCTTTATCTGTAATTGCTAATATCTCTTTTACTTTAGCCCATATGAATTTTATAGGTATAGTTAAAATATTTTTCTGAAGGAGTTGAGGTTGACTAGATGAAGCTCCCAATCCAAGTTTGTCAATCAATCTGGTATAGATTGTACTTGTGATATTCATCAGTTTGATACTTCTCCCATTAGGAGTTTCTTCAAACTTTTTCGCCTCAAATAATTAGTTTTCTAGAGAAACTATTTGTTCATTAGTAATTTTCAAATCTTCTTTAAGTTTAATGTTTTTTGAAGATAAATTGTTCAGTCCATTTAATTTTTCTCTGAGAAGTTTTATTTTCTTCTCAAACTGTATCAAATATTTACCGAGTAATTTAATATCTATTTTGAATTGATCTGATGTAAAATCAAAGGTTGAAATTACCTGATCTTCTTCAAACTCAGATTCAGAATTAATATTGTTGTTTGATGCACTAATTGCCATTATATAAATTTCTTTAGCAATTGATCCTTCTTCATCTTCACTTGAACTAGATGAAGATTTAATGTCTGTATCACTCCATGTTTCAGCTACAAAGCCTCTCTCCTTTTGTCTGTGTTTGCTAGAAGTGAGTTTGTTTGACTGCTTCTTAAAGTCTTTCTCCTTCTTCTTATCTTTCTTATGATTTTCAGGACATTCTGGAAGAATGTGTCCTGGTTTTCTACAACCATAACAAATAATTTTCTTAGTAAGTGTTTTGTTATATCTTGGTTTATCCTTATTTATGGAAAATCTTCACCTGAAGTCTTTCCTGGACATTTTATAAAATCTTTTGGCCAAAAGACTCATGTATTCTTCATTTTCTAGAAGTTGTTCTTCCTCTTCAATTGTTTGGAAGGTAATACTCTTTTCCTTCTTCACTGAGGATGAAGTTATTTGTTCAGCTTCTCTTATTTTGATGAGCTGCTCATATGATTTGAGCTTAGCCAATAATGTTTCTGTTGAAATTTCATTTACACTTCTGGCTTCTGTAATTTGCCAAATTCTTGAATCACATGTGCTAGGAAAACACATTAGAATTTTTCATTTACTTCTGTTAAATTAATATCCTTCTCTAAGGTTTTAAGTTCATTAATTATGAGACTGAGTCTTGTGTACATATCAGTAACAGATTCAATTTCACCCTTTTAGAAATTCTCATATTTAAAAATTAGGTGAGATCTTCTATCATTTCTCTTATCTGCTGATCTAGCTAAAATTTCTGTAAGTCCTAGATATCTTTTGCTGAGGTACATTCAACAACCTTCTGAAAAATATCATCAGACATTGTTTTGGCTAGTATATTCATAGCCTTTGCATCAGAAATTTTTACTTTTCTCTGAGCCTCTGTCCATTCTGGTAGAGGTACAACACTGGTGCTTGTTGTTACATGTGGTAGAGGTGGTCCTGTAAAAAAAGAATTGTAGATATCATCATCAATAGAATTCATATATAATCTAATCCTTCCTTTCCATAGTGCAAACTTATTAAGATTGCAAAAAGGAGGTCTAGTGCTTGAGTACTCCTTATTTTATGCCATGATAAATTTCTAGATGAAATAAGATCTATTGGTTTAGGTGTTATCCTGTAAAACACAAAAACAACCTCTGATACCAAATGAAAGTGAGGGATAGATCTAAATTTACTGTAGAGGGGGGGGGGGGGGGTGAATAGAGTATTTTAAAACTTTAATTTATTTTATAGCGGATTTAAATTTAGTGATATATATATATATTAATAAAGAAAAAATTCACAACACACAAATAAAGAAAGTAGCAATCACAGATGACACAAGGATTTTATAGTAGTTCCCCAATAAATCCAGGTATGTCTACTCTTCTACCACCCTAGTAGGAATCCACAATAGGTTTTTGATCAAGTGCCCTGCCACCATAAGATCTATTTTCTAAGGGATATCTAGCAACCCTTTTAGATTTTGACAAGATACCCAAAAACCAATCTTAAGTCTTTTAATCAGGTGACTTAGGAACCAAGAGTTATCTTTATAAGGAAGTTAAAACCCTGTACACAGTTTAAAGAATGAATTAAAAGAAGTTGACGTTATCTTCTCTATTAAGAATCTCAGATAAGACTTAGTGGATGATGTTGTAAAAAGATCCCCCTGATTTGAATAGAATTTGTGATCAAGGGAGGAGTCTTTTCTTCAGGGTGTAGGATTTCTTGTATGTTGTTCCTCTCTAGCAGATGTTTGAGCCAAATATGTATATAGATTCTCTCAAGGAGAATTTGAAGTAGAATAAAATTATATCTCTATATCTCTATATCTCTCGCATAGTTCATCTAGTGAAGTAGAAATCATTTATATTTTTGAACTGTCAGGGAAGATTTCAAATATTTTAATTAAATAATTCTGAAACACCTGAATCCCTTGAGAATTTGTAACTGCTTTGGAATTAATTAGGTCTAAAACTCCGTGATAAATCCATATTTAATGTTGCCTTAAACGGCTACATTCATTTAGAATATTTAGCATTTAATATCATAAGTATAACTGATTGTAATTAAGCATTTCAAAACATTTTGCTTTGTGTATATAGAAACTGCCTGAATGTCGAACTCAGCAGGGTATTCGTCGAACTGAGCCTAAAGTATGTAGAATTGAATTTTCTCTTTCGTCGAGCTGAGTGCTAAGTTCTTCAAACTAAGCTTGGATTTCGTCGAACTGAGCTTTTGAGCTGAGATCAGAGTTTGTCGATCGGAGCTCAGCGTTGGTCGAGCTAAACTCATAGTTAAAAATCTATGTTCGTCGAACTGAGCTATGCGTTCGTCGAACTGAGCTCTGTGTTCGTGGAACTGAACTTCCTTGGAATTCCTTCTAAAATAACAACCCATGAAATAACCTATAACCCTAGACTATACAAGTTCGGTCAAAATAAACATCCAAAACAAAGAATAGTAATCCAAGCCAAAATCAATAATAGGGTCTTGCATCATTTATCATTGTAATAATACACATTATCATCCAGCATCTAGTTACTCCTCATCTCCTTCTTGATAGAGGAAAACAAAGTTGCAATTTGGTCTTGAAAAACCTTAGCCTATATTTGAATTCCCTCATCCTCTCTAGCCATTCTTTTTACTCTTTCACCAGTTTAGCATGAAGGAGTTCTCTTCTTCTCGCTCTTTGACCAATAGTTGCTTTAGAGTCTTCTCTCTTTCCCATGTGAACTGTCGCTCATCGTCCATCATGCCCTTTAAGGCATACCACTGGGAAAATAGATCCAGTAGAACTATTTGACTGTCTTGGCTCAACTCACTAGGCAGTCATGGCAACGGTAGCGGTAAGAATTTACCGTGTTCCGGGGAGACCACCATTTCTTTTACAGCTGCAACAAAGGTTGAAAAAAAAGCTTAGAAAATTAGTTAACTAACAAAACATCCCAGTTCAAACACATAAGATAGCGAGATCAATAGGCCACGAGGTTTCATGCTCAATCATATTAGCAACTAAGGGACTTTCAAGTTCAAGGTTCCTTAAACACTCAGGTCAATTCTCCTAAGTTGATCACTCCTCTTCCATTAAGCAAATTTTCTACTTGCATCTAACTCCTTGGTGGAATGAACGATATCATCATTTTCTATGAAGATGACCATATGTCATTATTTTTAAAGAGGAAACGTGTAAGGCAGTGGGAGCCTGATGACCCTGGGTGCTTATTTGAGCTTACCTGGCCGTTAAAGGTCAATTGAGACTTATAGATTCATCATTGCCCATGTATCTCCTCTAGTCTTCTCTTTAGCCACCTTATTAGTATTAATTTGTTTCCTAGGCCTCTTCTATTTATCCACCTCAAAAGGGACCTCTGAATCATACTTCTCACTAGTTTTTACCCCCAACACCATTAGTGTCTACTAATCATGAAGAGAATAAGAACCGAACTAGAAATCCAACTAGGCAAGTATACCTATCGAATTGTAGCTAGGTGACACACGTGTTGTATTAAGATTTGGGAACTATTCAGTAATCTTACTCACACAAAAACTATTAACTTATCGAAGGATTGTTTTAGGGTTTGTTAAGAGAAAACTAATTGCAATTAAGAAATGATATATTACACTAAAAAGAGAACTACTTGTAGTTAAATAAAGAGCTACTAAAAGTGATAATAACGAGGGGTTGAAACGATGAAATAGAAAAGCACTCGATCGAGAATCACCTCGGTAAAAGTTAATTAAAAATGCGATAATAAATCGTAATTTAAAATGGTAAAGGTCCTTGACCGTTGAGGTTCCTAAAGCTTGAATACGCTTCTCTTGAAGTCGTGCCCAACTGAGTTTAGGAAGGTCCGACTGAACTCTCGTCCAAATCGTAGACCTAAAGCTCACTTTACGCGGTGAACCCCGATATTGGATTTCACTCAAATCCGGGAGATTTAACGTCTACCACTCTCGAGGGGAACGTATAACTCTTTTTACTCTTGAGTGTTCTTTTCAAACTACGAGCCTCTCAGCTAGCTAAGAGTGAAAACAAATATGGAAATTATATATCAATGATATAACTCCTTCTATTAATTTTCAAGAGTAAATAGAAGGCATAACCCTAAAATAAAAAAGAAAACATAAAGCATCATAACTTAATAAACTCAAACCTCGGATCATCAAGATCGAGTACAAGTACGATTTGTTAATTAAGTGGAAATGGAGGAAGAAAGATGGGTAGAAGAAAATTATGAAAATAAAGAGAAAGGGCACTTTTTTTATTAATGTTAAAAGAGAGCTACAACTTTAAATAAATGATTACATGTGCATGGAAATTAAAAACATAGGCTAGCATTAACATTATGCTACTAAGGAAATTACAAGAGCTATTACAAAAGGGGTACACTAAGCTAGAATTAAATAAGGCTTAAAATGAGAAAGAGAGAGAGAGGAAGAGCATGAAAAACTTCAAGAAATAAAAGGACAGCACCACCCCTCTCACCCAAAACTCTTGCTGGACACAAGGGTAACCCCTTAATTTATAGAATTGTTTCTGGTCGTTCACGCCCCCCCCTGTCACACCCGGGGAGGGCGTATTAGGGGGGCGTGTAAGGTATGGGGTAGCCTTTTGGAACTAAATTCTGACAAAAATGATGATTTTTGTACAATTAATGTGGTGGACATACCTGGGGACGTGCCCGTGTAGGGGGCGTGTAAGGCACATCACGTCACAATTAATGGTAAAAAATCCGCCAATCGTCGAAAAGGCGGTACACTCCCATTTAGGGAGGGCGTGTCAGTACTGTTGACGTACATAAACGAAAAATCTTTAATGGAGACCTGCAGGCTTCGGGATGAAGGTGACACTCCTAGTGACACCCAGCGATGGCATGCCATGGGGTGTATCAGGTGTTTTCTTGGGATTTTTGTTCTGGAAGCAAGCTTCCTCGAGATCGGATTACACCCCCGGTGACACGCCTAGGAAGGTCGTATCAGGGGGGTATATCAGGTCATTTTGGCCGAAAGCCGTGAAAACCTACAAAAAGAAGAGAACACATTATTGACAATAATATATATAAAAGGGGGTCTACATATAAGCTTACAAGACATGATTTGTGTATTAAAACACCGAAAATACCCTAATAGTTTAGGATACAAAACATACTATCAAATTCCCCCAAGCGTAAGCTTTGCTTGTCTCTAAGAAAAAATATAAAACTAGATAACATAAAAAGTGTCTATTCAAAAAGTTCTAATTATGCTTACACAAGTACTAATCGAAATTCTAATTAGGGAGATGGTGAAACGTAAACCTAAAACAATTACTTAAACATGGTTTAACAATTCATAAACTTTAGTAACGAAAAAATAATCCAAAATTTTAACAAAATTCTTTAAACAAATTTAATCATAGAAAAAAAATGAAAAAATGCATTGAGTTGTTACTAGATCCAAGAGACTCATTATAACTATATCAATCAATTAACAAAAATCTTAATTTAAATCCAAAAGTTTACTAATTTACTTTTCTTCTTTACTTAGCTTAAAAAATAAAATTCAAAAACATGAATCAAAAGGGCTTATTAGGAACAAAATCTTTGGTTTAGGATTATGATTAGGAGTGGAATTCAAAGATAAACAAGGAGGCACAAAAATCACACTAAACCAAAATAAAGAGTTTTAAAAATTTCATCATAAATAAAATATTTTTCATTCGTTTTATTTTCCATTTTCTTTTCTTTCCCTTTTTTCCTTTCAAAACAAAGGACATAAATAATTTTTCTTTTCATTTTGAAATTGGCCAAAAAAAAGTAAACACTCCTTTTGAGCATACTTTTTCAAAAAGTTCTCAAAATATATCACAAAACAAGCCGATCATAATCAAAAAAAAATTATTTAATGAAACTTAAAAGGTTAGTTTGATATTTAGGTTGGAAAATTTTAGCTTTGGTAAAAATGAAATGATAAGTGGAGCTATCAATTGAAATCGAAAAAAGTCTAAAAAGCGGCTAACTATGGATAAAAATATTTAGGTTGGCAATATAGACCCCAAAATCAGCGATACCTCCCAAGGTCTCTAGCTCATAAGTCACGGCCCACTCCGGGGCTCCCCCGAGGGTTGCGATCTCCCTCAACCCTCTTTTTTGGCCAGACGGATAGAAACTCCTATTCGCTCAGGCCGTACGGCTAGGACGGTCTCCCCAGCCTGACCGTGCAAGTTGCGCAGTTGTCGCGTGCTCTACGGGACAACGAGCAGCTTCCGCAGGACGTTCCCGCAGGCCACGCTGTTAGATCAGCCTAACCAGGTACTTTCTTAGCAGACGGAGGACTCCGACTCCAGTCCGCCAAATCATAGCATATCAACCAACGATAATGGCGAACTGCTCCCGGTCGCCGGTCAGTGGCAGCAACCTACATACAAGTTGCAGAAGTCACCAAGCAAGTGACGACTTACTCCTCTTACTCTCCACTCGGCAGCGGCAAAGACAGACTGCCTGCACTATTGCCTGCCTAGTCCGCACGCTAAAGGGTGGACTGCTCTGCTGCCTACCGAGTCTGCCCGGTCAGTGGAGGATGTCATTGCTACCTGCCGTATTCGCCCTCTCAGGGGCGAACTGCTATGCTACCTGTCAAGTCTGCCCGCTCAGGGGCAGACTGCTTTGCTGCCTGCCGAGTCTGCTTGCTCAGGGGCAGACTGCAATGCTGCCCGAGTCCGCCCGTTCAGGGGCGGACTGTCAAGCGAAACCGCCTGCTAAGGGGCGCACTTCGGCCACCTCCTCCCACTACCCGCCGAGGCAGTCCAGGCTGGGGCATCCTCCTCCAGCCAAGGGGCAGGGGCCTCCTGCCGCTTCCCGCCGAGGCTGCCCGAGTAGGGGCGGCCTCCCCCACTCCTGGCGAGTTCACCTGCTCAGGGGAGAACTGCGACAGCCTCGTATCACTGCCTGACGAGGCTGCCCAGGCATGGGCAGCCTCCCTCTGTCCGCCCGAGCGGCGGCGGCCTCCTTTTGCAGCCCGCATAGGCAGGGGAGGCCTCCGCCAGTTCGCCCAAAGGGAGGCGGCCTCCTACCGCTGCCCGTCGAGGCCCCACGAGCAGGGGAGGCCTCCCCCTCTCATACCGAGTTTGCCCGCTCAGTGGCGGACTGCGTCGGACTCCTGACATTAAACGCCAAGGCCGCCCACGCAGGGGAGGCCTCCGCAAGTCCACCCAAGCGGCGGTGGCCTCCTGCTGCTGCCTGCCGAGGCCGCCCGAGCAGGGGAGGCCTCCACTGCTGCTGTCGAGTCCGCCCGTCAAAAGGTGGAGGACTGCCCTCCTATCCGACGAGTCCGCCCAGGTCGGCGGCTTTCTCCTCTCATCCGCATGAAGCGCCTTGATGACGTCACCGGGCCCCGCTTCTAGAAGATCCTCCTCGGGCCTATAAAAAGCCCCCCAATGCCTCTCCTTTAGGGATGCGCTGAAGGAAAACTGCCGCTGCCAGCAAGGTCTGCGGACTCAGTTTCCCAGTCCTCCACAGTTGATCCAGCAAGGTCTGCGGACTAAGTTTCTCAGTCCTTCACAGTTGATCCAGCAAGCCTGTGGTCTTCTAGTAGCCTCTTTTCCTTAGCCTCTGAAAACTTTTTCCTTAGCCGCCAGCTTCACCCTTTGTACCCTTATTGCTTTCTCGTGTAAAGGTGTAACTGCAAGCTGTAATCTTATTTCTTGATTATTTCGAAAAGCCCGTCGCTAGAGTGGCATTCAAGCCACGGCGGGCAAAATATGTTGTTGCCACTGCCAGCGGCTCCCTCTTCTCTTATCTTCTCTTCTCTTCCCTTCTCTTCTCTTGGTCTCAGCCAACTTAGGTCAACCGCCAAAGTAGCCGTCTGCTCTACAGTTCCTGATCAAGAAAGCTTCTTCGTTAATCATCAAGCTTATCTATTGATCATAAAGCTTCTCCGCTGATCAAGAAAGTTTCTCCGCTGGTCATTAAGCTTCTCTGCTATTCAAGCAAGCTTCTCTGTTGATCAGCGAGCTTATTTATTTATCATCAAGCTTCTCCGCTTATCAAGCAAGCTTCTCCACTGATCATCAACTTTCTCCGCTACTCTCAACAAACCTCTCTGCTATCCCCGCAACCCTCTTCTTCACCTAGCTTGTGAGATAGAACTACCCGTCAACTAAAAGGCGCATTCCTTGCATCAACAGTTAACATGCGACCTTCAGATCTCGAACAGATAGTGAAATTAGCGGTTACTCATGACAGACCATCAACCAGCCGAGAACCTTCCTCCAAGTCTCAGTGAAGATCCTCTTTGGGAGGCTTTAGAGCAATCTCGGAGAGAAACTGCACAATAGTTTCAAGTAATCAACCATAATCTAATAGCTATCACGCAGCAATTGGCCGCACAATCTTCAGCAGCACCAGCTCCTCCAATCAACCCTGAATCAGCATCCGAGACTCCTCATCTTTATCAACTGGCCTATTCGCCGGTATATCCTACAATTTACACTCCAACCTTTCCATTAGGTTCTACATCCCCTTTGCGGTCTTAGAATGATGAGTTTGTAGCTCGTCAAAACTTCTTCCGAGAAGCTGCTCGAGGAAGTCCAGCTAGATTCCTAAATTTTCAGGGTAGTCAACCCTACTCTTTAGCTCCTGCCTTTGCTCCTTCCGAAGCAACTTTTCCCTTCTATCCTCCAGTTCCTTGTGCAACTACAAATTATGCTCCCTTTTTTCCTTATGTTGTAGGAGAGCAAGAAGAGCAGTCACCGTTTACAAATAATGTTCAGCATGAACCAAATCCAATTAACTTCAGAGAGCCATGATTGCCAACTTACATAGGAGAGACAGATGCAATCAAACATCTTCAAGCCTTTGAATCAGCCATTGCTCTCAAGACCCTCACAGATGCTACCAAATGCAAACTTTTTGTGATGACCTTCGATGGTCAAGTGAGGGATTGGTTCTATGGACTACGTCCTCAATCCATCTATTCCTTTGCTGAATTGCAAAGAGAGTTTCTTCTCAGATTTTCTACTTCTACAAAGTGGAAGGGCGGTCCAGAAGCCCTCTTTAAGATCAAGCAGCGAGAGACTGAGACTTTGTCTCATTTTGTGTATCGTTTCCAAAAATAAATTTTGGACATCGAGATCGTCGATCAAGAATTGTACCGAGTGGCTCTCATTCACGGCCTACGTTAAGAACCACTCAAGTTCGAGGATAACGTCCGAGCACCAAGGACATATCAAGAATTGATTGGTTTAGCCAACTCATATATTCGAGGCGAGAAGAGCAACCCCATCTTCGTGTCCTGGCTTGTAGCTGAGAAAAATCCTCCTTATAAGCAGCCTCCAAGGTCTCCTCGGAAAGACATTTTATCCCACTCTAGGAAAACAAAAAGATTCCAGCATCATCATCGACACCCCTTCCTGGGCCAAGATCGTGCCCAAGATCAATTACTACCGCTACCAACCACACCTCAACAAACAGCTTCGGTGAATGAGTGACAAGATGATGACTTATCATACTCTGGACTTGATGAGGCCATGCTAGAAGTATTCCAAATCCCGAAAGATAGGGCAAATTCCTAAAGGTTGTACCAGCCAACAAATAAAAAATCAAAAGATTCAGATCAATTCTGTGAGTTCTAGAAAGAAAGCGGGAATTTGACTGAAAACTGTAGAACACTTCGTTAACTTGTGTAAAAATTGTTGAGGCAGGGCAAGATGCGCGGTCTGTTCCCGAAGGATGACCGCTCTGGTCTGTCAACTTCAAAAGGAAAAGAAGTTGCAGACATTCCTTGCAGCTCAAAGGGAGTGAATCAAATCAATAAGTATCGTGACCTCGTTATTGGCGAGACCATCGATGCCAATGGCGAGGGCGTCCTTGGAGACCTATTATAGAGCAAAAGGACATCACAGCTCCTCAAAGATCCTCGCGACCAATAACGGTTACTCTTACTGTATCTTGCATATTGTCAAACATTCTCTTTTTCAACACTCCTAAATGTTCTTTCGTTTCGTTCAATAAATTTTATGTTAGAGATCCTATACTGACACAATTCCCTTTATGGAGTGCTTCTTCCTCTACTTTTTATCTTTTCCAAAGAGATCACTGAACCACCGAGATATCGCCAAGTCTTGCACAGGGCCCCCTCGAGGTTGTTCTCTAGCATAAGACCACAATGACCACATATATCGGGGAGTTTTCGCATATGTGCCGTGGGGGCCATTCAACTCTCATGCGGAGGATGACAGGACATCCGATCCTAGCCGACATATAACACTGAGTGAGATTCTAGGGACGACCCATGTGTTTGCTCTGCTGTGCTTCGCTAAAGGATACATTATTGTTACGATGATCTTTGCTTGACAAGCAATGGAGATCAAGTGTAGCCTTGTCTCTTTGATCATCTCATAACTGTGACGGACAAACACTCTTTGGTACTCTCAATCCGTCGCTTCGCAGGGCCCACAGCTCCGCTGATCAATCTACAGACAAGCAATAGGCCACTTGGCGCAACTAGTCTAATTGATCAGCGATGCTTGTAACCTGAGGTATGAGAGCAGTGTATCTATCGATCCTTCTAAGGATTTTCTATACTTGTTTCTCTTGTGCTCTTTTCTAAAGCATACGCAGCCAGCCCGCTTTAGGTAGGACTACACCCTGGATGATTTTTTGGCAAGTGATGTATAAGGCCCACCGGTGCTCCCATATGGCAGCATTCAACCTTTTGGATCATCTCCGGGGTATAGCCCTCCTTTGTATTTTTGCCTTCTTATAGGTTAGCGGGTTATTTCCAACCTACCAAAAGGATTTGCAGTATTTAATTTCGTATGCTCACCTTATATATTTAGCTTTCATGAAGCTCCATCCGCTGACGATTGATTAGGCTTACTCTTGGCACCTCTTATTCAATCAAGGATTCTATTACTATTTATTTACAAGCCATGCTATTTAAGTCTAATAAAGATGGTTTCATCTTGCTGATCTAGATTTCATGTTGAGAAACTTATGTTTGATCACGCGAGATGATCATTATCACGTTTTGATCTCTATATAGTTAATAGCAGAGTTTGTCAAATATCTTCTCGGTTATCCAACTATATCTTATCATACTTGCTTGCTCACCATTCTCTTGCAGAGATTAGCAGATATTAGCAAGTCCTCTTCAGGTACTTACAGCTTATTTCTCTATCATATCTACAACTAACTCTTCTCTTGCAGATGTTAGCAGAGATCAAATAATATTTGCAAGTTCCATCCAGGTACTTGCATTTTCATTTCATTTCATATATGCTGCTCATTCTTCTCTTTGATGTGATTAGAATGTATTTGTAAGTTCCTTCCAAGTACTTTCATTTTAATTTCATTTCATATCTACTGCTCACTCTTCCCTTTGCAGTGATTATCCAATATTTGCAAGTTCCATCCAAGTACTTGCATTTTAATTTCATTTCATATCTACTGCTCACTCTTCCCTTTGCAGTGATTAGCAAATATTTGCATGTTCCATCAAGGTACTTGCATTTTCATTTCATATCTACTGCTCACTCTTCCCTTTGCAATTATTAGCCAATATTTGCAAGTTCCAATCAGGTACTTGCATTTTCATTTCATTTCATATATCCTGCTCATTCTTTTCCTTAGTGTGATTAGCAGGTATTTGCATGTTCCATCCAGGTACTTGCATTTTAATTTCATTTCATATATACTGCTCACTCTTTCCTTTGCAGTGATTAGCCAATATTTGCAAGTTCCATCAAGGTACTTGCATTTTAATTTCATTTCATTTCTACTGCTCACTCTTCCCTTTGCAGTGATTAGCCAATATTTGCAAGTTCCATCAAAGTACTTGCATTTTAATTTCATTTCATATCTACTGCTCACTCTTCCTTTTGTAGTGATTAGCCAACATTTGCAATTTTTATCCAGGTACTTGCAACTTAGTTTTATATCATATTTGTGACTTACTCCTCTTGCAGAAGTTAAAAGGTGCTTGCAAGCCTCCTTCAGGTACTTGCAAGTTATCATTATTCTTCGCTTTACCCTCTCCATTATTTTGCAGAGCCCGTTTGGAGAAATTCATATCTCCTTCATTTTGCAAAAACAACTCAAGTACGTACAACATGTACCTCCTTCCGCCTATATTAATGTTTTCCTTTGCAGGAAAAAGACAGGCATTAGGAAACTTTTTATGAGCAGAGACATCAGATTCAATCTCTCCTTACCCCTTCCTTTTCTCGAGGGAAGGATCACGATTTTTTTGGGTCTCCTACTTTTTCGATGTTCCCTTTCGAACTTAAAAAAGTGCGGGGATTATGTTAACCCCAAAATCGATGATCCCTCCCAAGTTCTCTAGCTCGCAAGTCACGGCCCACTCAGGGGTTCTCCCCGAGGGTTGAGATCTGCCTCAGCCCCCTTTTTTGGCCAGACGGATAGAAAATGCTTTTCGCTTAGGCCGTGCGGCAAGGACAGTCTCCCCAGCCTGACCGTCCAAGTTGCGTAGTTGTCGCGTGCTCTGCGGGACGACGAGCCCCTTCCGCCGGTCGTTCCTGCAGGCCACGTGGTTAGATCAGCCTAACCATATACTTTCTTAGCAGGCGGCAGACTCTGACTCCAGTCCGCCAAATCGCAGCATATCAACCAATGACAATTGTGAACTGCTCCTGGTCACTGGTCAGTAGCAGCAACCTATATACAAGTTGCAGAAGTCACCAAGCAAGTGATAACTTACTCCTCTTACTCGCCACTCCGCAGCGGCGAAGACGGACTGCGTGTACTGCTGCCTGCCGAGTCCGCCCTCTCAGGGGCAGACTGCTCTGTTGCCTGCCAAGTCTACCTGCTTAGGGGCGGACTTCTTTGCTGCCTGCCGAGTTTCTCGCTTAGGGGCGGACTGCTCTGCTGCCTACCGAGTCCGCCCGCTCAGGGGAGGACTGCTCTACTGCCTGCCGAGTCCGCCCGCTCAAGGGTGGACTGCTCTACTGCCTGCCGAGTCCGCCCGCTCAAGGGTTGACTGCTCTATTGCTAGTGTCCGCCAGTTCAGGAGCGAACTGCCTGCCGAATCTGACCGCTCAGAGGCGGATTGCGATAGGCCTCTTGCTGCTACCCGTCGAGGCCGCCCAGGTAGGGGCGGCCTCCGCCAGTCCGCCTAAGGGGCGGCGACCTCTTTCCGCTGCCTACTGAGACCACCCGAGTAGGGGCGGCCTCCCCCGCTCCTGCCGAGATCGCTCACTCAGGGGCAGACTGTGGTAGATTATTGCCACTGCCCCCTAAGGCCACCCAGGCAGGGGCGGCCTCCCTCTATCGGCCCCAGGGGCGGCGGCCTCCTGCCGCTGCTCACCGAGGCCGCCAAGGCAGGCGCGGCCTCTGCCAATCCGCCCAAGGGGCGACGACCTCCTCCCGCTGCACGTCGAGGCTGCCCGAGCAGGGGCGGCCTCCCCCGCTCTTACCGAGTCTGCCCGCTCAGGGTCGGACTACGTCGGCCTCCTGCCGCAGCCCACCGAGGGCGCACAGGCAGGGGTAGCCTCTGCCAGTCCGCCCATAGGGCGGCACCTCCTAGCGCAGCCCGCCAAGGCTGCCCGAGCAGGGGCGGCCTCCCCAGCTACCGCCGATGCAACCCGTCAAAAGGGGGCGGACTGCCCTCAAGTCCACTGAGTCCGCCCAAGTAAGCAGCTTGCTCCTCTACTCCGCCTGAAGCGGAATGATGACGTCACTGGTGCCCGCTTCTAGAAGATCCTCCTCGAGCCTATAAATAGACCCCAATGCCTCTCATTTGGGGACGCGCTGGAGGAGAACTGCTTATGCCATCAAGGTCTGCAGACTAAATTTCCCTGTCCTCCACAGTTGATGCAACAAGGTCTGCGGACTCATTTTCTCAGTCCTCCACAATATATCCAGCAAGCCCGTGGTCTGCTAGCAGCCTCTTTTCCTTAGCCTCTGACAACATTTTCCTTAGCCGCCAGCTTCCCCTATTGTACCATTTATTAATTTCTCGTGTAAATGTGTAACAACAAGCTGTAATCTTATTTCTTGATTAAACTAAATGCCCGTCGCAAGTGTTGTATTCAAGCAACGGCGGGCGAAATCTGTTGTTGCCGCTACCAGCGGCCCCCTCTTCTCTTCTCTTCCCTTCTCTTCTCTTAGTCTCAGCCAACAGAGCTCAACTGCCAAAGTATCTGTCTGCTCGACAGTTCCTCATCATGGAAGCTTCTTCGTTGATCACCAAGCTTCTCCATTAATCATAAAGCTTCTCCGCTAATCAAGCAAGCTTCTCCACTTGTCATCAAGCTTTTCCTCTGATCAAGCAAGCTTCTCTGTTGATCAGCAAGCTTCTCCGTTGATTATCAAGCTTCTCCACTGATAAAGCAAGCTTCTCCGCTGATCATCAGCCTTCTCCGCTGCTCTCAGCAAACCTCTACGCTATCCTCGCAACCCTCTTCTTCACCTAGCTTGTGAGAACTAATAACCCATTAACTAGAAGGCGCATTTCTTTCATCAACAGGCAATAAGGCTCAAACGAAAAAAATGGCCAAAATTATTTTCATGCTTCTAAAATTATAAAAAGCGTAGGCTTTGAAAAATTTCAATGAGCAAATCCTAGATAATTAATGAAGACTAATTAAATTATCTTGAAAATAATAATAATAAGTGATTTGTATCGTTCACATCTACTACGATAATCAAAAGTTGACATTTCAAAAATTATTCAAAAATGAAAAGGGAAATAGTGGATGAAAGATTTTCAAGAAAGTAAAGAAAATAAAGAACGAAAACCATAATAAAAATGCGAGTTTTAGAAAATGTTTCACATTAACATGCTATCGTGAATTAGAAATATAGCATGGCTAACATTTTACTTATGAAACATAATTAAAAAGAATGATTAGAAAGATCATAATTAGCTAAGTTATTATATGGAATATTGAGAAAAACAAAACAAAAAGAAACGCGTACTCTTTAAATGCTAAAATTCGTTTAAACTATTAAAGTAAAAAACGAATAGTATATATATATATATATATATATATATATATATATATATATATATATATATATATATTTTATTATTTTGAAATATTCTCTACTTTTTTTATTTTTAGAAATTCTTTTTTTTTTGGATTTTAAGATATATTTAAAAAAAAGACAAGAGTAGGAGAAAATCCTCCCCCAAGCTTAAAATCTCCATTATCCTCAATGGAGATAGGAGGGGAAGGAGAGAGAGATTAAAACCAAAATGAAAGTACCGAATTGAAAAACAGGTACTTCCCCGGATTTATGCGTCGCGAATATTTGAGTGATGTCGCTCCCCCATGCTTGCACTTTGGAACTTCTTGAAATGTCTTCATTGGACTTCGTGATGGATTTAGCAGCATTGGAGCAGGAGATTGTTGAAGCTTCAACTTGTCGGAGCCGTCCAGGGCAAAAAGTGTAAAATAAAGAAAACAGAAAAATAATTTGGGTTGCCTCCCACGAGGGTCCTTTATTTAAAATGACATTTGAGCTCGACACAACAAAATAATATTATCCAAAAGATTATTGTCCAAAATAATAATTAATGCTTTTATCAAAAATAAATAGTCTTAAGTTAGTTAAAGATCGTGCAGAAGAAACATAACATTGTTCGGACTGTCATCATCATCACCAGAAAAATAGAGTTTAAGACGCTGCCCATTCACTTTGAAATCTCCCTTATCAGAGTGTGAAATCATCATAGTGCCATACGAAAAAACTTCTTTAACATAAAATGGCCCAGACCATCGTGACTTTAGTTTTCCAGTAAATAAACGTAAACGTGAATTATATAAAAGAACTTGGTCGCCCAGTTTGAAGGTTTTTGGGTGCCTTAATTGTTTGTCATGAAAACATTTCGTCTGCTCTTTATAAAATTTGTTATTTACGTATGCGTAAGAGTGCCACTCATCGAGTTCGTTAACTTGAAATTTTCGCATATCGTCGACAGAGTGGGGACCGAAATTTAAAAACCTTAAGGCCCAAAAAGCACGGTGTTCTAATATAAGATAAATGGCACGATTTTCCTTAAACCAACTGATACGGCATACATCTGATGGATATGTTGTATGATGTTTGGTAGGACCATAGAGCATCGTCTAATTTGGTTGACCAGTCTTTTCTAGAAGTGGAAACAGTCTTTTCTAAAATACGTTTTCTCTCTATTCACTACTTCGACTTGACCGTTTGTTTGGGGGTGGTAGGAAGTTGAAATCTTATGCGTAACGCCATATTTTATAAGAGTTTTAGAAAACTGCGCGTCACAGAAATGTGAACCCCTATCAGTAACGATGGCTCGTGGAGTACTGAATCGAGAAAATAATTTTTTTAAGAAAGCAATTACGACTCGGGAGTTGTTACTAGAAAGAGCTTGGGCCTCAGCACATCATAAACATAATCTACAGCAACTATGATGTATTTGTTCCCGAAGCTAGAAGGAAGGGGGCCAACAAAATCAATTACCCAAAGGTCCAAAACTTTGCACTCGAGGAAATAATTTTACGGCATTTCATTTTTATTGGAAATATTTCCCGACCGTTGGTAACTATCACGCCTACTCACAAAATTTTACGCGTCTTTAAAGAGGCTAGTCCAGAAAAAACCTATGCAAAGCACATTCTGAGCGGTGCGAACAACTTGATAGTGACCACCAGTCGGTCCTTCATATAAGTTTTTTAGAATATCTTGTCCTTCTTCAAAAGAAACACATCTCCTATTCACTTGGTCCGCACAAACTCCGAAAAGATGTAGGTCCTGCCAAAAATAGTTTTTCAACTTAGAAAAGAATTTCTTCTTTTGCTCAGAGGAAAACCCCTCCGGGAGGACACGGGGCACTAAACAGTTTGCAATGTTTGTAAACTAGGGGGAAGGTGAAGTGTTAATAGAAAAAAGCTTTTTCATCAGGGAAGAAATCATTAAACGTTTTTTCATCTAAATTTTCTATATACGGACTATCTAGGCGAGAGAGATGATCGGAGGCCAAATTCTTGGCCGCCCTCTTATAGCAGATTTGTAAGTCAAACTCCTGGAGGAGTAAGACCCAGCATATCAGACGGGGCTTGGCATCCATCTTAGCAAGTAAGTACTTGAGGGCCGAGTGGTCTGTGAAAATTATAATTTTTGAAAGCGTAAAATATGGCCGAAATAGATCGAAGGCTAAGACAACAGCTAGGTGCTCCTTCTCTATTGTGTTGTAATTTTCTTGTGCAGATGTGAGTGTTTTACTCGCGTAATAAATGTGGTGGAAGTCTTTAAATATTAGTTGACCTAATACGTTTCCCACCGTGAAACTACTCACATCGCACATTATCTTAAAGGGAAGGTCCACATTAGAGCTATCATAATTGGTGTATTAGTTAATTTATCTTTAATTAGTTCAAAAGCAGATAGAAAAAGGTCATTAAAAATAAATGGGGCCTCTTTTTCTAAGAGTTGAGTAAGGGGTTTGGTGATTTTTGAGAAGCCTTTTATAAAACGGAGGTAAAAACTAGCATGACTTAGGAAACTTCTTATAGCTTTAACATTCGTAGGTGGCGACAACTTTTCAATTACTTCTATCTTTGCGATATCTACTTCAATCCCTTGGGCAAAAATCTTATTTCCTAAGGCTAACCCCTCCCTCACCATAAAATGACATTATTACTAATTTAGGGCGAGGTTAGTTTCTTCGCATCTTTCTAAGACTTTTCTAAGTTTTCTAAACAACTATCTAAGGCTTTGCCGAACAAGGAGAAATCATCCATAAATACCTCTATAATACTTTCTACGTACATGTCAAAGATAGCTTGCTTACATCTTTGGAATGTAGCTGGCGCATTGCACAATCCAAATGACATTCTTCGGTAAGCGAAGGTGCTGAAAGGGAGGGTAAATGTAGTTTTCTCCAGGTACTTGGGTGAGATAGGGATTTGAAAATACCTCAATAGGCCATCAAGAAAATAATAAAAGTTATGGCCGGATAATCGCTCTAAGATTTGATCGATGAATGACAAGGGAAAGTAGTCCTTGAGGGTGGCGTCATTTAACGTACGATAGTCAATACACATTCGCCACCCCATCACCGTCTGTGTCGGGATTAAATCATTATTTTCATTCACAACTACAGTTTTCCCTACCTTTTTTGGCACTACCTGATTAGGGATAACCCACTTACTATCTGAAATAGGATAGATAATTCTTACATCAAAGAATTTAATAACCTCGTCTTTTACGACTTCTTTCATGTTTGTATTTATATGGAACAGAGGTTGGATGGAGTTAAGCGAATTATCTTCCATTAAGATTTTGTGGGTTTTGAAAAATGGGCGTATGCCTTTGATCTCGAAAATTTGCCAGGCGATGGCTCGACGATGTTTTCTTCAAACTTGAAGGAATTTGTCGTTTTTTAATTCAGTTAGGTAGGTGATGAGTCCGATTTATATAGTGTTTTTTGGACTCATCTAGGCTTATTATCTTGCATGTGTACTACTATTTAAGTAGGAAAAGTCATATATTTGATTAGGGCATCACTTAGCCATTGTTGCAATGTTTCGGCCCATTTATGTTTGCAAATTGCACCGGGATGTTGGGGGTATGTACTGGGGTACTCTCGGTGCGGATTTGGTTATTTTATGTGGTATATTGTTGTTGGGAGCTTTATATCCAGCTTTGGTTTTTGCTGTGCAGGTGGTCAGTTTTCCTCCAAATCAAGAATTCTGACTTGTGGAAAATGCACGGTCGAGCGTTTACTTAGCGCACAATTTGGTAGAAAGCATGCATTTTCTACAGGTTCCTCTAGAGGATTTACCAACCTGTGCGATTTCTTCATATATGGTTTCATCTAGACCATGTGCGTAGGAGACGCACAGTTTTCCTGTAGCTGTCTAGTTTCTTAGCTCTCTGTGGTTAATCATGCGATTTGTTCACGCACAGGCAGAAGTGCCCGTGCGCGAGTAAAACGCACGGTTCCACTTTCTTGATAGGAATTTAAGCGCTCTATTGTTACTCATGTGTTTTAGTTCACGTACGGGAGGTAGTGTCCGTGCGTGAGGAATATGAACGGGTCAACTCATCCTCCTCTGCTGCTTTGTCCTGGAATTTAACATCACACTATTAACGCAATGTCGTGCGCCAAACCGTGCGTGACCATTTTTCTGACCTTCTTGTATTTTAGTTCAGGAGTTGAGTAGAGCAGGGATTCCTCCATTTCTGCCTCTCTGAGTGGGAAAATCGCCCTCCAACTGCTTTTTCCTCTCTCCTCCTTGGAGAGCTCGTTCGACCACCGTTTATCCTCCAAACTTCATCGAAAACGAAGATCTTCCGTTGTTTTCTTCATCTCCATCTCAAGAGGATCATTTGGAGGTCCTTCTCGATACCATTGGAGAGTTTTTTAGCGAATACCAGCGTACACATTTTGTGACGAAGACAGGGAAAACACCTTTGAAGTTGGTGACATCACTTCAAGCTTCCTCAGACGTCAACCACCGACTGAGCCCGGATGAAGACCAACAACCTTCGACTCCGGTCGAGAATTATGGCTAGCCTTCATGCATTGGGTTGTAAATCTACTCTTTACTCTCATTTGGATGTGGTTTCTTTGCTTTGGATGTTTGGTAAACTTGCTAGAAACTCTTAACAATGTTCATGATGGTTTACTATTGCAAATGTTGTTGTACTTCATAGTTTAGCTCTACTTCCTTTACTTGCTTTGGTTTGTTGCTGGGTGATGCGTCAAATTAACGTATATTAGGGGTTGGCTTTGCGAAGAAGAGTTTTCGACCCTCAACAGTTACGACCACACACCCTAATACTCATCAGAGTATTCCACCATTGCGAAGCGGAGAAGGTAACCCGTATAATTAGTTTTAGTTGTTCTAAAATAAAAAACTCAACCTCATAGCCTTTATTGTGTTTGCAATCACATTCCAATGATGAAGATCACATACCAAATCCACAATCCTCGAGAGATTCGATACTCGGAGGATAACTCCCCCAATTAATTACTTGACGACGATCGGTGCACTTGCCGAGATTGCATCAATAGGCCGAACCTATCACTGGAAGTTTGGAATATTTTTATAAGAAGGCATACTTGAGATGTTCAAGAAGTTCTTTAATTCTTGGGTAGGGGGTTCTTCATAAGATGTTTTGGAAGTTCTTTATTTTTCAAAAATAATATCTTCGTAGACTTTTAACCTATATGGAAAATTTGAAGAGGGTGAATCAATGGCCATGGTGGTTTCTTGTAGACTTTCAGTAGGAAAGGTTGAGGAAGAACAAAAATCAAAATATTCATCTTCAGAAATGCTTAAGGAAGATTCATCACTTAAGGTATCTAAGAATAAATAGGAGTCGTAATTCTCTAGGGTATTTTTCTTTGAAGGGGTAATAGAGAAGGTCACTTAATCATTGCCTGCTCGTAGGAAGAGCTTATTGCTTACGTCAATGATAGCTCAGGAGGTGTCAAGAAAGGGTCGGCCAGGGATTAGGGGAACCTCGATGTCTTCTTCGATGTCCAATATGACGAAATCCACCGGGAAGATGAATTTGTCGACTTTGACTAGAACATCCTCTACTATTCCTAATGAGTACTTAAAGGATCAATTGGTGAGCTGGATACTCATATGCGTGGAGTGAAGGCTACCAATTCCAAACTTCTTTAATAATGAGAAGGGAATTAGGTTGATACTTGCACCTAAATCGGCCAATGCATGCTTGATAAAGAGATCACCAAAGACACACGGTATAGAAAAACTACCAGGATCACTAATCTTCTTAAGTAAACCATTTGTCAAGATAGCAGAGCGCTTGACATTTAACGTGACGTGCGATAAGTTCTCTAACTTCCTCTTATTCGTCAGGAGGTCCTTTAGGTGAATAGCGTGCTTCAGCATCTGGGTAATCGCTTCATGGAAGGGTAGATTTATGTGGATTTACTTGAACATTTCTAAGAAGAGGGTATACTGATCATCAAGATGTTGTTTGTTAAGTTAGGAAGTGTATGGTGGAGTTTGATCATTTTAAAAATGGATGGTGGAGTGAGATCTTTTTCTAAAGCAGAGACTGGAGTGATAACTTCTTTTTCAACAAGTGGTGAAATTTTCAAAATAGGGGCGGAACTTGCCTCGGGATCTTCGCTACCGTACCAGAAACTTGCTTCCCACTCCGAAGAGTTATAGCTTTCGCTTGCTCTCTCGAGTTAGGCACAGTATTGGAAGGAAGAGACCCGACGGGTCGCTTAGATATAATTTTAGCTAATTGTACTACTTGATTCTCTATATTTTTAACGGATCTGACTAGGCTTCTTATAGTCGTGTCATTATCATTCATATATTTTGAAAAAAATTCCTCAAAGATTGTAGATTTTTGTTAATTTTGAAGAGGTGGAGGTGGTGTAGAAAAATAATTTTGTTGTGGGGTGCACATCGCGTTCGAAGGGTTACCTCATGAGAAATTTGGGATATTTTTTAAAGTGGGATTATAACTATTCAGAAAATTTGCAGCAGAAAAATTATTAAAAGCACTCCTAAGCATATTGTTAACATAATCTATTTGTTCGGGGGCAGGAGTTGCAGATTCTCATACCTTAGGGGTGGAGGCAGCAAACATCTCTATTATCTTTTTGATTTGTATTTCCACTTACAGGGCAAGTTGGGAAACACTGTCTACTTAAAATTTACATGCATGTTTGTTTGGGAGAGGTCTAGGCACATTCCATAGATATGTGTTCATGGCCATGTCCTTGAAAAGCTCAAGAGCTGCTTCCGAGGTTTTCTTGTTTAAAGTACCATCGAAAGCAACGTCTATCATTTGCTTTGTATTTTGATTAAGCCCGTTATAAAACATCTGCACTTATAACCATACATGCAGCATGTGATTGGGCCATCATCATAAGAGTTCTTTAATTCTTTCCAAAGTTTCATATAGAGATTAAGAATCTATTTGACAAAAGGTAGAAATATCGTTCAAAAGTTTTGCAGTATTAGCTGGCGAAAAATACTTTGTCAGAAATTTTTTGGTTACTTGATCCCAAGTAGTGATGCTCCCTCTTGGCAGAGTCATCAACCACTGTTTAGATTTAGTTATAATAGAGAAGGTGAAGAGTGTTGAAGCCAAAAATGACCGAAGCCAAAATTGACTTCTGTGGAGTTCGACCCTTGGGGAAATGGGTGACCTCACACCTACTATGCTGGGAAGAACGTCACGGACCGAAGACTTAGGAAGCTATGAAATGACCCTCGGCTCTAGCGTGGAGGTCCCACCTCACACCCGGAAGACCTTTGAGGTCTCCCCTCCCTAGCCAATGCTTGAGCTAGGTGCCTTGGAGGAAGAAAGCCAAAGAGATTTTTGTGGCTAAGGAAAGAATGAATGCTCTCCAAGGCACCCTCAAGGGTCTATTTATAGCTTTTCCAAGTCCTAGGGGTAAAATGACCAAAATACCCCTAAGGCAACTAAGCCTCTAGCCAATAGAAAAACTTCACATCGGGGGTAGAGAGGTAATCCCCCCCGAGGGCATAACGGTAAAAACATGGTCCGGATAGAGGTCCAAGGGTGGGAGGAGCCATACCCCTTATCTCCCTGGGAGCTGTCCCGCCGAGACCCTGGGAGCTATCCTGCCGAGACCCTGGGAGCTGTCCCGCCGAGACCCTGGGAGATGTCCCGCCGAGACCCTGGGAGCTGTCCCGCCGAGACCCTACGAGCTGTCCCGCCGAGACCCTGGGAGCTGTCCCGCCGAGACCCTAGGAGCTATCCCGCCGAGACCATAGGAGCTGTCCCACCGAGACCCTGGGAGCTGTCCCGTCGAGACCCTGAGAGCTGTCCTGCCGAGACCCTGTGAGAGGTCCCGCCGAGACCCTTGGAGCTGTCCCGCCGAGACCCTGAGAGCTGTCCTACCGAGACCCTGGGAGCTGTCCCGCCGAGACCCTGATAGCTGTCCCGCCGAGACCCTGGGAGCAGTCCGCCGAGACCCTGGGAGCTGTCCCGCCGAGACCCTGGGAGCTGTCCCGCCGAGACCCTGGGAGCAGTCCCGCTGAGACCCTGGGAGCCATCCCGCCGAGACCCATGGAGCTGTCCCGCCAAGACCCTGGGAGCTGTCCCACAGAGACCCTGAAAACTGTCCCGCCGAGACCCCTGGGGCCTCCCGCTACACCCGTACCCTAAAGAAAGGCTGGGGCGAGTGCCGACCTCCCGCCGCACTCTCTCCCTGAAGAGTACTCCAAGCACTAGCCTGCTAAGCTCCTTTTTTCCTCCCCTACTAAAATATTTCCACGACAATGCTAAAATTGGCCACCAAGAGTGCCAAGACATCCAAAAAGCTTAAAACTATATAGGGGAGAATACGGGGTTGTACACAATCCCCGCTCTTTTCGAGCGAGTCCCACGCTCGGAAAGAAACATCCAACCCAACGTATTCGCTGAGTGACCTCTTCTCACGGTTTGAAAGATTATAAGGTCTCTCCGAGGGGTTAACCTGCCATGCCAGCTTGATGGGAGCCTTGGTGGCGAGACCTCCTCCAGGCAAAAAACACTTAACCTCCCGGATGGGTCAACCTGCCAGCTTGATGTGAGCTTGGGTGACGAGACCTCCTACAGTCGAAAAACACTTAACCTCCCAGAGGGGTCAACCTGTCATGCCAGCTTGATGGGAGCCTGGGTGGCGAGACCTCCTCCGGGCAAAAAACACTTAACCTCCCGGAGGGGTAAACCTGTCATGCCAGCTTGATGGGGGCCTGGGTGGCGAGACCTCCTCAGGGCAAAAAACACTTAACCTCCCAGAGGGGTCAACCTGCCATGCCAGCTTGATGGGAGCCTGGGTGGCGAGACCTTCTCCGGGCAAAAACCACTTAACCTCCCGGAGGTGTACCCCTGCCATGCCAGCTTGATGTGAGCCTGGGTGGCGAGACCTCCTCCGGGCAAAAAACACTTAACCTCCCGGGGGGGGTCAACCTGCCATGCCAGTTGATGAGAGCCTGGGTGGCGAGACCCCCTCAGGGTAAAAACACTTAGCCTCCTGGGGGGGTCAACCTGTCATGCCAGCTGATGAGAGCCTGAGTGGCGAGACCCCCTTAGGGTAAAAGCACTTAGCCTCCTGGGGGGGTCAACCTGCCATGCCAGCTTGATGGGAGCCTGGATTGCGAGACCTCCTCCGGGCAAAAAACACTTAACCTCCCGGAGGGGTCAACCTGCCATGCCAGCTTGATGTGAGCCTGGGTGACGAGACCTCTCAGGGTAAAAACACTTAGCCTCCTGGGGGTGTCAACCTGCCATGCCAGCTGATGAGAGCCTGGGTGGCGAGACCATCCCAGAGTCTAAAGACTTAGCTTCCACGAGAGATCATCCTGCCCTTTAAGCTAGTGAGAGCCTGACAACGCAATCATCATCGGAGCAAAGGACTTGGGCTTCAACGAGAGATCAACCGGCCTTGTCAGCTAGTGAGAGCCTGACAGCGGAATCATCATCGAAGAAAAGGACTTGGGCTTCCACGAGAGATCAACCGGTCTTGTCAGCTAGTGAGATCCTGACAGCGGAATCATCATCGGAGCAAAGGACTTGGGCTTCCACGAGAGATCAACCGGCCTTGTCAGCTAGTGAGAGCCTAACAGCGGATTCATCATCAGAGCAAAGGACTTGGGCTTCCACGAGAGATCAACCGGCCTTGTCAGCTAGTGAGAGCCTGACAACGGAATCACCATCGGAGCAAAGGACTTGGGCTTCCACGAGAGATCAACCGGCCTTGTCAGCTAGTGAGAGCCTGACAGCGGAATCATCATCGGAGCAAAGGACTTGGGCTTCCACGAGAGATCAACCGGCCTTGTCAGCTAGTGAGAGCCTCACAGCGGAATCATCATCGGAGCAAAGGACTTGGGCTTCCAGGAGAGATCAACCGGCCTTGTCAGCTAGTGAGAGCCTGACAGCGGAATCATCATCGGAGCAAAGGACTTGAGCTTCCACGAGAGATCAACCAGCCTTGTCAGCTAGTGATAGCCTGACAACAGAATCATCATCGGAGCAAAGGAAGAAATGAGCCACCCTCCGAGGCACTCTTGACCCTACCATCTGGTGTGAGCATGGTATGAGGAGATCCTCTCAGGGGTGGGAGATGGGCATATCACCTAAGCTTTTTCAATTCCAACATCCTCTAATGGGGAAAAAAAGATGGGTTACATGACCCCTCCGACTCAGCTAGTCGGGGACTGGACTCATTACATCATAAAGAAATACAAGACTCCGCCGAGGTGAGGCTTCTTCAGAGGGCCTGGGCCTGATGGCCGTCGTCCGTTTCCTTCTCCACGGACACTTCCATCCTGCTCAGGCTCTCCATGATCTTCTCCATCTCCTCCGCCTTGGCCAACCAAGAGATGGTCTTGACAGCCGTGACGTAGCACTGCCTCGCCATCCTGGAGTCTCCCTTGATCCTGATCTGAGTCCCCTCTGAGTTGAACTTAAGGCACTGGAGAAGGGAAGATGGCACACAATGGAAGGCACTGATGAGGGGCCTCCCGAAGATGGCGTTGTAACTGCTTGGGGCGTCAACAATGACGAACCTGCAATTTCTTGAGGTCCCCCCTAACTTCACCTGCAGTCCGACTCCACCTTCAACTTCCTTCCTCTCCCCTGAAAATCCAAACAGGGGTCCGTCTGAGGCCAGCACCCTCCTTGGCTCTACCTTCATCCCGTCAAACGCTTTCTTGAAAACGACGTTGACAGAGCTTACGTTGTCAACCAAGATTCGGGAGACGGTAAAGCCTTCGATGGCTGCCTGGATTACCAGGGCATCGCAGAAGGGATCCTCATGCTCTGGCATGTATTTCGATGAGAAGGTGATCTTTTCCTCCAGGGGCGGGGCCTGGGACGTCGAGGCGATGCTCTGGCGGTATAAGATGTGGAGACTTGCCTTTCGAGCGGCTTCGATCCCCACCCCCCCGTGGATCACAGCTATACCACCTCGGGGTCCTACATCGACCCGGTCCTCGCATACATCATCACCCCCTCCTTGTGGTAGAACTTCAATCCGCTCCGGCGGCAGTTGCTGGGCTGGACCCCTCGCCCCCTTACCTCCAGGAAATCGGGGCAGGTGGCTGTTGTGTGCCCCTCCACCTGGTGGAAGTCACAGTACAATAGTGCCCTTTCTCCCCTCTTTCGGCGGGCTGGGCGATCTCTCCTGTTGCCTCTGCCTCCTTCACCTATCGCCAAGGCCTGCTGGGGTGGGGGTAGGAGCTGCCTTGGGGCTTGTCTTTGGAAGTTGAACCTCCCTTGACCCCCATGAAAGTTCTCTCCACCTGGGACGAGAGCTCGCCTTGTGCCTTGGGCAGGTCTTCCCAACTGCCTCCAGCCTGGCTCCAGACCCTCCTGAGCTCTTTGCTCCTCTCTCCTCCTTCCTTAATGATGCCTTGGGCCACCTTGCTCCTTTGACTCTGTCTCTGTTAGCTTTGCCAACTTCTTGACGAATGCCGGGTTGGCCGCCTCCATGGCTATCTCCTCTGCCGCCCTCTCCATCAGCTCCTCGAAGGAAAGGGGGGCCTTCCGGGTCAAGCTCATCTTGAAGAACCCTTCGCGCAACCCCACCGTGAATGCCATCTGGAGGGCATACCCTGCCACTTCTTGGATGTCAAGGACCTCCTCCTGGAACCTGTCAACGTAATGGGCCAGCGACTCCTCGGCCCTTTGCTTTATCAGGAAGAGGGACTCAGGACCTTTCTTCCTCTTCTTGGAGGTGGAGAAGCGAAGCTGAAAGCTCTGACTCAAGTCTTCGAACCCGAAGATGGACCTTGGAGGGAGTTGATGGAACCAATCCCTCGCCTTCTCTTTCAAGGTGATCACAAATAGATGGCACTTGAAGGCGTCCGTCATCGGCCTGATGGAGTCGGCATCCTCGAACCACTGCAGGTGTTGTACGGGGTCATCCTTCTCGGTATAGTAAGCCATGTCTGGCTCTCTGAACCCCTCGGGAACGGGAGCTGAGATGATCAGCTCGCTGAAGGGTAACCCCCTAAGGGGAGTTCTCGCCACCTCTATCCGCGCAACCTGCTCTCCAGGAGGGCTAGCTCTCGCCGGTCTGGGAAACAGCTCCCGGCCTGGGAGGTCTCGCTCGACCCCCTCTACTATCCTTTCCTTCCCAGGTCTCCTATCCGGCACACTTACTTCTCCCCCTGCCAGGGTGATCTCGCCTTGCCCCCTAGGAGCCAGCTCGCCGAGACCACTCTGGGTTAGCTCGCCGAGACCCCTGGGAGCTAGTCCCTGGGGGGGTGGGGGTTGAGCTGTTAGCCCGCGGGGCAATGCTTCTCAGCATATCCATGATGCCTGAGATGGAAGCCATGAACTCTTCCCTTCCTACGAAGGGTCCTGGGTTGGGAGACCACCGAGGTCATCACTACCTCCCTGATCTCCAGCCATGACACTCTCCCGAGATTTTCTATGCTGGTCACTCTCCACGCTCACCACACGCACCAAAACTGTTGAAGCCAAAAATGACCGAAGCCAAAATTGACTTCTGTGGAGTTCGACCCTTGGGAAAGGGGTGACCTCACACCTACTATGCTCGGAAGAACGTCACGGACCGAAGACTTAGGAAGCTATGAACTGACCCTCGGCTCTAGCATGGAGGTCCTACCTCATACCCGGAAGACCTTTGAGGTCTCCCCCTCCCTAGCCAATGCTTGAGCTAGGTGCCTTGGAGGAAGAAAGCCAAAGAGATTTTTGTGGCTAAGGAAAGAATGAATGCTCTCCAAGGCACCCTCAAGGGTCTATTTATAGCTTTTCCAAGTCCTAGGGGTAAAATGACCAAAATACCCCTAAGGCAACTAAGCCTCTAGCCAATAGAAAAACTTCACATCGGGGGGGGGGGGGGTATAGAGGTAATCCCCCCCTAGGGCATAACGGTAAAAAACATGGTCCGTAGAGAGGTCCAAGGGTGGGAGGAGCCACACCCCTTATCTCCTTGGGAGCTGTCCCGCCGAGACCCTGGGAGCTGTCCTGCCGAGACCCTGGGAGCTGTCTCGCCGAGACCCTGGGAGCTGTCCCGCCGAGACCCTGGGAGCTGTCCCACCGAGACCCTGGAGCTGTCCCGCCGAGACCCTGGGAGCTGTCCCACCGAGACCCTGGGAGCCGTCCCACCGAGACCCTGGGAGCTGTCCCGCCGAGACCCTGAGAGCTGTCCTGCCGAGACCCAGTGAGATGTCCCGCCGAGACCCTGGGAGCTGTCCCGCCGAGACCCTTGGAGCTGTCCCTCCGAGACCCTGACATTTGTCCTGCCGAGACCCTGGGAGCTGTCCCGCCGAGACCCTGGGAGCTATCCCGCCGAGACCCTGGGAGCTGTCCCGCCGAGACCCTGGGAGCTGTCCTGCCGAGACCCTGGAAGCTGTCCTGCCGAGACCCATGGAGCTGTCCCGCCGAGACCCTGAAAACTGTCCCGCCGAGACCCCTGGGGCCTCCCGCTACACCCGTACCCTAAAGGTGGGCCGGGGCGAGTGTCGGCCTCCCGCCGCACTCTCCCCCTGAAGAGTACTCCAAGCACTAGCCTGCTAAGCTCCTTTTTTCCTCCCCTACTAATATATTTTCAAGGCAAGGCTAAAATTGGCCACCAAGATTGCCAAGACATCCAAAAAGCTTAAAACTATATAGGGGCGAATACGGGGTTGTACAAAGAGTATTAGCCTATTAGCATCATTTGTAGCACAATTGATTTTAAAGGTTTCATAAATCTCAAGAAAGCTAGCGATGTGCGCATTTGGGTCTTCATCTTGAAGTCTGTCATATTGCATATACTACAACACCATTTGAATTATGCTAGGCTTTAGTTTGAATTTATTATTAGCTACAGCAGGGAAAACTATGATTGATTATGTACCCTCTTGATTCGGCCTTGCAAAATAGGACATAGACCTTTGCAGGGGTTCCTCTACGTTGGGTTTTTCCATTCTTAAGGTAAAAAATGAATCGTAATCCTCAACCGATATTTAGAGAGTAGAGCCTTGAAATCACGATCTTATCCGAAGAGTAAGCCCAATTTCGTTGTCCAAGTTCAAAATAACCGACGAATTTCCGCGGGTCATGCACTAGAAGAAGAGAAGAAGGAAGAGATAGAAAAAACTAGAAAAAAGAGTTAATTTTTTTTAAATAGATTTATTTATGTTTTAACTCTCAAACATCCCAAGGACTACCCTATAAAGCGTTCGCAAGGTACTAGACAAGATACTGGCATTTAAGCATCATTACATTTTTCAAGAGAGTTAGGTGGTGTAGAAAAATTGTGATGTGGGTTTCTATTAAGACCGTTAATATGTTTTTTTAAATTTTTTTAATTTTTAAAAAAGAGTGTGAGAACGAGAATTGATAAAGTAATAGGTTCGTGATTTCGAATTATCAACCAAAGTTGGTCCCTGGCAACAACGCCAAAAATTTAATGTCTACTAATCTTGAAGAGAATAATAACCGAACTAGCAATCCAACTAGGCAAGCATATATTTTAAATTGTAGCTAGGGGACACAAGTGTCGTATTAAGATCTAGGAACAGTTGAGTAATCTTAACCGCACAAAAACTGTTATCTTATTGAAGGATTGCTTTAGGCTTTGCTAAGAGAAAACTAATTGCAATTAAGAAAAGATACATTTCGCTAAAAAGAGATCTACCTGTAGTTAAATAAAGAGCTACAAAAATTGATTACAACGAGGGGTCGAAACGATGAAATAGAAAAGCACTTGATCGAGAATCACCTCGGCAAAAGTTGATTAAAAATGCGATAATAAACCCTATCTTAATAAGGTAAAGGTCCTTGACTGTGGCGGTTCATAAAGCTTGAACAAGCTTCTCTCTAAATCATGCCCAACTGAATTTATGAAGGTCTGACCAAACTCTCGTCCAAATAAGACCTAAAGCTCGCTTTATGCGGTGAACCCCGCTATTGGATTTCACTCCAATCTGGGAGATTTAACGTCTGCCTCTCTCGAGGGGCACCTACAAATCTCTTTACTCTTAAGTGTTTACCTCAAAATACTAGCCTCTCGGCTAGATAAGAGTGATAAGTAAGATGGAAATTATATATCGATGATATAATTCCAACCATGAATTTTCAAGAGTAAATAGAAGGCCTAAACCATAAAAAGAAAAAGTAAACTTAAAGCATCATAACTTATTCAACTCGAACCTCGGATCATCAAGCTCGAGTACAAGGAGGATTAGTTAATCATGGAGAAGTGGAGGAAGAGAGATGGGTAAAAGAACATTATGAAAACAAAGAGAAAGGGAACTTTTTATTAATGTTAAAAGAGAGCTACAACTTGAAATAAAAGATTACAAGTGCATGGAAATTAAAAGCTAATATTAACATTAGTTACTAAGGAAATTACAATAGCTATTACAAAAGGGGTACACTAAGCATGAATTAAATAAGGCATAAAATGAGAAAGAGGGAGAGAGAGGAAAAGCATGAAAAGCTTCAAGAAATAAAAGGGCAGCAACTCCCCTCTCACCCAAAACTCTTCCTCGACACAAGGGCTAACCGTTGAATTTATAGAATTTTTTCGGGTCGGTCACGCCCCCCTGTCATGCCCGAGGAGGGCGTGTCAGGGGGCGTGTAAGGTACGGGTTTGACTTTGGGAACTGAATTCTTACGGAAATGATGATTTCTTCTGTACAATGATGGACACACCCGGGGATATGCCTGTGTAGGGCGACGTGTAAGGCACGTCATATCACAATAATTTGTTTGGAAATCTGTCAATCGTCAAAAAGGATGTACACGACCGGTGACACTCCCTTGTAGGGGGAGGGGGGGCGTGTCAATACTATTGACATGCAACAACGAAAAATCTTTAATAGCGACCTGCACGCTTCGGGATGAGGGTGGCATGCCCAGAGACATGCCCAGGGAGGGCGTGTTAGGGGGGGGGGTGTCAGGTGTATATCTCGTGATTTGGGTTCTTGAAGCAAGCTTCCTCAGGATTGGGTTACATGCCCGTTGACACGTGCAGGGCGGGCGTGTCAGGGGGGCGTGTCAGGTCATTTTGTCAAAAAGCTGTGAAAACTTGCAAAAATAAGAGAACACATTAGTGGCAATAATATACACAAATGGAGGTCAACATATAAGCTTACAAGACATGATTTTTGTATTAAAAAACAAAAAATTACCCTAATAGTTTAGACTACAAAACATACTATCAACCATAAGCTTGGGTCCCTCAGTCCGTTGACCGCCTATAGTTTGCCAAAAAGCCTCCTTCAAGGATTAATTCATCTCTTCGAATTTGTCATAATTTCATTAGAAGAAAGGCTTACCAAAGAAAACATTATCTCGTTACAAGGAGTAATAACAAAGGACAAAGGCCACTTCATTAACTTCCTTATCGCACGGCCAGTGTTGGAGTCTAGCTACATAGACCTTGACTTAGACTGTTGAAGCCAAAAATAACCCCAACGAATGTTCAGAAACCAAGGCACAACCAACACCTACTTTTCTCAAGCCTTTTCCCTCGACTGGCTGTAAGGGACCTAGAACTGACCCAAAGCCTCAGCAGGGAGGTCCCACCTCACACTCGGAAGATCTGTGAGAGCTTCCCCTCCAAAGCCAATGCTGGGCTTGGAGCTCTTCAGAAAGCACTTGGAGATTTTTATAATAATGAAGACTTGCTTTTTTAGGAACCCTCATTGGTCTATTTATAGCCTTTTGCCGACCGAAAATTAGTGAAATACCCCTGGCTAGCCTGCAAATTGCCCAATCACGCTGTTCAAAAAACACTAAATGCAGCCCCTGGGGATAAAAAGGAAATTCTACTCGAGGATAATAAAGTAATTTTACCCTGGGCCCTGGGCAACACTCGGCGAGAACCCTGAGCCGCGGCGAGAACCCTGAGCTGAGAACCTTCTCGCCTCCACTCAATGCGACGCGAACCCTGAGCTGAGAACCTTCCCGCCTCCACTCAATGCGGCGCGAACCCTGAGCCAAGAACCTTCCCGACTCAACTCAACGCGGCGCTGACTGGACTCGACACCTTCTTGCCTGCCTCTGGTCGTTGGTGGGTCTTGGCTGAAGCTTGTCTCGAACAATCTCGCCCACTCGTAGGTGGGAGCTCTACCAAGGCACAATCGGTTCCGTTCTGAAGCCCGAAGCTAGTCCAATCCTGACTGTGGGTGTCTCTGGGTTCCCTCCTGCGAATATGGGGTTGTACACAATCCCTGCTCTTCGAGACCTTTCTCACTGGAACATGGGCTCACCTACCCTGACTCCAAACCGTGTGGATGATGCTTCCCCTCCGTAGAAGGTATGTCTCTCCTACTTGCTGATCATCAAAATCGCGAGCAGATTACGCGTAAGGGTCCGTAACTGATGGAATTCTTCTCGCAGGAAGCGGCTCGAGATGATGACGCTGGGTCCCCGCTGGTGCCACCGAACTCATCATCTCCCCCTCCTAAGGATCGACCATGGGTCACGAAGGCCACTCTGCCAGCTGTCCATCCGAGAACTGCATGTATACTTTTCTCCCTGTAACTCCTTTCTAATCGCTTAAATAGTAGCCTCCCCTACTATCAAATTTACTTCCCGTAGCATCAGCTTCCGCCAAATCGGGTCTCGCCACCCGGAAGAACGAAATAATGGCTGCTAACTTGCTCGGCCAAGCGGCTAATCCTGCCCTTCTGGCAGGAGGGTTGTCCATCGACCCCTGCATAACTCCAAAGGAGGCCAGCCACCATGCAAGAGAGGACGACTCCCCCCCAGCTTCTGGCCAGGCCGGGATCACTGTGCGCAAGACCTTCTGCCCGGGGCGAGGAAATCCGCTCCACCTCCTCTTTGGGAGTGAGGTGGTACCGGGCCTTCTGGCCAGCCACCGGCCAGTGGCTCTTGCCATGCTGCAGGTATGCGAAACATTACCATAGATTTTACTCAGCTCTCGCCGTAACCATGAAACTGTTTTCTCAGAGGATCCAGACTCATGGATGGGAGCTGATGAAAATGATGATGACAGCGATGAAGACAGAGAGGGGGAGGATGACGAGAGCTACCCCTTCCCTTCGTCTTACGAGATGGAGGAGATCTTGAATGACGCCGGGAGCGCGAAAAGGAGATGAAAGAATATTGTTGCCCTCCTGTTGACGCTTGTGCGGAGGGAGCGGGCCCATGCCACTGCGGCTAAAGAATTCTGCGAGATGGTGGAGCAGAGGCTGGAGGCCATTGAGCGCGACTATTTCTTTAGCGAGACGAAGCGACCGAATGAGCCTACCGCCGAGTCTGCCCCCGGGAGATGTATCGCGCGGATTCGAGACCAGGCTTGCCGGATCAAACTAGGGTGCACCACCCTGTCTTCCTGCTACAACCCGCTGGCGGCCCTGAGGACTAGACAGCGGGAGTGAGGACGATAGCGTTGGGAGCCGTAATGATTAAATTTGTCTCGCCACCTCTAACCCCTCGGCCTTCCCTTCTCGCAATGTACCTCATTTCTTTTTATTTTGGACTACTTATTTGTAACTCTGCAATTATTATTTGTTTTTTTTCTCTCTCCCGACGAGAGAGATCTCTGTTTTTTGTTTTCCTTTCTGTTTCACGTTGTCGTCTCGAAACACTCGCGCGAATCTGAATCGTCGGTCGGTCGTTGTCATCCAGAGCCAGAACCTGAGGCGTCGTTGACTTGGGGCATGGCACCTGTACCACCGCCACTCTTTTTATTTTTATTTTTGGAAAATCCATCATTATCACGGTTTCCCATAAATAGAGGAGTCCACCAAATGAATTTATTTCCCCGACCCGAAACCCTCGCTTTCCTCCTTATTGTTCTTGCGTTTTGCCGAGAATTTCCCCCTGCTTCTGTCTTCTTCTCTCGTTCTCACCTAATTTTCGCTCTCGCCTCTTTCCTTGAGACGTCGCCTTCAATCCCCTAAACACGATGCTGGGAGAAAGCGAGGGATGCTCCAACTGCCATGAAGCCTTTCGAAAGCACCAGTTCCCCTCTTGGCGTCTAACCATGGAAGAGTATCAGCTAATCACCTCCCACTATGTTCCTGTCGGCTTCACCTTGAGAAACCCTAACAATCATGATAGGGTGAACAGTGCGAGGAAGGGGGAGCTCGCCATCCCCCTGAAGCACTACGAGGTGGGCTTCCTCCTCCCCCTCTGGCCAGAGATGCGTCAGGCCCTTTGGTACTATGGGGTTGTTCCTACATAACTTAATCCTAACTCGGTCGCAATCCTTGTGGCATTTATCTTCTACATGCAATCCAAGATGATTGAGTTCAGCCTCCCTATCTTCTGGAAGCTGTTCATCTTCCGCACTAAGGGAGGTGTGGTCTTCTTCTCCGGGCAGCGGCTCAAGACAACTGGTCTCGCCAACAAACACCACCACTAGGGCGAGAAGTTTGTTGGTACCCTAGTTTGGATTTGAGTTCAGTTCTTCTCTTTTAGTCTCTTGACCCAAGATTTATCTATGGTCAAAGGTTAGTTGTTTAGTTAGTTTGCTCTAATTGTAGAGTCGTCACTTATCCAGATGAAAATTTGGTTAAGTTGTTTTCTGTTCGACTATGGTCGAACGCCGCTCGACTATCGTCTATCGACTGGTCGACGATCGTCTATCAGTTGTTCGACGTTTGCCTGTCAGCAGATCGTCTATCTCTGAGTTAGTTCAACTCTTGTTAGCTCGACGTTTTGTGGAATCTGCCTCGCCGATCGTCGAACCCCGCTCGACTACTTTTGACCAGACAGATTTCTTGATAGTTCAACTATCTGCTTGATAGTTCAACTATTTGGTAGTTCGACTATCTGTCTTGATAGGTCGACTATCTGTGTTCTTTGATAGTTTGACTATCTGTTTGATAGGTCAACTATCTATTGTGTTTGATAGTTCGACTATCTGCTTGGATAGTTCAACTATCTGATAGTTCGACTATCTGTTTGATAGGTCGACTATCTGTTTTCTTTGATAGTTCGACTATCTGTTTGATAGGTCGACTATCTATTTTGCTTGATAGCTCGACTATCTGTCTTGATAGATCGACTATCTGATAGCTCGACTATCTGTTCTGATAGGTCGATTATCTGCTGTGGTAGTTCGACTATCTGCTTTGGTAGTTCGACTATCTGTATCGTTCGACTATCTGTTTGATAGGTCGACGATCTCTGTGCTTCGGTCGATGATCTCCAAGGGTTGTTTCGACGTTCTTCTGTATGTCTTTAGTAATTCTATCCTCTTCTATTCTATGGTTTAAATCATATTTATTTGGCATTATATTTCAGTTAATTTATGCTATTATTTCCAGGCAATCTCTGCTCCATTTCTTTATGCATGAGCCAATCTTTATCTAACAAAGTGTTTTGTCTTATTAGTTGAAATATATTTTCTGCTTTATCTGCCAGGCTATCCTTTATAGCTGTTAGACTCAGAAAGTCTACTCTAGCCGTAAAGGGTTCTTTCTGATGTGACTTTTTCTAGCTCCTTGTATCTGATTGGATATGCAGCTTCTTAGAAAGCTTTATTCCCTTATAGCATGTCTGTCTGCAGGATTTGTTTTTGTTTTATGCTTTTTGCAGCTCAGATTGCAGATTCCAAAAGAAGACAAGATTCAAACTCAAATTAGAGCTATTGCAAAGGCTCATATATAAAGAGCTTCTTTTGAAAGAAGTCACATATACAATACACCATATACAAGATATACACAAGAACTTACAGATATTAAAAGCAGCATAGAGATCTACAGCTCTCCGAAATTCACATTCAACTGAGAAGATCAAATCTCTTCAGCATTCTTCTTCATCCTGAGTTCATCCTGCTAACAGGAAGATTTTCACTCAGTGCCTCAAGTAGAAGAAGAAGAAGAAAGAAAATCCTGTGAAGAAGAACAATCATTAAACAATCAAGAGTCTTCTTCAATCTTCTCCTTCAGAACCCCAAGACAATTCTTTGTCTTAGTTCAGAAGAGTTCCTGCACCCTGAAGCAAGACTCCTTCCTGGATATTCTCTAAGCCAGGGGGAGCCTTGATTCTTTAGAGCTATCTAGCTCTGTGCAATCCACTAGCTTCTCTAATCTGTTTAACAATAGAGAAGAAGCCTTAACTCTCTCAACCTCCTATACAAAGGGTTATTACTCCCTACAAAAGTGAACCCTTGGTAGTAGGGCACCTGATCAAAAACCTGTGTTGGATTTTGAGCTCCTGATCAAATGCTCAAAGGGTCTACTTGATCTACCTGAAGCAGATCAGTTGGTGGCAGGGCACCTAAACAAATACCTGTACTGGATTCCTACCAGGGTGCTAGAAGAGTGGACGTACCTATTTATAGAGAACCACTATAAAATTTCGTGTGTCGTCTGAGCTGCTTATTTAATTTATTGTACTATGGCTATGAGTAGAAATAACTAGGATTGCTAGTTGCTGTGATAGGATCCCAAGCTTAACTGTAATTATAGTTAGCTCTCTCTAGTGCACTACACTTTGTGTTAGGCTCTAGGGTTATCAATATCTATAAACTTATTCCGCAAATTAACTCTAAGGGAGTTGAGTAGGGTGTCATCATTTTTGAATACTCTATTCACCCCCCCCCCCTCTAGAGTTGTATCTATCATCACTTTCAATTGGTATCCGAGGGAGGTTGACTGACTGTACATGCAAACACCTGAGTCACAAGATCCTGATAGATACTAAGCTTATAGATATTCACTTCATGGCCCAGTCCAAGGATTACTCAAGCACCAGACCTCCAGCCTGCAACTAAGCTAAGTTTAGCATTTGGAAGGCAAGAATAAGATTATATATGAACTCTATTGATGAAGACATTTTCTCTTCTATTTTGACAGGACCTCCAGCACCTCCTGCTGCAACCACTGCTACAACATCTACAAATCTAAGTGTAGTGCCTCCTCCAGATTACAATGATGCCTACAAGAAGGCAAAGATAGCTGATGCCAAAGCTATGAACATTCTGGCACAAACTATGTCTGATGAAATTTTCCAAAAGTGGCTGATTGCACCTCTGCAAAAGCCATGTGGGACTCACTGAACCAGATTGTAGCTGGTTCAGCTGATGAAACGAAGCACAGAAGGTCCAACCTTATATCCCAGTGTATGAAAACTTCAAGAAAACTGAAACTGAATCAGTTGAAGCCATGTACACCAGACTCAACTCAATCATCAATGAGCTGAGAACTCTTGATAAGGAAATTACATTGACAGAGGTCAATGATAAGATACTAATGTTCTTCCCCAGCACATGGGATCTTAGGATCTGGCCTATCAAGGAGGCCAGAAGTACAACTGAAATCTCAACAGAAGCTCTCCTTGGCAAGCTCAAGTCTTTTGAGCAAGTGCTGAAGACCAGGGAAGCTGAGGCTGAAGCAAAGACTCTAACTCCAGCAAGAAAAGAGCAAACTCTTGCTCTCGAAGCTGCTGATGCTTCTGAAGGAAGCCAATCTAATGAGGAGCTGATGGCACTCTTTGCCAAAAGGTTTCTCAAGATGGGAAGAAAAGACTTCCGAAAGAAATCTTCAAGATATGAAGATAAACCAAGGTATGATAGATATCCTGCTAAAGAAATCATTTGTTATGGTTGCAGGAAACCTGGACAAATTCTACAAGAGTGTCCAGAGGAAAAGAGCAAAGAAAAGAGAAAGGAAAAGGAACATCACAAGAAACACTCCAAGTCCTCCTCCTTTAAAACAAGAAAAAGAAGAAGGGATTTGTTGCTGAAACTTGGAGTGATTCAGATGAGGAATCTTCCTCCTCAAGCTCCAGTGAGGATGAGGAAGAGAAGAAGCAAAGGAAATCTGCCTTATGGCTATTGATGCCTACAGCAATCACTCAGCTGCAGAGAGTTCTGATGATGAAGAAGAAATGCCTACAGAAGATCAGGTATTGTCTTCATATGACTTTTCTTCTTCTGAATTTAAAACTGAGTTTAAATCCCTTTGCTTACATTTAATTAGTTCAGAAAAGGAGATTAAAGAACTTAGAAATAAGTTAGTAGAACCAGAATCTATTTCCATTGAAAATGCTAGGTTAGAAGCAGAACTCATTAAATCTAGTGAAGAAATAAAGTTTCTTAAAAATGAACTTGCAAAGTCCAAGAGATTAGAAGAATCATTAAATGGTAGAAGCCTTAAGCTGCTAGAAATCACCAGCATGACAAACACTAGGTCAGGCAATAATAAGCTAGGCTTAGGAGCTTAATCATGTGAACCCCCAATTATTCTTAAAAATCATCTTTCAACTCCAGTGAACTTTATTTCAGCTGATGGGATAAAGAACACTGAGCAAGTAAAACAAGTTAATCAAGCCTTAAACAAAGCTAAGAGAGAAAAGAGAAAGCAAAAGTTTAAAGAACTACAAAAAGCGTCGAACTCTGCTCGACGATCGCAGGCTCAGTGGTCGAACGAAGCTCGACGATCTGAGCATACATCGTCGAACGCCGATCGACGTTTTCAATATGAATTTCAAAATTAAAACCAGAACCCTAGAAACCTTAATATGAATAGAAACCCTAGGTTTGTGGACCCATTAACTGTATGGAGCATCCCACCTAGGAGATCTTACCCTTTAGGTTACAAACCCCAACCTGTTTATTCAATTATTTCTAGTTTTCATTATGTGAAGAATAATGGACCCAAGGTTACCTAGGTCCACAATGTTTAACTTAACTCACTGCAGGTGAAGACCTATCCTATCACTCAGGAGAAGTGGTATTTGGATAGTGGTTGCTCCAAACATATGACAGGGAACAAAGAAAATCTGTCAAAGTTCAAGGCCAAGCTTGGACCAAAGGTGATCAATGGGGATTCTAGCTGTGGTCAAACTGAAGGATATGGTAGGATTACCATTTGAGCAGTAACTTTCAAAAGGGATGCATATGTAACTGGACTGAAGCATAACCTTATTTCAGTAAGTCAGTTATGTGATGTAGGATATCAGGTATCGTTCACTAACACTCTTTGTAATATTACTTTAAATAGTAATGTTGTGTTAGTAGGTATTAGACAAGATAATATTTATTTAGTAGATTTTAATTCAACCCATTCTGAAATCTGCTTATTTAATGAAGTAACAAATAACAACACCTTATGGCATAAAAGGCTTAGCCATGTTAACCTCAAGAACATATCTAGGTTATCTAAATACAACATTGTTAGAGGTTTACCTTCTTGCCCCTACATGAAGGAGAGCCTATGCAAGGCTTGTCAATTAGGCAAGCAAACCAAAAATTCCTTTAAATCTGTAAATAAAAGTGATTCACCTAGAATCCTGTATCTATTACATTTGGACCTTTTTGGCCCAATAAATGTACAGAGTCTAGGAGGGAAGTATTACACTTTTGTAATTATAGGCGACTTCTCTAGGTTCATTTGGGTGTTCTTCTTGAGAACTAAGGCTGATAACTTCAAAGTTCTTACAGATTTTCTAATGTGTGTGCAGACTGAGTATTCTACTCATGTTGCCTTGCTCAGAAGTGATCATGGTACTGAGTTTGAGTCTCTTCTCATGCAAGAATTCTGTGAGAAAGAAGGTATCAAACTTAGCTTCTCTGCTCCTAGAACTCCCCAACAAAATGGGGTAGTGGAAAGGAAAATTAGAACCCTGATTGAAGCTGCAGGTACATTATTGGCAGATGCTAACATGCCTCTTTCCTATTGGGCAGAAGCTGTTAGCACAGCTAATTATGTGCTGAACAGAAGTCTTATACACAAGCTTAAGTGTAAAACTCCTTATGAGTTGCTTAAAGGAAAGAAACCTAAAATAAATTATTTTAGAGTATTTGGTTGTGTAGTATACATTCATAATAATAACAATGAATACCTTAGAAAGTTTGAAGCAAAAGCCTCAATGGGAATCTTTCTTGGATATTCCCAAGTAAGTAAAGCTTATAGGGTTTTTAATAAATCAACTTCTAAAATTGAGGAATCTGTGCATGTGTCCTTTGATGAATCTCAGATGTTTTACAAGGAGAAGGAAACTTCCCCTTCCTCAAGTTCATTGCAGGTACCAGAATCTAGTAAAGATGTCACTCAAGAGATTCTCCATCTATCAACTCTTCATATCACTGATTCAGACAGTGATGAAGACATTGCAGAAGCTGTTGCTGTACCACCAATAGTAGATATAATTCCTCCTGATGAATTAATCCCAACTGTTGCTGAAGATCACATCCCACCTACTGATGTTGTCACACTTAGAGATCATCCTACATCTCAAGTGATTGGAGACATATTAGCTGGTGTTCAAACCAGACATTAATTAAGACAGGATGTGATGCATGCTTGTTTCCTTTCACAGATTGAGCCCCTCACCATTAAAGATACTGAGCTAGATCCCCACTAGATCATTGCTATGCAAGAGGAACTCAATTAGTTTGAAAGATGTAAAGTATGGACTTTGGTTCCAAGACCTAAAGGCCAACTGATCATAGGCACCAAGTGGGTGTTTAGAAACAAGTTGGATGCAAATGGAATCATTGTAAGGAACAAAGCTAGGCTTGTAGCTCAGGGCTACAGATAGGAGGAAGGTATAGATTATGACCAAACCTTTGCTCCTGTTGCAAGGCTAGAGGTAATAAGGATCTTTCTAGCCTATGCAGCCTATATGAAGTTTAAGGTCTTATCGATGGATGTCAAAAGTGCCTTTCCAAATGGTGAGCTAAAGGAAGAGGTATTTGTTGAACAACCACTTGGGTTTGTTTTTTCAACTCAGCCCTAACATGTTTTCAAGTTGCAAATAGCTCTTTATGGACTCAAACAAGCACTAGAGCCTGGTATGAGACTCTAGCTAGTTTCCTGTTAGAGCACAACTTTGTTAGGGGAGTAGTTTATAGAACCCTTTTCGTCAAACACCACAAGGACACAATCCTGTTAGTTCAAGTGTATGTGGATGATATTATTTTTGGTTCCACCGATCCCAAACTGTGCAAAAAGTTCTCTGACTTGATGCATTCTAAGTTTGAGATGAGTAGTATGGGTGAGCTGTCTTACTTTCTTGGTCTCCAAGTAAAGCAAGATGCTGATGGCATCTTCATCTCCCAATCCAAATATGCCAAGGAATTGGTAAAGAAGTTTGGGATGGCTGATGCTTCAGCAATGCATACACCTATGGCTACTAAAGTAGTTATAGATTCTGATGATCAGGGCAAGCCTATTGATCAAAAGAATTATAGGGCCATTGTTGGTTCCCTATTGTATTTAACTGCAAGTAGGCCAGATATAATGTTTGCTACATGCCTATGTGCTAGATTCCAGGTCAACCCCACGGAATCTCATCTGATTCTTCTCAAGAGAATCTTGAGATACCTGAAGGGATGTCCAAATCTAGGACTATGGTACCCAGCTGAGTCAGAATTTGAGTTAATTGGATACTCTGATTCTGATTATGCTGGTTGTAGAGTTGACAGGAAAAGTACCTCAGGAACTTGTCAGTTCCTGGGAGAGAGATTGGTCTCTTGGTTCTGTAAGAAGCAGGCTTCTGTCTCAACTTCAACTGCAGAGGCTGAATATATGGCAGCTGCTAGTTGTTGTTCACAGATCCTATGGATTCAAAACCAGCTTTTGGATTATGGGTACATACACAAGAACACAAAAATCTTGTGTGACAGTACCAGTGCTATCTCCATTGCACAAAATCATGTGCACCACTCTAGAACCAAGCACATTGAGATTAGACACCATTTCCTGAGAGATTGTGTGGAAAAGAACAAGATCAGCCTTGAGTTCATATCCACTGACCTTCAGAGAGGTGATATTTTCACCAAGCCCTTAGATGAACAGAAGCATCTGTTCTTTTTGGTTCAACTAGGCATGATTAATGGAAAAGACTAAGTGTGATGTCTGCCTTTGTTGAAACCTGTTTGAAGATCGTCGAACGACGTTCGAAGATAGTCGATCGGATGAAGCCTATCGTCGACCTATGGTTGATGATGGCTTATCTTCTTGAAGATCGTAGACCGACGTTCGAAGATCATTGAACAGGTCGAGGCTATCGTCGATCTATGGTTGATGACAGCTTGTTGTTTGTGAAGACAGAAATAGTCGAACGATTGATCGACTACTCTGCTTCAGGAACGATCGTCGAATGACCGTTCGACCATCGTCTCTAGTATCTTTTAAAATAGATCGACGATTGCTGGTTTAATATAAAACCGATGGTCGACCTAGGTTAAGAGATCATTCTTTTTATCGTCGACGGAGAGCGTCTTCTCGCATTCCGTCTTTCTGCTTGCTCCCTGTCTCGCGATTTCTGCCATTTCGCCTTCGCCGTCTCTCCCGCCTTTTCCAACCCCTTCGATGGCGATTGCTCCATCCCTCCTGTCCGTAGTGAAGTTAGATGCTGGTTTCAGCGTGGACTTTGATTCTTTCAGCTGCTGCCAGTCTGCGATAGTGGAAATTCTCAGCCTCTGCAAAGATCAAGGATTGGAAAAGTTCATGTCCACAAGAATAACGATAAATGTCCAGGAGATTAAAGAATGGGCATTCACTTCGTCCTCCAATGAAGACTCTATGACTGGAACGATAGGCGGAGAAGAGGTAATTTTGACTCCCGCCATTTTAACTGAAATTTTTGGATTATTGAATGGGGAAGAGGATTATGAGCAAGATACCCCAGAATTTGGGAGAATGTTGACTGAACTAGGACATGCCGACGGCATTCCTTCTAAGCTGCTAAAGGTGAACTTTCCGTTGAAGATAAAGTTCCTTGTTGAACTAGTCGGAAAAGTGCTTCTGGGAAAGCACTCTGCCCATGATAATATAACCAGGCAACAGTTTTCCCTGATGTGTGCCATCGTGAATAAGAAGCAGATTAACTGGGCAGGAGTTTTGTTTGATCAGATAAGGAAAAAGAATAGCAAGAAGGAAGTCACCCTGGGTAGGGTGCTTGGGATATTTCTAAAGGAGTAATATCCCCATCTGTTGGTCTCAGTTTCTACATCCGTCAATGCCAGCAAAAAGATTGACCCAACCCTGTTTGTCAAGTGGAAAAGGAGCTTTTTGAAGCCCACTCCAGCAGGGGTTGCTCCAGTTGCATCTGAGAGCACAAGGACTGCTTCAGTCACTCCCCTCCTTCATGAAGCAGGCTCAGCAATCTCTCCTTTCCATCCACTTCTTCTGCATTACCATCCACTGAAGTGCCACCATCTACTTCAGTTCCATCTACTTCAGTTGAAGTTCCATCTTCTGCAACTCATCTTCTTGATTCCTCCACAATTCTCCATGCAACACCACCAGCATCTCCACTCCCTCCTCATCTTGCTAGGATCTCTCATCCTACTTTTGATTTATTGGCTTCTAAGCTATCCACTCCCCCTCAGTCACCAATTCTTCATTCAGATCATATTGATCTTCTTGCATCCACCCATCATTCTCTAGTTTACTCTCCATCTCATCAAGAATACACCATCCCTGCTGCTCATCCATCTACTGTGATTCCCCCACCTTCATTTGAAATCACCCCAGCCTTCATCTCAAGCATCCTAGAGTTAATTACTCCTTCAATCAAAATCATGATTGAAGAAGCAATTGCTCCTATTGTTTCTGCCTTACCTTCCTCATCAACCATCCAATTAGCCATCTCCTCCTCCATCACAATTTCTTCACCTATTTCATCTCCTCAGATGACTTGGAGACCGGGCGATCTTGCGGTCTCCTACTGCGACTCGTTCTCTTTCTTCTGGTGTTGTCAAGCGGTTAGCCCATTTGTCTAACCATGTGGCCTGATCGGTCTCTTTATTTCTGGCCGCCGTGCTTTGTAATTTTTTAGTCCCACATTTTTTTTGTACTCTCTCCTCTCTCCTCCATTCTATAAAAGGGAGGGCATACCTTTGTAAATCTAATCTTTTTGGATAATAAAACTTTCAATTATTCAAATTTCTGGCTTGTTTTTTAGTCGCATGTTTTCCTGTTCGCTACTTATCACAAAATTCAACACTCCTCCTTGAAGTGTGAAGTGGAGACCGGCCCTAAGAATTCTCGTAACCGAGTAAATGGCCCCTTCGATAGCAGCTTTGTGAAAATGTCTGCGATGTTGTTCTCTCTCCGCACTTTTACAACCACCAAAAATCCCTCAACCACCTTCTCCCAAAAGAAATGGTGCTCAATCTCATTGTGGTTGGTCCGCGCATGCCAAACTTGATTATTTTTCAGTTTTAGGGCACTCTCATTGTCACCGCGTAACAGAGTAGGACAACGTACTTCTTCATGGACGTCCTCTATTAGTCTCCTAAGCGAGATGGCTTCTCAAGCTGCCAAGGCCAAAGCCTTGTATTCCGCTTCTATAGTAGAGACGGACACCGAATCTTACTTCTTACTACACCAAGGAATCCCTGGTCATCCACATGTTAAGGCATAATTGGAGGTTGACTTCCGTTCGTCTGAAACTTCCAAATAATCAGCATCTGTATAACCATGCAGGTTGAAGCCCTTGTCTCTCCCATAAAGGAGACCCATATCAGAAGTGGTCTTCACATATTTTAGAATGCTCCTTGCCTCCATCAAACGAGGCTTCCTAGGTTTCGCCATATATCGACTTACTCGGCCTACAATATATGCAATGTCTAAACTCGTAATCGTGAAATAGATAAGGCTCCCCACTAGAGCACGAAACACCAGAGGATCTGGAAGTATCCTCCCCTCATCTCTTCGAAGCTTGATGCCAACCTCGAGAGGAGTATAACAACTTGTAAAGTGTTTGTTTAGGATAGAGAGTGACCTAGAGAGGGGGGGGGGAATTGGTCCAAATTAAATCTTGTCTACTTTAAGTCACATAAATTTTTTTGTATGTTTATTATCCCAACTATAGTAATCAAGAACACAGTTGATCTACTAAATATAACATATATCTAATTTAACAATCACAGCAAGAATCAAAACACATCACACAATAGTGTTATAGTGGTTCCCCAATTTATGGGTACATCCACTTTCCCCCTTCGCCTATCTATCAATGAACCAGATTTGACCAAACTCCTCCTTACTTTTCCTCAGATCTTATACCTCAGAGCCTAGCTGGCTTCTACAACTCAGATAAAGCAATGTCTTACCTCTGATCCTCAATATCCTACAACTCAAGTTCCTCTTCAAGAACCCTACCTCAGAGTGAACCTCCACTCCTACTCCACTGGCAAACCCTTGCCATACAACCTCAGAACCTTCCAGTTCCTATAATTCAAAGAAATAATCCCTTCTCCTACCTAAGGCTCACATCCCTACCTCAGTCTTTATAATTTAGGCTTACAACTCAGAGAAATCAATCTCCTATAATTCAGATCTACTAATAGATCTTGCAAAATTATTATAATAGAAAGAATTTGAGTTTTGAAGTGTCACCCAGGAAGAAAGAGACTGGTGATTTCTTCTTGATCAGATCTTGATATGAAATTTTCTCCCTTAATCTTGGCTGTAAAGAAAAAGGTCCAACCCTTCTTAGCTTTTTCAAAGTTTCTTAAAGGAGAAGGTAGGGTTGAACTTGGCTGTAGATGATTGATGTTGATCCACGATCTGCCTCCTCTCTACCTTAAAAATTCTATTGAATTGTTCTGACAGACTTAAATGAGAAGAATAAGAATGATCGCTCTCCTATTTCTATTGTGTTGGTCTCCTTATGTAGGTTTTGGCAAGATTGACCAGCTTCCCGAGTTAATCCACTGACATCTGACAGTTCTGATGGTTGTCAGAACTTCAGGTTTCGAATTCTGGACTTATAATAATTCATATCTTGAGAGCTTCTACATGAACGTATTAACACCAGTTCTGTGTGTTGAAACTTCTGTACTTTGATTTGGTTGACACCAGTCCTGGGTGTCGAAACTTCTCTTATAGGGATGTCGACTTCATTCGAGTGTGTCGACACTGCTAGCTTCTTGTCTCAACACAACTTGTGTCAAATGTGTCGACACTAGTCCTGAGTGTCGACACAACTATTTTATTGACTAACTGTGTCGACCCAAGTCCTAAGTGTCAACACAGCTTGCTTCCAATCTCCACATAACTTGTGTAAAATGTGTTGACACTAGTCCTGAGTGTCGACACAGTTGGTTTCTTGACTAACGGTGTTGACCCAAGTCTTGGGTGTCGACACAGCTTGCTTCCTATCTCAGCACTACTTGAATAAGGGTGTCGACACTAGTCCTGAGTGTCGACACAACTTGATTCCTTATCTCAGCACTACTTTTACAAAGGTGTTGACACTTGTCCTAATTTCTCGATACTTTTGTACTTAGCTTACTTTTTTCTTCAACATAGACACTACACAAGTAAACTCAACATACATTTAATACGACATTTTGTATATAATTGAGTCTAAAGGGCTTCTCTAAATCAGGTACATAATTCCCAATGTACCCAACAATCTCCCCCTATTTGGAGAAGTCATAACCGTAATTCAATGATATACACCATGATACCAAAATATGATAATAAAAATATATAGTAAAATTGTTGAATAAAAATATAAAGAAAATAGGATTAAAGACACAAATATAACTATGTTCAAATAGACTTTTCATTCCAATTTGTTATCAGTTTACATCTTTCAGTTTATTACAAAGTTCTTAAAAACAAAATTACAAAAGTTCAAGAATATTCTAGGAAAGATCTAGCTCTCTGATGACAAGGCCTTTTCCTGATTATATCTTGGTTTTAATTTCAGGCACTTTGTCATCAGCTATATTTTTTCCTTTGTCATTCTTGTCTTTAGAGATCTTTTCCTCCTTAATCCTCTGCCTTTCAAAATAGTGATATGGCTTGGGGAAGTATTTGTTGGGCTCAAAAAAATTAGCTATGGTCTTCCCTGCCTTCAAATCATTTCTGAATTTTTGGATGACCTCCTGCTTCTTTAAGTGCTTAGCCCACTCTTTCTCTGTATACCATTTCCCCCTATCAGCTACATTAGCATTGACTACTTTCCAGTAGTGAGTATAATTGATCTAGACTTTGCACTCCATTGTTCAAAATCTGGCTTAGCCTCAACTTGCTCCCTAAATTTTTTTTTTGATAATTGAGCTTCCTTTTCTTTTAACATAGCAGAATCTATAATTTCAACCTCCTCACATACTATATTCTGAATTACCTAGAGGACTATACATGGATTGGACAGCAGTTTGGATGTCATCAAAATGAGCATGTTGGTAACCAGACTCAGCTGTTTGGTCTCCATCATACCATAGGGGAGGATGGCCTAAAATGTATCTGATGCTATTTGAGATCCAAGTAGCATGCTCAGAGCTAGCCTTTATCATTACCCTCTCCCCCTTTATTACTTCTCTTTCCATATGTTCCCTTAAATTATTCTTGTGAAATCTTACTTGACCATCTAGATAATTGATTCCTGAAGTTAGAGCATTCTTGACTTTCAGTAAATGGTCATCCAAATCCTGGTCAGAAGCCATGATATCCTTAATCAATGAGGCTGAATGAGTTGTCTGCTGAGTTTCCATGTCCTTTGTGGCAGAAGTTATCTTGGATTTCTAGAGTTGTAGTTTGTTCAGCCAGCTTGACCAGTGATTCATTATTCATTACAATCATGTTCTCATCCATTATTCTTTGATTCTAAAGGGCATAGCCTTGCTTTATAACTATTTCATCTTCAGTTTTCTTTTATTCTTGCAACTGTTTAACAATGTAAACCACAACATTTGCTCCCCTTTCAAAGAATTCTTTCATATCCTTCTTTAGTAGAATTACTTCAAATCTTATAGATTTAATGTCCTGAGCTAGCTGAAACTGCAACTCCTTGTTGCTTTCATCCGCATAATTCTAATGTTGAGTTCTTTGTTGGTCAAGAATTTTCTGTAGTTGAACTAGTAGTGAGCTTGAATCCACTGGAGGAGCAGATGTTGGTCAAGATTGTATAATCTTCTTATAGCTTTTAATTTTCTTCTTTAGTTCAGATAATTTTTTTTTCTTTATCTGAGAGGCTTCTTCCTCCTCAGATTCTGATGAACTAACCTCCTCCACAGATGTAGGCTCTTTAACTATTTTAATAGTTTGGGCCTGATCTGCTAACTCCCCCTCAACCAGTGCAACTTCTTCACCAATATTGGTGGTATCCAGGTTGATGCCATCTTGCTGAGCTTCAGCTTCTTATATGGGGTCCTCTGGAAGTTCAATCATCTCCCCTTGGATATGTATATTTGTATCCAGAAGTATTTCTTCTTCAGTCATCTTGGGGATTTCATCCTCCATCTCTCTGTCAAGAATTTCCTTTTCAGGAACCTTTAGTTATTCCAGCTCTTGTATAACTTCTATTATTATTATATTTATTGTATCCATTTCATTTTCTGGTAGATCATTGAGGTTTCCCCTTCAATTTGGATCCTTCTCTTGTATATTCTCCCCCTGCACTTGATCACCAGTTATAGGTGAGGTCCTCGCAGAATTCTCAACTATTATATCAATCCTGTTTTTCAGAGCTTGAACTTTCTTGTTCTATAGATTCACTGGAAGAATCTTCTTCCGCAACTACAACCTTCTTATTTTTCTCCTTCTTCTTCTCAACTACAGGTATTTCTTTGGATAGGACTCTATCCCACCTTGCCAGTATCCTCATGTCCATTCTCCTCATGTGATTGATCTTGGATCCTATCTTGAGGTTGAGGCTGTTAGGAATGGTATGAACTAAGTATAGACTCAGAATTCTTCCCATGTTAGGCTTCTTGATACTCTCTATTACTTTATTAAAGACAACTCTGCTCTAGTTAGTCTTAATTTTAAAATTACTCTTTTCATAAGTTCAAACATCTTAGCATATATCCTGTCATGTGCTCCTGTTTTACACAGCAGCACCTTCCCAATTATTTTTGACAGGTATTTTCCTTGAGTATTCATCCCTTTCCTTGCTAGTGTGCTTCCTATCTTTGTGGTTGGGACCAATCCACACCACACCATTGCCTCTACAATCTTGCAAAATTCCAGGTTATCTTCTTGATCAATTTTTAACAAGTGAAATACTTTGACTAATCTTTGGTTAGTGATCTTGACTTTGGTTCCTTTTACCTTACACTTAATCTTCTCAGCATTAGAATTTAGATGGGCGCTGGAGAAGAATTCTTGAACTTCTCATTTCCAAATATTTGATCACTCTGAAATCAAGAATTCTAGTCCAGCTTCCGTGATTAGGGATATTAGCACTTTAATTTCTTCAGTCACTGAGAGGATTCCATTACGAACAAGTTCGTATCCTACGAAGATGTTAACGTCAGCCTTAGGAGCCATTGGAGTGGAGAAATTGAGAAAGAGATGTGTCGATTAAGGGAGTTGTAGGTCTCGACACACAGTAATCAATCTCTCAAGATTTCAGGAAAGCGTAGTTGACTTCTAATTTCACACCCTATTTATAGTAGATGTCGCTGAAGTCGAAAAGGCGCGCTCTATTTAGTCTGTTTCAAATTTTAGGAAATGACCTGGCATCGACACAGGAAAACTAGTCTGTCGAGATGTGTCGACTCAAGTCGACACAAGGATTATGTATCTCAACACATACTTTAGGGTCTCGACACTTTCTCAACAATCTCGACCTTAACACAATTTTTGGATTAGTCAAAATTTTTTTCTTCTATAATGTAGATTCTTGACAGTTATGATGTCTTACTTATTTATTTAGGTTGGTAGACTTTGTTACTTAACTTATTCAAGTTGAACATGGATTTTTTAGGTACCAATGAAAATGGTTATTCTATGTTTAATTCCTTGTTCAAACTTGACGAAATAGAACTTGTTTTCATCTAAAGGTTTTGTGAATATGTCAGCAATTTTATTTTCAATTGGAGTATAATGTAAACAAATTTTGCCTTTTTCAACATGTTCTTTAAGAAAGTGATATCTGATTTCTATGTGTTTGGTTCTACTGTGATAAACATGATTATTAGCAATTGAGATTGCACCAGTAGAATCACAATACATAACAGATTTACTTAGCTGTACATTGTAGTCCTAGAGTTGATGTTGAATCCATAATAACTGTGTACAATAGCTCCCAGCTGATATATACTTAGACTCAACTGTTGAAATAGCTACACTTGTTTGCTTCTTGCTGCTCCAACTGATGAGTCTTCTCCCCAAAAATTGATATGTTCCTGATGTACTCTTTCTGTCCTCTTTACATCCTGCAAAATTTGCATATGTGTATCCAATTAGATCAAAATCACCATTCCTAGGATACTAAAGCCCAAGATTGGGTGTGACCTTTAGAAATCTCAGTATTCTTTTAGCAGCTGTATAATGAGAGTCTTTAGGGCATGCTTGGTACCTAGCACAGACACATGTTTAAAATATGATATCTTGTCTACTATCTGTCAAGTAAAGGAGTGATCCAATGATGCCACTATACAAGGATTCATCCACTGGTGTCCCAAATTCATCCTTGTGAAGTTATACTGAGGAACCCATTGGGGTTCTCATGGTAGAAGAATTTTCCATACCATACTTCTTAATCAACTCCTTTGTGAACATTGATTGAGAGATGGATATACCATCTTCAGATTGTCTAACTTAGAATCCCAAGAAGAACTTCAGCTCACCCATGTTGCTCATTTCAAACTTGTCATGCAGAAGCTTGGAAAATTTTCTACATAGCAGCTCATTAGTGGAACCGAAAATGATGTTATCTATATAAATCTGAACTAGGTTGCTTGAACCTTTGATGTCCCTTAGGAATAGTGTCTTATCTATATTCACCCTAGAGAACTTGTCCTCTATGAGAAAGGTAGACATGGTCTTATACCAGGCTTAAGGTGCATGTTTTAACCCATACAATGTTTTATGTAATCTGAAGACATGAGAGCTAAGTTTAGGATTTACAAAACCTGGTGGTTTTTCTACATAGACCTCTTCCTTCAATGTACCATTTAGTAATGCAGATTTAACATCTATTTGGTATACTTTATATATCTTATAAGTTGTATGTGCTAAAAACAATCTAATGGCTTCTAGCCTAGCTATAGGTGCAAAGGTTGGGTCAAAGTCTATTCCTTCCTCTTGTCAATACCCCTTAGCCACAAGTCTTGCCTTATTTTAACTATTATTTCATTCTCATCTAACTTATTCCTATATATCCACTAAGTTCCTATGACATTGTGATTTCTAGGTCTAGGAAATAGACTATAAACCTTACATCTCTCAAATTGATTAAGCTCTTCTTTTATTGTCATAATCGAGTTGGTGTCTGAATCGGCTTCTTCATACTTGTTAGGTTCTATCTGAGAAACAATGCTAGAGAACAGAACCTCATTATTATGTCTACTCCTAGTAGTCACTCCTTGCCTGACATCACCTATTATTTGATCATTAGGATGATTTCTAAGGTGTCTAAACAACTACAGGAAGATTCTTACCATCACCTAGTTCTTCAGGTAGAGAAGGATGAATCTCTTCACCCCTGGTCAGTGACTGTGTCTTCTATAGGAACTACAATAATATTTCTAGCCTTTAATTCTATATCAGATGAATCTCCTATTTTTAATTTTTCCATCTTAGAGTCAACATCTCTTAGACAAGAATTGTTAGATAGTATATTATGCAAGACAGAAGTTTCATCAAAAACAATATTAATTGATTCTTCTACCACTTGATGTTTCAAGTTGTAGATCCTATATGTCTTGCTATGATTACTATATCCTACAAAAATAGCTTCATAGGACTTCTCTGAAAACTTAATTAGATAAGACTTTCCATTGTCTAAGACATATCACTTACTATCAAAGATCTTGAAATATGACAGACTTGGTTTTCTACCTTTCATTAGTTCATAGGGAGTCTTGTTGTGACTTTTGTTGATCTAGGCCCTATTCTGAACATAACAAGCAGTGTTTATAGCCTCAGCTCAAAAATATTATGGGAGAAATGTGTCACTTAGCATTGTTCTAGCAGCCTCAATGAGAGTTCTATTTTTCCTCTCAGTAACCCCATTTTGTAGGGGAGTTCTAGGATAGGAGAATTCTTGAAGGATCCATAGTTCTTTACAAAAATTTGTCATTTTTTCATATTGAAATTCTGTGCCATGTTAACTTCTAAATTTGACCACAAAACAGTCCTTTTCATTTTGAATTTGTTTGACAAAATCAGCAAGAATGTCTAGAGTTTCAGACTTTCTCCTTAGGAAGAATACTCAAGCAAATCTAGAGTGATCATCTACAGTCACATTGGTGTAAGATTTCCTAACTAAACAAAGAATTTGCATAGAACCAAATAGGTCCATATGAAGTAAGTACAGACATCTCTAAGTGTCTTTGGAGTGATTGCTCTTAAATGAGACTTTTGCCTGTTTGCATCTTTGACATGCTGAGCACATGCCTTCTTTAGATCACTTTAGTTGGGGAATATTTCTAACTAAGTCCATAGAAAATAACTTGCTCATGGCTCTATAATTTCAGTGAGCTAAACTCTTGTATCATTGCACACACAAAGAGTCTTTTTTACTTGCTACTAGACATACAGGAGAATCTTCATTTATACTTAAGAAATTTATACAATAAATATTGTCACTCCTAGTGCCTAACAAGATGATCTCTTGATCACTTGCATTCCTTATCAAACACTTATCAGAATGTGGTTCAATCATTCACATATGCCATTTTTGTGATTGTCACTAGACCATTAAAAATGTTACCATATCCCTTGGTGAGTCCTTTTTTTGAACCTCCAAAGATTACTTTTGGTCCATCCTTTACTGAAGCATAGTCCCTTAGCAGACTTCTTGTTCCAGTCATGTGCCTGGAATAACCACTATCCAAGTACCATATTGGCATTTTTGTGGTATTTGGATCCACCTGCAATCACCGAATTAATTAACCTTAGGCAACCAAATAGTTTTGGGGCCTTCGTTCATGTTAGACTTTGTTGTATGAGGCATAATAGGCTTTCTTAATATATGAGTCAGTGACTTAAATGAGGTGTTGTTAGATTGTACCAACAATCTAGGGCAAAATGCCCGACCTTCCAACAACACGAACATTCAAATTTGTTATATCTTATCTTAGGTTGTACCTTTGAAGTTGTACTTCTGGGCAACTTAGAGTTGATATTCAGATTCCATGTTAGAGGTGCAACATTTACACCCTTACCTTTCATGTTTAAGTGTTGTGCACTGGAACCAGAACTAAGAATTCCTTGGCTCCTCTTGATTGATCACTTCTAATGGTGGTCTGTGGGCCTTATAACCATTAGATTTTTGTCCTTTCTTGCAAGGCTCTTTATTGACCTTGCTGGTGGTGCACTCAAAACTCATGTGTCCAGGAATACATGATCCCTTGCATCTATTATAAGTAAGATGCTTGGCTAGTTGCTTAGGTAGACCCATTGGGCTTTACCCTTAGGATCAGGTTTCTTATTGATCTTATTATCCTCAATATATCCTACACCACTTCTAAGTGGTGTAGAAAATGTATTAATAATAGGTAGCACAGACTTAGGTCTTGAGAACTATTTCAGGAGCTGTCTTTCCCTAAGAAGCTTTGCTTCTAGGTCCTTGACGGTCTTTGCTTATTCTACAATAGTCTCATTTTGCTATCTATTTTATTGGTAAAGTCTATGAGATTCTATTTTTGAAGGTCCAACTTAATGTTGGCCCTCTCCAACTGAAGAGATACTGCTCTTAGAGAGTCTAGTTCTTTGGCTTGTTTCTTAACTAGCCCTTTGCTTGTAATCAAAGCCTTCAACAACTGCCCATATCTATCGATGAGTGTGTTGAAATCTGCTTCTGAAACTGAACCATGTTCACTAGTATTGGAAGAGTATGAACATAATTCATTCTCTCATGCTGATCTAAAGCCTGAGACAAAACTACTAGTAAGTGGTTTTACCTTGGAAGAATTTGAACAATCCTGATTTTCTTCTTCTGCTACAGTCATCAGCCCTTGATCTGTATAGTATTCACTATCACTGGATGATAGTGTGGTTCTTCTTCTATTGCTGGCCTCCTTAATGGCCACTAAACCCAATAGAGTCTCCTCCTCTTCTGATTCAGATGAATCTGTCTCACTGTTTGAAAGAGTGGACTACATATTTGCCAAGAGGCTTTTGTCAAACTTCTTATGCTGTCCAGTCTTCCAATTTTCATACTTTTCTCCTTCCTTTTTACTGGGTAGTCATCAATGACATGCCCTTGCCTATTATAGCAATAGCAAACAAGATTTGTCTTAATGTGTTTATTCTGAGAAGAACCATACCTGTCCCCAGATTTCTTTTTCTTGGGTTTCTCTGAGTGATCTGTCTTCTTGTGAGAAGAGTCTCCAACTGTACCCTTCTAGTTGCCCTGCCTTCTTCTCCTCAACATCTTCTTGAATTGTCTTGAGAAGAGTGACAGTTCTTCTTCTGTTATGTCCCCTCCTGATGAGAAAGATTTTGCGCATTCTGAGACTACATCGTGTCTTTCTGAGGGAGCAGATTTCTCCCTGACTTTCCTGGATGTCTCAGCATTTAGGACCATAGACTTTTCTCTGTTGAGTGCTCTTACTGAGTCTTCTTCAGACTTCCTGAGATTCAGCTGTAGCTCATGAGATAACAGCTTGCCAAATAGAGCCTGGGGGTCTATATTAGCTAAGTTGCCCATTTCTCTAATAACACAAATCTTGATGTCCCCTTACTTATTCAGGGACCTCAAGAACTTGTCATTGAGTTCATAATTGGTGAAGCTCCTGCCATATGTTCTCAGGTTTTTCACTATTTTGAAAAATTTCTCAAAGCTCTAAGCCACTATGTCTTTCTTTTCTTGCCTAAAGACTTCATACTGCTGGTTTAATAGAGATTTTCTGTCATCTCTAACCTCATCAGTGCCTTCCATATATACAATTAATGATTCCCATATTTCCTTGGATGTTTTATAATGAATCAAGTTTTGGAATGTGGAGTCATCTATAGCACTGACAATTATGTTCTGAGCCCTCTTGTCCATAAGGCCAGAATTATCTCATCTTTGTCCATCTCTATGTAGGTCTTAGGTGTCCTTATGTTGGCATCAAGAATTGACACTTTCATAGGTATGGAAGGTCTTTCCAAAAAAGTGACATATATTCTTGGATCTGCAGCCTCTATAAAGAGTCTAACACTTTCCTTCCAAATCCCAAAATTTTCTTTAGATCAGACTAGGAGTTTGTTGGAATGGTTTTCTCTTTGAGCCATGATTTGTTCTCAGTTAATCCTTAGGATTCTCACTAGGCTGTTATGCCTTCACAGTGAACCTCCATCTGATACCAATTGTAAAGTGTTTGTTTAGGATAGAGAGTGATGTCGGGGGGGGGGGGGTGAATAGGTCCAATTTAAATCTTTGCTACTTTAAGTCACAGAAATTTTTTAGTGTGTTTATTATCCCATCCACAATAATAAAGAACACACTAGATCTACTAAATACAGCAAATATCTAATTTAACAATCACAACACAAATCACAACACAGCATACAGTAGTTTTATAGTGGTTCCAAATTTATGGGTACATACACTTTTCACCTTTGCCTATCTAGCAATGAACCAGATTCGGCCAAACTCCTTACTTTTTCTCAGATCCTCTGATCTTACACCTCAGAGTCCAACTAGCTCCTACAACTCAGACAAAGCAATGTCCTACCTCTGATCCTTAAGATCCTACAAATCAGGTTCCACTTCAAGAACCCTACCTCAGAGTGAACCTCCACTCCTACTCCTCAAGCAAAACCTTTCCCTACAACCTCAGAACCTTCCAATTCCTACAACTTAGAGAAATTGTCTCTTATCCTACCTCAAGCTCATAGCCCTACCTCATCCTTTATAATATAGGCTTATAACTCAGAGAAATCAATCTCCTACAACTGAGATCTATTGGTAGATCATACAATATTATTATAACAGAAGAATTTGAGTTTTGTAGTGTCACCTAGGAAGAAAGAGACTGGTGACTTTTTCTTAATAAGATCTTGATGTGAAATTTTATCCCTTAATCTTGGCTATAAAGAAAAAGGTCCAACCCTTCTTAGCTTTTTCAAAGTTTCTTGAAGAGAAGGTAGGGTTGAACTTGGCTGGAAAAGATTGAAGTTGATCCACAGTCTGCCTTCTCTCCACCTTTAGAATTCTATTGAATTATTCTGACAAACTTAGATGAGAAGAATAAGAATGATCGCTCTCATGTTTTTATTGTGTTGGTCTCCTTATATAGGCTTTGGCAAGAGTGACTTGCTGCCCTAGTTAATCCACTGACATCTGACAGTTTTGATGGTTGTCAGAACTTCAGGCTTCGAATTCTGGACTTAGAAGAATTTCTATCTTGAGAGCTTCTGCATGAAAGTGTTGACACTTGTTCTAAGTGTTGACACATCTATACTTAGACTCTGTCGACACCAGTCCTGGGTGTCGACACTTCTCTTATAGGGATGTAAGCATCAATCGAGTGTGTCGACACTACTAGCTTCTTGTCTCAACACAACTTGTGTCAAATGTGTCGACACTAGTCCTGAGTGTCGACACAGCCGTTTCTTGACAAACGGTGTTGACCCAAGTCCTGAGTATCGACACGGCTTGCTTCCAATCTCGACATAACTTGTGTAAAATGTGTAGACACAAGTTTTGAGTGTCGACACAGTTGTTTTATTGACTAACAGTGTCGACCCAAGTCCTTGGTGTCGACACAGCTTGCTTCCTATCTCAACACTACTTGAATAAGGGTATCGACACTAGTCCTGAGTGTCGATACATATTGATTCCTTGTATCAGCACTACTTTTACAAAGGTGTTGACACTTTCTAGTGTCTCGTCACTTTTGTACTTACTTTAATTTTTTCTTCAATATAGACACTGCACAAGTAAACTCAACCTACCTCAAAAACGAATTTGTGTAAATCATTGAGTTGAAAGGGCTTCTCCAAATCAGGTACACAATTCCCAATGTTCCCAACACAACTCTTCCCTTCCCGAATGTCAAATTGCTAAATGATCCAATCCAAATAGCCCTTTTGGGAAACAAGTATTCCTTTCTCTTTCCTCTCCACCTCGAGTCCAAGGAAGTGGTAGAGCTCACCCAAGTCCTTCATCTCGACTCGAATGTCTGGCTCTACCCTGAGCCTAGCCACCTCCTCCTCGGAGTTACCCATGACAATCATATCATCCACGTACAACAGCATCAAGACCTGAATCTCCCCCTCTTCTTGATGAACATGTTCGAATCCGATTCATAGGAAAAATAACAGCAAAATTGGAGATATTCTAAGATCTTCCCAAACCATGCCCGCGGAGCACGCTTCAATCCAAAAAGGGCCTTCTGGAGTTTGCAGATGTGTCCTGGGTGTTCTTAAGACACGTACCCAGGCGATTGAACCCTGAAGATGTCTTTATCGATCTCTCCGTAAAGAAAGGCATTCTTTACGTCTAGCTGCCACATCTTCCAGCCATGGCAAGCTGTCAATGCCATCACCTCCCGAACTGAAGGCATCTTCTCCACATTACTAAATGTCTCTTCATAGTCTTCTCCATACTACTGTAAAAAACCTCGAGCTATAAGTAGAGCCTTGTATCGCTCGATGCTCCCATCCACCTTATTCTTCAACTTGTAGACCCACTTGTATATCACAAGAGTAATGTCATCCATCTTGGGCACAAGGTCCCAAGTCTCATTCTTCCTGAGGGCATATATCTCCTCATCCATGACATCTTCCCATTCCTTGACCACAGTAGCATCTTCAAATCTGGAAAGCTCTCGCTCATCCAGAGAACCTACGAAGAAACACGAGACCAAACTCACCGTATTTCCTTCGTTATACCGAACCGGTGGTTTGATGGTCCTATTTGATCTCCGAAGGGTCTGTCCCTTGCTAACCACCTTATCTGCTTCTTCTGAACCAGCACCTTTCCCAGGCAAACTTAGAGTAGTGCTCCCCCTGCTTCCTGAACTAGAAGCCTCTGCCCCGGAGCTAGAAACACCTGGAGCTCCTAGAGACACAGGAAGCTCCACTAGAAGATCCTTAGCATCCTCCCCTTGCTCTACATCTCCCTTGCTTTCCTGCAGCTCCACAGAGGAGCCACCTCCATATGATGTCAGCTCGTCGAAGACAACATCTCTTGAAACCACAAACTTCTTCGTAACATGATCCATGCATTTCCACCCCTTATTTCGCTCATCATAGCCCACAAAGACAAGCTTCCTTGCCTTTGCATCCAGCTTAGTTCTAAGAGAATCTAGGAAGTGTGTTGGAATCCCAGTTTTGATTTTGGCTAGGTTCACTATTAGGTTTGTTGACCCATCATTGTATATCCTAGGGTAATTTATTATTTCTAGGGTTAAGGTTAGTCTCATTAGGTTAGACAATTGAACATGACTTCAGAAGACTTTAGAGGTTTCAGAGACTGAAGACTTTAGAGAAATATAGTTTAAAGATTTCATAAGTTTAGCTCGATAATCAATGAACTCAGCTCGATGATCGACGAACTCAGAGTTCCTTCTCTAAGTTGAGCTCGACAAAAGTCCAGCTGAGGTCAACGATCTCTGATCTCATATCAGAAGTTCATCTCTACGAAAGTCTATCTCTGATCGACGAACATAGAGCTCATATTGGCAGTTCTTTTTCAGATCGATGGTCGCTGAGCTCAGCTCGACAAAGGTGAATTTCTCAACTCGAAGAACTTGGTGTTCAGGTCGACAAAATTCTTCCTGAGTTCGACTATTTCCCTTCAGATTCTGTTCGACATTTTTCTCTCTACAATTTCTCAGATCGTCTATCATTTCAAATTCGATTATATTTAGGTAGTAATACTATAATAATTAATGCTCATATTCTCAAAATATTAGTCGTTCCATGAAAGCATTAATTATGGTATTCACAAAGTTATTACTTGGCTTATTTATATAAGACAGTTAGGGAAATTCATTTAAGATGATTTCTAGTCGTTCAACTCCCAGAAATTTGGCTGTCAGTCAGGAAAGGAATTCAAATTCAAAGGAAAAAATCTGCTAGGAATATATAAAGTTTATTTTTTTAAAGATAGTAGTATCCAAGTAAGAAAGTAATACAGTAAGCCATGACAGAAAGAAGAATTCTACAGAAAACTGAAAGAAGAACAGCTCTCAGAAAAATCAAGTTCTTCATCAATTTTGCTTCAGGACTTTCCAGAGACAATCAATCTACATCTGTTTAAAAGCTTCCTGAAGATCATTCAAGCTTTCTAAAGGCCTTCACCCTGAGCAATGCTTCCATTTCTCCTAAACCAATTCTACATCTCAGGGGGAGCTTTGATAACAACAACAATCCACTAGTCTTCTCAAAACTTTGAGAAATAGAAGACATCATCAATTTTATTTTTCCATTTCCTATGTACAGGGTTTTAACTCCCTTCAGAAGTTAGCTTTTGGTTGTTAAGTCTCCTGATCAAAAGACTTAGTTTGGTTTTTGGGAACCTTGTCAAAAGCTCAAAGGGGTTCTAGATCTCCCTTGAAAATAGATCTTGTGGTGATAGGGCACCTGAGCAAAAATACGTGATGGCAGGGCACTTGATCAAAAACAAGTAGTGGATTCCTACCAGGGTGGTAGAAGAGTGGATGTAACCAAGTTGAGGGGAACCATAATAAATTCTTTGTGTCATCTAGTTTCTCTACTTATTGTTTTGTGTGCTGTTTTTTTCTTTATTTTATTTCTGCTCACATATAGATATCACTTATTTTATTAATCCGCTATAAAAATTAATCAAAAGTTTTTAATACTCTATTCACCCCCTCTAGAGTTATTGCTATCTATCCCTTCACTTTTAATTGGTATTAGAGGTGTAAGGTTGTTTGGTTTCACAAGGTAATGCCTGAACAAAAAGTTCTTTGATAGATCCCATTTTCCCTAGTGTCTTTCTGTATAATGGCACAAAATGAGTATTCAAGCACAAGACCCCCCGTGTGCAATCTTAATAAGTTTTCACTTTGAAAGGCAAGGATTAGGTTGTATATGAATTCAATTGATGAAGACATTTATAATTCCATCTTGACAGGTCCCCCACTACCAATGGCAACAACAAGCACATGTGCAGTTCCACCAGCGGAGTGAAATGATGTTCAAAATAAAGCCAAGATTGCTGATGCTAAGGCAATGAATATTCTGGCCCAAACTATGTCTGATGACATATTTCAGAAGGTTGCAGAATGCACATCAGCAAAATCCATCTTGGATTCCCTATACCAAATGGTAGCAGGATCTGCTGATGAAAGGAAAGACAGGAGATCTCTTCTCATTTCACAATATTAGAACTTCAAGAAAGAAGAGTCAGAGTCAGTTGTAGACATGTACAACAGACTCAGTCTGATCATCAATGAGCTGAAGATCCTGGATAAGAACATCTCATTAATAGAGATTAATGATAAGATTCTTACGTGCTTCCCCAACACATGGGATTCTAGGATCTGGCCAATCAAGGAGGCAAGAAGCCTAAATGAGATTTCTACTGAGTCATTGTTAGGCAAGATAAAGTCTTATGAGCAGCTTATCAAAACAAAGGAAGCAGCTGAACCAAAGACTTCTACCTCGGGAAGGAAGGAGCAAAGTATTACCTTCAAGGCATCTGAAGAATCAGAAGCACTACCTTCCAATGAAGAGCTAATGAGTCTATTAGCTAAAAGATTTTACAAAATGGCAAAGAGGGACTTCAGAAGAAGGTCAACAAGAAATTAGGATAAGCAAAGGTATGACAAGAATTCTATTAAGGAAGTTGTCTGATATGGATGCAGGAAGCCATGACATATTCTCCCTGAATGTCCAGAGGCTCAAAAGAAGGACAAGCGAAAAGAGAGAATGTAAAAAGCACTCCAGCAAGCCCTCCTCCAACAAATACAAGAAGAAGGAGAAGGGATTTGTGGCTGAGACCTTGAGTGACTCAGAAGAAGAAACTTCATCCAGTTCCAGTAAGGATGAAAAAGAGGCAAAAGCCAGAGAGATTTGCTTAATGGCAATTAATGCATCATGTAGTCACTCAGCAGTTCAAGAATCAGTAGAAGAATCTGTATCAGAAGAGGACCAGGTAATAACTTGTTTTGATTTCAATTCTAATCATTTTAAAGCTGAATTCAAACTTTTATGTAATGACTTAATAAAGTCTGAGAAAAAAATCAAACTTCTCAGAGAAAAATAAATTGAAAATGACAATATTTTTTTCTGAAAACATCAAACTAAAAGATGAATTAGACTTAGCTTCAAAACAAATTATTTCTTTAAAAACTAATTTAAATGAGGCTAAAGAATTTTAAGAATCCCTTAATGGGAGAAGCATCAAATTGATGAACATCACAAGCACAGTCAATGCCAGGATTAATGGCAAAATAGGCTTAGGAGCTTCATCAAGTCAGCCTCTTCTTCTTAAGAAAAATATTCTTTCTACCCCTATTAAATTCATATCATAAAAAGGTAAAGAGAACGTAGTAGATAACAACCAACAAAATGAAGTGTTTAAAAAACTAAATCAAAGAGAAATAAAAATTCACATAAAATTCATTTTCAACAAAATTTGTCGAACTCAGATCGACGAAATCAGTATTTTGCATCGAACAGAGATCGACGAACTCTGAACCCAGATTTTGGGTTTGATTACTCAAGAGAGGGTGCTCGACGAAATCAATATGTTTCATCAAACAGAGATCGACGATCGTGGAATGCAAAAAAATAAGTATTATCATTCTTTGAACCGAGATCAATGACATCAATACTAATACTTTCGTCGACCTCAGCTCGACGAACTCAAATTTTGAAAACAGAAATTTTAATTTCAATCAAACTAAATATCAGAAACCAAAACAAGTTAATCTCTTTACCCAATGGATAATTCCACCTAGAAGATTTCATCCCTTAGACTATAAATACCAACCTGATTATTCTTACATTTCTAGTTATAAATTTGAGAAGAATTAAGTACCCAAGGTTACCTGGGTAAAGAACACCAAATCTATTTTCATGCAGGTGATGGACTATCCTACCACAGAGCAACATTGGTACTTCGATAGTGGATGTTCAAAGCATATGACAGGTAGCAAGGGAAATCTAACTGATTACAAGTCAAAGCTTGGACCAAAAGTGATCTTTGGAGATTCCAACTGTGGACAAACAAAAGGATATGGGAATATCAAAGTCTGAGCTGTCACTTTCAGGAAGGTAGCATATGTGAGTGGTCTCAAGCATAACCTGATATACATAAGCCAATTATGTGATGAAGGTTATCAGGTATCTTTTAATCAATCTTCTTGTATTATTACTTCTGATAATAATAAAACTGTTTTAACTGTACTTAGACAAGACAACATATATGTAGTAAATTTTAAGTAAGCTAATTCAGAAATCTGTTTTTTTAATCAGGTTAGTAATACAAATGATTTATGACATAAAAGACTAGGACATATAAACCTAAGAAATATTGCTTAACTATCTAGGGATAACCTTGTTAGAGGATTGCCTTCTGGCCCCTACAAGAAGGAAAGTCTCTGCAGGGCTTGTCAATTAGGCAAGCAAACTAAAAATAGTTTTAAATCAATTAATAAGAGTGATTTACCAAGAATTTTTTATTTGCTACACATGTATCTTTTTGGACCCATTGCTATACAATGTTTTGGAGGGAAATCTTACACTCTAGTTATTGTAGATGACATCTCTAGATTAATTTGGTATTTTTTTTTGAGAAACAAGTCAGATAACTTTAAAGTTCTTACAAACTTTCTTAGGATCATAAAGATTGAGTACTCTACTCTAGTTGCATTGATCAGAAGTGATCATGCCACTTAGTTTGAATCTCTTCTTATGCAAGAAGTCTAAGAGAAGGAAGGTATCAGGCATTGCTTCTCTGCTCCTAGAACTCCTCAACAAAATGGGGTAGTAGAAAGGAAAAATAGAACCCTTATTGAAGCTGCTGGTACATTGCTTGCAGATACTTATTTTCACCTATCCTTTGGGGTAGAGGCTATAAGCACAGCAAATTATATTCTGAATATAAGTCTAATACATAAACTTAAGGGTAAGACTCCCTATGAATTACTAAAAGGGAAGCAACCTAAATTGATTATTTTATAGTATTTGGTTGTAGATGTTACATTCACAATAATAATAAGAAACATCTTAGAATATTTGAAGCCAAAGCTGCAGATGGAATTTTTCTTGGATATTCCCAAGTCAGCAAGGCCTATAGGGTCTTTAATAAATCATCATTAAAAATGGAAGAATCTGTTCATATATCTTTTGATGAAGCTAATATGTTTTATAAAGAGAAGGATTCTTCTACAAGAGATATTTTGCAGGTACCCCTTCTGTGTGAGAAATTGGATAACTTAAACCTCACCCAAGAGGTTACATTGCATCCCTATCCACAGATTGATGAAGAGAGTGAAAAAGAAATTATTGGAACATTTAAACCATTAACAGCTAACATAATTCCATAAGAGGAATTAATTCCCCAAGTTGTTGATGAACCAACTCCTCCTACATAACTTGTCACACTTAGAGATCATCCCATATCTCAAGTGATTGGAGACATATCAGTTGGTGTACAAACAAGGCATCAACTCAACCAAGATTTGATGCAAGTTTGCTTCATCTCTCAGATTGAACCTCAATCCATAAATGATGCAGAGCAAGATACCCACTGGATTATTGCAATGCAAGAGGAGCTCAATCAATTTGAGAAATTTAGAGTTTTGGATTTAGTTCCAAGACCCAAAGACTACCCAGCCATTATAACTAAATGGGTTTTCAGGAACAGGTTGGATGCTTAAGGCTTAATTGTAAGGAACAAAGCAAGATTGGTAGCTCAAGGCTATTAACAGGAGGAAGAATTAGACCTTTGCCCTTGTTGACAGGCTGGAGGCAATCAGAATATTTCTTGCCTATGCAGCATACAAGAAAATCAAAGTCTACAAGATGGATGTCAAAAGTGCATTCCTTAATGGTGAACTCAAAGAGGAAGTCTATGTGGAGCAACCACCAGGTTTTATCTCTCCAACTTATCCCTCTTTTGTTTTTTTAAGTTACATAAAGCCTTCTATTATTTAAAGCAAGCTCCAAGAGCTTGTTATGAGACCCTAACAAGCTTTCTTTTAGAGCATAAGTTCACTAGGGGCATTATAGATAGGACTTTATTTTTCAGGCATCATAAAGATAAAATTTTGCTAATACAAATATATGTAGATGACATCATTTTTGGCTCTATTGATTCCAAACTATGCAAAAGGTTTTCTGACCTGATACATTCCAAGTTTGAAATGAGTAGCATGGGTGAGCTTTCCTACTTCCTTGGTCTTCAAGTGAAGCCATCCCCTGATAGCATTGTCATTTCCCAATCCAAATATGCTAAGGAGCTAATTAAGAGATTTGGGATGTCTGATGCCTCAGCTATGAAAACACCCATGGCTTCCAATTCTGTGATTGATTCTGATGAATAGGGCAAGCCAGTTGATCAGAAAACATATAGGGATATTGTTGGGTCTCTTTTTGTATCTCACAGTTAGTAGGCAAGATATAATGTTTGTTAAATGCCTTTTTGGTAGGTTCCAAGTGAACCTTAAATAATCTCACCTTATTTTACTTAAAAGAATTTTGAGATATATAAATGGTTGTCCAAATCTAGGACTCTGGTATCCAACTGAGTAAGAATTTGAATTAACTGGATTCTCAAATGCTGACTTTGCTAGATGTAGAGTTGAAAGGAGAAGAATATCCAGAATATGTCAGTTCCTTGGTTATAGGCTTGTGTCTTGGTTATATAAGAAACAGACATATGTGTCAACTTCAACTGTTGAAGCTGAATATATAGCAGCTGGCAGTTGTTGTTCAAAAATTTTGTGGATTCAAAACCAACTCCTTGATTATGGTTTCAATCTAAATAATTCAACTATATTTTTTGATAGTACCATCACAATTTCCATTGCACAAAATCCAGTGCATCATAGTAGGACCAAACATATTGAAATTAGACAACATTTCATTAAAGATTGTGTGGACAAAAATAAAATTAATCTTGTCTTTATCTCTACTGATTTATGAAGATCATAAATCTTCACCAAATCTTTGGATGAAAAGAAACATCTATTCTTCTTAAATCAGCTAGATATGATTAATGGAGAAGTTTAATTTGATTTCTATCCAAGGTCGATGAATTGATCATATTTCATCGAATGGAGATCGACGATCTATGAACTCTTCTTGAGAATTTTCATCAACCTAAGATCGACAAAATCTCTTTGTGAAGTAATTTTTATCGAACGGAGATTGACGATCTTGCTTTAGAAAATATTTCGTCGACCTGAGAACGATAAACTATTTTCCCCCTCTTCAAACTGAGATCGACGCTATCATTTCTTCATGAAATTTTTTCGTCGACCTGAGCTCAAAGCTTTTCTTTTTTGTAGACGAAGTACGCCGTTTCGCCTTCTGAAAACTTATAATAGGATTTTCATCGAACTCGATCCCACTCTTTTTAGTTCTTTTGCACTTGATCTTTTTGCTCTTGCAGGTAATGGCGATTTCGGCGCCGACTCTCTCCAGATTGAAATTCAATGTCGGCTTTGACATAGATATCGATTCCTTCAGCCATTGAGATCAAGTCTTCCAATATATCTTATAACTATTTCAGGCTCAGCAATTACAGAAACTTATGACAACCAGGATCAAACTTCTAGTAACAGATATATAATAATGGGTTATCACATCCAAGATTCAGGAAACACCAATTCTTATTGGAACAATTTCATGACATCAGGTTCCTCTCTCTCTAGAGATTTTGACTGAAGTTTTTGAGTTTGTTAATGGTATAGATTAAATATAGTTATCTACTAGTGAATTTGATGAGATGCTAGAAAGGTTAGGGCACACTGCAGGAAACCCTAACCACCTCCTGAAGAAAAATTTATCTATAGAATATAGATTTTTGGCAGATATTGGCAAAGTGTTGTTAGGAAAACACTCTGCTCATGATCATATATCCAGGCACCAATTTCATCTGATGTGTGCCTTAGTTAACAAGAAGTCAGTGAACTGGGGAGGAATTTTATTTTATTTAATTAAGAAGAAAATTAGCAAGAAGGATGTAAGTTTAGGAAGGATTCTAGGATTCTTCCTCCAAGCAAAGCTTCCAGAGTTATTAGTCTCCCAGACCATTTTCAATAATGCCTCTAAGAGGCTTACCTCTGCCTTATTTGGTAGATGGGAGAGGACTATCCCCAAGTCCTCCAGGGCATCCTCCAGGATTGCTTCAGAGGACACAAGGGCTGAAACATCCACTTCTCCAACCCTAGAAGAATCTTCTACTCCTCCTCCATCTCCACCTCATTCAATATTTCCTTCATCAACTCCACTTCAACAACCTTCTACCTCAATTCCTCCAGTCTCACCCTCACAATCATAATAACCAATCCATATTTCTGAGGATGCACCATCTCCACCTCCATCATCACCTCAACAATCACATATTTATAATATCCAAACCTCATCTACACATCCAGATCAACCTACATCATTCCACTCATTAAATCTTCTATCATCTCCATCTCCACAACATTCTCCACTTCAAGATAAACTTTTAGATACCATCCATACATCAAATCTTCAATCAACATTCCCACATTTCCAACATTTGGACCTACCTCAAGCCATGTATATCTATCAGAACTGTGGTCATCAATCAACCTATACGCAATCCTCTCCTGAGCCAATGTATCTCAACTTGTCTGAAATTGTTAATGATCTTCAACAATTCATCTCTCCATCTCTGAAGAAGCTAATAGATGAGGCTATTGCTCCCTTTGCAGCTTTTATCTCTACTCTATCTACTCAACTTGCTTATTCCTCCTTTGTCCCTTCTTCTTCTAGGGGCATGGTGTCACAACCCGAATTTTCTCTGAATTAAGAATTATCAGAGTAAGAGAAAACACGCGTCATGATGCCACGTCAAGCAGGGGATAATTGCTGACGTTCAGGCAAAACCACCTACAAACTTAATGAAAGAAAATCATGGGTTTAATGATCAGAAAATCAGTTATATTTTAGAGACCGTATCCCTCGGCTCAGTGGATCACCTAGTCCACAAAAAGAAAAAACTATATTTATACGCTGCGGAAAAAAAATACTTTATCAGGTTTGACGTCCTAAAGAGAGCATAAGGCCAAGAGAACCACTCATGCTATGCAAGACCCTACATTTAATTTATATAATATATAAGAAAACGGTCTTTATACGTTGTTTGAAAAATAGTGATTGTTTTATAAACATGCTGATCATGAGCTTTATTTATAATAATATGTATAGTTTAAAAATAACTAGCAACCTAGCATAAACCTTCTCAGAGCAATTAGACTATCTCCAGAAAACGGTAGCAGCAATAAGTAAATATATCCAGTACAAAGGTAAAAACTACCAGTGGGCGCAAAACCTGACACGAACCCACTGGCACATATGTATGTCTGTAAGAAAGTACTGAAAAACTACCTCTCCAACAAAGCAAACGGATCTCCAAAGTCCAAGAGACCACCAACACCACCACTACAAATAGCCACCCAACTGGCTACAGCTCAAAACTGAGGCATTCTAAATGAAAACAGAATACCTCAGCAAGCAAAACAAGGTAAAAAAACTGCATGAAAGAGTCAACCAAAGGAACAAAGTAACAGAGAAACATGCAGTTAGAACGAGTCACAAACTGTCCAAACAGGACAACAAGAAAAGCACAACGAGCAAAGAAAACAGCAACAACCTAACTCAGGAACAACATCCTGTCGGGCCTACAGGCTACCAAGAGCCCAAAGTGCTGCAAACTACCAAGGAAGAAACTTCTAACACCCTAGACTGTGGAAAGTGGTAGTAGCAAAAAAAACAAAATGAGGAACCGGATCGGAGGTAAACTCAGTCCCCCATCCACCATGTCCAAGTCAACAAGCTCGAGGGTCTATACGTGAAAGCACAAGGACCTTCCACCACACAAGCCCAGCCCGTACCTGGAGCAAGAAAAATAAGAGTGGCCTTGGCTAAATCACACAACTCCACCCCCATAAAGAGCTATAAACCACCACTACTAACCACGACCCACGATTCGGCCTTTAGGAATGTAAAGAAAATGGCCGACAAGGAAAACCCCAAAAAAAAATACAACAAGAAATCCACTCGGGAACGAAAACAACGTAATGGAAGATTGTTGAAATGATTCAACACGAAGCTCGACGATCGTAAACTGGAGGTCGACGATCGTCGATCGGCATAAGGCCAAAGAAGCCCGATGATCATCATCACTGAGGTCGACGATCGTCGAAGGCTAAAAGCGAGCTAAGCTCGACGATCATCCTCCAGGAAATCGTTGAGCGTCGATCGGAGATAAGGCAAAAGCTGAGCTCGACGTTTACCCTCTCGGAAAAGCGTCGATCGTCGAACGGCTCAAGGCAAAGCTGAGCTCGACGTTCTCCTCCCGGAAATCGTCGAGTGCGTCGAACGGCGCTAAGACAGAACAAAGCTCGACGTTTTTTTTTTCATTCCTAGAAAACGTCGAGCGTCGAATGGAGCTAGACGCTAACTGAGCTCGACGTTTCTCCTCCCGAGAAAGCGTCGAGCGGAGCTCGACGTTTTCCTCCAGGAAAAAACGTTGAGCGCCGATCAGAGCCAACAGAAGCTGAGCTCGACGTCTTTTCCTCCCGGAAAAAGCGCGGCGGAGCTCGACGTTTTCTCTCCAGGAAAAGTGTCGAGCGAAGGATGAAGCTAAGAACGAACAGAGCTCGACATTTTCTTCCTGGGAAAGCGTCGAGCGGAGCTCGAAGCTAAGCAAAAGCTGAGCTCGAATTATTCTTCCCGGAATAGCGTTGAGCGGAGAACGAAGATAAGACAAACCGCAGATCGATGATCTTATTCTGGAGATCAACGATGGTCGAACGACAACCAGACTTAACGGAGATCGACTATCTCCATTGAGAGTTCGACGATGGTCGAACGACAGCCAGACTAAACGGAGATCGACTATCTCCATTGAGAGTTCGACGATGGTCGAACGACAGCCAGACTTAACGGAGATCGACTATCTCCATTGAGAGTTCGACGATAGTCGAACGACGCCAGGCTAAACAGAGAATTCCAGAACTCGAGTGTAGTTTGCCTACTACTCGAGTATCCCATTACCACACTCGAGTAAAATGCCTACTACTCGAGTATTTCAATTCCAATACTCGAGTAATTTGGTTACTACCTCTCAAGTAACACTTCTAACAAATCGGTAAGCACCCCCTCCAACACTATCTCTCGGCTTTATACTCCGGAAAACAGCATTAGAAATCTGAAAGTAAGGAAAAAAACAAAATGGGCATTACGCCTAACAGATTTGGGCATCAACAGCACAAAGTAGGGGGGCTTAATAGGAAGAACTAAGCCCTACAACTTGCAACAAATGAGAAGGAACAGCAAGGCCCTACCCTAGGGCTAACAGGGATTTCAATTCAGCAAGAAAATTCCAAAATAGAAAACTTGGCAAGGGCAAGAATACACTTGCCTCGAATTCCGACGAAGCTTTGAACGGATTTCCCTCATCTTCAACGGCACTAACCAGCAAACAGCACCTAAAACATTCTTCCCTACATTAATGGCGGGGAAAAAACCCAAACAAACCGAACCCCCAAATCTAAAAATTCTACGAAAAACGAATTTTATCGTCAAAATGAAGTCTAAGAGAGAAGCAAGACAACACGCTTTCGGAACGAAATTCGTCCCGAACAAACCCCACC